>JAVJIF010005193.1:0-318841 GCA_038442645.1 Agave tequilana
AAAATGTCAAGATTTGGAGCTAGCATGGTGTGATCCAAGGAGCTTTTGGATCAAGCTTGGACCAAGTCAAGAAGATGAGAAGCCTTCAAGAGAAGACTTCAAGAAGATGAAGACTTGTGTCTAGGTATAAGATTTTGTTTTTGTTTTAGTTAAAAATGTAAAGGATAGATAGTTGGTGGATTGCTCAAGTAGATATCACACACCAACTCTTGAATTTGTTGTCTTTTCATAAAAGAATTTTCAGATTTAGAAAAGACTTTCATTTTGAAAAACATAGTTTTTGGTTCTTGGTATTCAAAGTTATATATTTCAACCAAAACCTTATTTAGAGCTTATTGTCAAAAACATAGATATTTCATTATGATTGTGTGGTGGATCATATCCATACACACTATGTCTTAAAAGTATATCTTGTTTTTGTATTTGATAAAGATTTGGAAAAACATGTTTTGGAAAATTATTGTTTTGGAAAAACAGTTTTTATCTTGAGCCAAATATTTTTCAAGTTACAAAAATAGTCCAATTTTTTATAACATGCCTTGATTTTGTGCAAGCATGTTTGTATATCAAAGTATATTGGTTAAATTATTTTTGTAGATTTTTATGTATTTTATGGGATTTTGTTTGAGCCAAAAAGACAAACTTTTTTAATCCCAGAAAAACTGTTTCAGGCTTCAGCCAAGTCGACTAGTCAACTTAACTAGTCGACTAATCCTGAAGTCGGTCGACCGGGCCGGTCGACCGACGTGCACAAATGTGCACGCCTGTGTGTACTGTTGGACGGTCGACCGTGCCGGTCGACCGCTCCAGAGAGCAGTGCTCTCTGGAAAGTTCGGTCGACCGCACCGGTCGACCGTGGCTCCAACGGTCAGAAATCCGACCGTTGGCGGTCGACCGGGCCGGTCGACCGGCAGTACTGACAGATCCCAACGGCTATATTTTTCTGGCCTATAAATTGGGGGGTCTTGTCATTGTTTTGCCACAAGATTTTGGAGTCTCTTAGAGCCAGTTTTTCCCAGACTTTTAAAGGTTTTCTCCACAAAATAGAGAGCAAATATTTCCTATCTAAAGGGAAGTTTTATCAAAGAGTGTAAAAGAGATTTCTTTGAGTTTTCCTCCACCTTTCACATTCTTGCTTTTTCTCACACCACACTTGAGCTATCCATTGATTATACATCCTATAGGTGTGTTGTAGTGAGAGTACTTTAGGTGATCAAAGTGTTGTGATCACCAAAGATTTCATCCTTGTTCTTTGAGGAGACGGGCAAGTGTGCTCGTCGTTGTTTTGAGTTCGGGTGCGGACTCGGTTGTTTGAGGTGCGGCCTCGGCGAGCCGGTGGGCTTGCGGTGTGTACGGGACTAGAGAGTCCGAGGGCTTGTAGGTGTTGCGGCACCGAGAGAGATCCATTGGGATCTTGCTTAGTGGAAATCCTTCGTGTGTCGAAGGCGGGGATGTAGAGCAAGTGTGCTCGAACCTCGAAACAAATCCCTTGTGTTTGCGATTGCTTACTCTCTCTCTCTCTGTCTCTTGTTTATATCTTGCATGTGTTTATTGTTCATCTTTATATGCTAGATATACATTGTGTGCTTAATTGATATACTTGCGTGGGATTGTTGCTAACATTTGTATTCAACCAAGAGAGCCAACGCGGCACCTCAACCCATTCAAGGGGAATCTAGAGGAGTTTGTCCAGAGCCCTTCACGGGGAATTCGGCAGCACTCTTGTGTTATACATAGTGTTTAGTGTAAAAGATTTAATTAGGTCATAATTGTTTTTAGCTTCCGCATTATTTGCATCATTTGGCATTTAGTGACCATTAGATTAGCCATCACCTATTCACCCCCCCCCCCCCTCTCTAGGTGATTTACATAAAGTTGGTACTTTGTACAGCTAATGTTGACTGTCTGACTAAGGTATCTCTGTTGTGCATTATGATATAGCATGCTCATCAAGTTGTGTGCCCTAAAATCATGACTCTTTGGGCTGTTAGTTTGCACCGCACTATATCACACTGTAGCTGGTATCTTGTGTTTTTTCTTCCTTCAGGTGCTTATGTCCCTGTTGTTTGCAGGCAGGATGCAAATTCTTAGTGTTTGCACATCACCAACCGATGATTGATGCTATACATGAATTTCTTCAGGTAAGAAGACTTGACCTTATCCATCTTTCTGAAAGGTCGCCTAGTGTCCTAATAATGATCACCATTTCTTTACAGAAAAAGAAAGTTGGCTGTATTAAAATTGATGGCCGTACGCCATCATCATCCAGGCAAGGTCTAGTGACTGACTTTCAGGAGAATGATGGCATCAAGGGAGCATTTGTATGGTTTTTTTTTCCTTCTCAATCTAATGAATTTTTTTAATTTCCTATTATGTTTCTGTCATTTATCTTTTGCTACAACCTATAATTTTTTTTGTGTAACCAAATGTTTTTTGATATTTGCTTGTATATAATAACATTTCAGATGCTTGTGTTTGTTATGCAGCTTTCTATTAAAGCTGCCGGTATTGGGTTAACTTTGACAGCAGCTAGTACAGTTGTCTTTGCTGAATTGACTTGGACTCCGGGTGATATAATACAAGCAGAAGACCGTGCTCATCGGATTGGCCAGGTAAAGTGCACAATGTTTGCCTTGTTATTTCTGTTTGATTGTTACTTTTGGTATTGTTGAAGCAAACTAATATTGGTATTCTTGTATAACCTATTAATTTATAACTTAATTTGAGTAAGCTAGAACAAGACAACTATGAAAAATCAAGCTGAAAAAAATATTAGAGATCCAATCAGTGGAAACACAGTAGCTAATGCTGTTTATCTTGTTAAATTTGTTGCAAGAAGCTTCAGATCTAGACCTACTTTTCTTTCCTGAGTTGATTTTCTCGATGTTTGCTAGAATTAAGATATAAGACAGTTCACTTTAATTGTGTCAATATCAAGGCTTAGCTTGTTGTACTCAGTCTATCCGACGACTTCTGCCAATGCTATGAATGATGAAGTCTTGTCGAGTTGGTTGTAGGACTCACATCTGATATGTAAATAAGCATAAGATGGACGCATCCCTTCTAAACTTGATTGAACAGCCATCCATGATTTTCAAATTGTTGTTAGGCGAGCTATTTGGTCTTAAGCATGCACATGAATATGAACAGCATACAGACAGGATTTTGGTAAATTTGCAACTTCATGATGTTTTTCTTTAACGAAAGGGGTGAATCTTTATGCTACTTTACATAGGGAAGCCATGGAAGCAACAGATGGGCATGTATGAACTCCTTTCTCGGGGTTTAATTGCTTGAAATCTTGGAAGGGGTCAAGTAGTAAGTTGTAGGAGCAAATATGGGTTCCTGATATGATTAACTGATAGAAGTACCATGCTGCTTCTTCACTTTCAAATACATGACACATGTTGTCCTTGGGTTAGCATATATAGCCAGTCTTCTATGTGGACTTGTGAGCATTGTGCTGAATCTATGATAGCTATAACCTATTACTGTTCCAAATCATGTTTTTTTATTTTTCTTTTTGAAATTCCAAACTGGGAGGGTACTTACTGGGCTCCCTAGTGGGTAAAACTAAGGGTTGTCGTTATGTAATAGCATTGTTCAAATATCAGCTCGTTTTTGATACAAACAACAACACTAAGCCATTTGTCCCAAGTATTTGGCGTAGGCTACATGAACCAAAAGAGAATTACGCCGGATCGGGCACATGGATCAGCTTTCTCCACTCATTCCTATCGAGCAATATGCCTTCACTAAGACCTTTAGCCTCTATATCTTGTCGTATTAACTCCATCTATGTTTTCTTCGGTCTCCTTTGCGCTCTTTTAATTTGCCCTAATTTGATACGCTCTACTCGCCGGACTGGCACATTTGTAGGTCTATATCGCACATAACTAAACTATCGTAGGCGGTTTTTTCTCTTCTTCTCTTCTATAGAAGCCAAGTTTATCTTAGTACGAATATCTTCATTTCTTACCTTATATCTTCTCGTGTTATCACACATTCAATGAAGCATGCGCATTTCTGCTACACTCATTTTCTGAGCATGATATCTCTTATATCCCAATATACTGTGCCATTTAACAAAGCTGGCCTAATAGTAGTCCGATAAAACTTTTCCTTCAGCCATAACGGAATATTACGATCACATAAAACTCCTGTTGCGCTCCTCTATTTCACCAGCCGGCTTGGATTCTATGGTTGACATCACCATTGATCTCCTCATCCTTTTGATAATAAAACCCAAGTACTTAAAATGACTGCCCATCGGTATTTCTTGACTATCTAGTGTCACAATGCTATAATTTCTTCCCTGTTTACTGAATTTACACTCCATATACTCTGTTTTGGTCCTACTTAATTTAAAAACCTTGAGATTCTAGAGTTTGCCTCCATAACTTCAATTTGATATATATTCATAATATTGCATAAAGTTTTGAGGTATCACGTATGATATTAATCTTAGATATCAGCCCATACGGGGGCGATATTTGCCAATATGACTGATATTGTCAATATTGATTAAAAAAAACCATTAGCATGTATGGAAACAAGGGCTAATATTTAACATACACAAGTAGCCTTGGAGGACTTGGATTTATCATGCATGTAGGACTTTAATCATCACCTCTTGGCACACCGTCACAGTCACGAGGGAAGGGAAGCTATTGTGCATTGGTCGGGATGCCAAACTTCATAAGGAATTACACTGCTTGTTTGCTTACCATGGATTTAGTATGTGCTTATCTCGGTAGGTTCTAGAGCTATGGTCACCAGCTTTGAGATTATGCTTTAGGGATGCTTTGATAAAGGACTCATACCTATATCCAGTATGTATCTGATATCTGGATACTCATCTTCTTGATGAATACTAGCAGGATATTCATATTACATCCAAAAGTTTGTTATGCATTCCCGACATATCAAGTATAAGATATGTACCCAAGGGAGAAGTTTAAAAAAAATCTAATGCATTGATTTATAGGTGCGCAAATCCATTTACTTGTGGATGCATTTACATGAATTGTCTACTTCTTTTGTGGAGAACTATATTTAGTCTTGTAACTCTTGATTTATGTAACTTAAAATATTTTATATTGTCTGAATATTGTGCTTTCTTTACCCTTATAAAATCCAGGTTACAGAAATAAAATTAACTTTTCCTTTTATGGGTGGACTAAATAACATTAACTTGAAAACACATTTTTACTATTGTCATTTCCACGATGTATCCATATCGTGGACTCTTTAGAGTTTGCCATATGCACATACCCAAATTATATCATATCCATATATCTATCCGTAAGCGTGCAACCTACTTACAAATAATGGATATTTGCAAAATTTTCTCATACAAAAGATCAGTCAAGTAGCCATGATTATGCACAATATTTATCCACCAATTCAAGTGAAACTTTTGGCATTTCTTTCATTTTTAATGCTTCATTTTTTCTGCACTAGTATTTTTGACAAACTTAAAATTGCATGTCATAAGTCTATAATACAGTAAATAATATGCTGTTATGTACATTGTTGTTGTATCATACCATGCTTTTCTAATGCCATAAAAACTCTTAGGAAGAATTATTTCATGGGTGCGAATGTTGTGCGCATGATAGGTTTCCTAAGCCTTCTTATTATTGCCTGTAAAAAATGCTACACTGCCATTGCCAATCTAGTTTTTTGAGACACCTGGATCTTTCATGTCACAATCATTTACCCTTCTGTTACCATCATATGGACAACTTTGAGACACTATTCTTTCACTTCCTTTATCAGATGTCATCAGTTAATGTCTACTTCCTACTTGCTTATGATACAGCAGATGACATAATGTGGTATGTCTCTGTACTTTTTGGCTGCGCCTCTGTAAATCTATTTACTCGGTGTTATTTTTTCCCTGTTGAGTCTTGGAAGAAGCCTGATGGTTGTGTTTTTCCCAGGGATGTTCTTCAGAATAAATTGGACAATGTGGGCCAGGTTCTCTCTCTCTCTCTCTCTCTCTCTCTCTCTCTCTCTCTCTCTCACTCACATACAAATTTTCTACCATCATTATTTTTTTTAGATGGACTAAATATCAGATCTTCAAAGTATTAGTTTAAAATTTTCAACATAAAAGCTTTCTGATTAGCTGTGTATTTTGGTTCTCCTCAGGTGCTTGACGGTGAGCAGAAAGAGTTAGAAGTGACTATCAATCTAACAAGTAGTAGCCCTGCCAAGCCGAAGCGTAGCCCTGCAAAGCAGATGCCCAGCCCTGGAAAGCAGAAAACGTTGGACGCCTTCATTAAACGTTGCCCCAATACTGCAGATGCAGACGCATCCACGAAGGCCCAGAGACGAAAACTATGAGAAACATCTCTCTTCTTGTATTTTGTATCATCTTGTATGTGGCAGCTTGTCCCTAGAAGAGGAGGAAGAAGTCAAATTTTGTCTGTATATATAATTATATAGCATCCTAGGCTTCCCCCGCGATTTGTAATATATGAAAATCATTTTGGACCCCATGTAAATGGTTAAAAATCATTATGTACACAAAAAGAAATTTTTATAATTGATGTAGGAGACCAAAGAGCAAGGCAAGGCAAACAACAGGTCAAAAAAACTTGATCTGTCGATAGTTTTCATTTGAATTGTCAAGAGGCTTTTCTCGAGAGACGAGAATTTTCAGACCTGTTGGCAATGTCTTCTTCCGTCTTGTTGATAGGTTTTTACAGAAAGTTTGAGATTTCACAGTTTTTTTTTTTTGACCGTCAAACAACCCTTTTCAGTTGTCGACAGTCTTTTGCGTATCTAGGTATTTTATTTAGGATTTTCATATTTAGAATCCAATAGATTTTTCAGTTTCTTTATTTTGAATATAGCATTCATAAATAAAATAGGACTTTTGTAAGTTTATATAAAGACTCTTGTATTCTTATTTTTGTAATCATTTTTTATGAATCAAAATTGAGATTTCTCTTTTTAATTACTTGTGGATTTGAGTTTTTATTTTTGGCTTGTGGACTCGGGTCGTGTTGCTCATGAATTCGAATGCTGTGTTCGTGGATTCGAGCACGATTTTCTACCTGAAGGGTTCTTCAGGGTTCGTTCGCGTTAGAACGAGATTTGAGCGTCGTTCGTCTTCTTCGCTATCCCGTCCTTTGTCAAATGGTATTAGAGCTTCGTTAAATGTTCTGATGATGGCTTGAGACGACGATGAGCAATTCAGCCTCTCCACAAGAGTAGGCGTTGTTGAAGGAAGACTTGGTGCTCTTAAGTCAACTATGGATATCTAGTTCAAGAAATCAAGAGGTTATCTCTCAAATTTGATGATCGAGGCCTTGTCGATGGTGAGTACCGAAGCGGGCGTGAACATTAATCTATCAATCCTCTGCCACCACCTCCACCTTCATCAGGTAATCCTCATCTACCACCTCCTCCTCCTTCAAATAATTCTCACCCACAACCTCCACCGCTAAACTAATCACCTCCAATTCACTCACCACCAGTTCAATCACCTGCTACTATCATCCCCATATCAACCACCTTCATATCCACCATACAATCAACCACCCACATCTCATCCATATCAATACCCTACACCCCCCAAACTATCCTCTATGATATTCTCAAATTGACGACTTCTTCGACGAGGAATTCAATAACCCCGCTTATCAGTATGGCGACTGTGGAGAGGATGGCATAGTCTATGGAAGGCGTGGGAGATTCGCTAATACTAATCCAAATAGGGCATGCTAATTTCCTGACCCCAATAGGGAGGTTAGCAACCCTAACCCTAATCATGGTAGAGAAGGAGGATACCCAAATCCTCTGGAGTACATGATGAAGGTTGATATCCCCTCTTTCAACAAAAATCTTGATATCGAATCCTTTTGTATTAGATTTACGAGGTGGATAAATTTTTCTCATGGAGAAACAAGTCAAATTTGTGGCGTACAACTCAAGGGAGGAGCAGCCGCATAGTGGGATCAATTGCAAATCTCACAAAAGCGGCAAGGAAATCAACCTTTGATGACATGGAGGCGCATCAAGCAACTTCTACAAGATAGATTCGTTTCACCCGATTATCAACAGATCCTCTGCAAATCAATTCGAGCAATGCAGGCAAGGTATGAGGACTGTGTCGGTATACTATTGTCTCGCATCGTGGTGTGATTTATCTCTGACCGAGGAGCAGCAGACTGCGAAATACATTCACGAGTTAAACTACCCCATCTAGGAACGTGTTGCCATCCAGGACGTGTTCTCTGTCGATAAAGCCCAAAACTGAAAGTACACTTGGGGGGGTGAATAGGTGTAAGGCTAATCTAATTACAAATAATGCGGAATTAAAACAAATTGTAACACACTTAGTATAACCAAAGAGTATAGCCGAATGCCTGGTGAAGGGCTCTGGACTAACTCCTCTAAATTTCTCTAAATAAGAGTTGAGGTGTTATGTAAAACTCTCTTGGTTTAACACAAGTATGATACACAGTCAAACCCAAGCATATATATATATATGATATGAATAATATGATGCAATGCACAATATAAGATAGAGTTTTAGAGATAGTAGATCAAACACAAATACAAAATATGTTTCGAGGTTCGAGCACCCAGCTCTACGTCCCCGCCATCACCCAGAAGGATTTTCACTAAATCGTCCACACAGGATTTCCCACACAGAGAACCTCCACTGAGGTTTGGATAATACAAATCGGGAGTACACAACTCCTCTCTCCAACGACACAACTTCTACACAAGAGGCAAGGCACAATACAAATCACCTCTACACTTAGAGGGATAGACACTTAGCCAAATGAGATCAACCTCTCACTATAGGGATAAAGCACTAAGCCACAACTCCACATCAATCACCTCTACACTAAGAGGGATACCAACACAACCTCCACAATCACCTCTCACTAGAGGGATAACAACACAATCACCTCTCACTAGAGGAAAATCACAAAGTAAGGAGGGTTTACAACTCTTGGTGGTATCAACAACCACAAACTAATTTTCTCACAAAATAGATCCTAATAGATAGGATAGACAGATAGCTCAAGTGTGAAAAAAACAAAGAGTTTGGAAATCAAAATCACAAAGAAAAACTCTTAGGAAAACTTCTACAATATGTATAAAAATGAAGATCAAAAATCAATTCCCAAAGACTATTTTTTATAAATTTTTCAACCTTTTTTAAAATAAATAAAGATCAAATCTTTAAGCCCAAATTTCTTTTAAAACTTGTAGCTAAAACACTTAAGAAGATCAGGATTTTTTCTCTTGAAAAACTTAGTTAAAACAGCTCAAGAGAGTGGGTATTTATACCCTCTCAAAATCTGCCAGTTGGCAGCAAGAAAGGGCAGAATTGCCCTTCTGGTCGACCGGGCGGTCGATTGGCCAACGGTCATTTTTGTGACCGTTGAGCCACCGGTCGAACGGGACCTGGAAACAGAGAGCAGAGCTCTCTGCCGGTCGACCGGGGCCATTTCCAGAGAGCAGAAACTCTCTGGCAGTCGACCGGCCTCCCAGCCCAAAAAACCATGCACGTTCGTGCACGTCGGTCGACCGGACCGACCGACCGACTTCTGCCTCGGTCGACCGGCAGAAGGCAGGTCAAACTGTTTTTAGGGATTAAAAACTTAGGTATTTTGACTTCCATAAAATCCCATAAAATCACATAAATTACACAAAAATAATTTCTTATAATATATTTGAAATACAAATATGTGTGACAAAATTTCAACACATATTATAAATTATTTGAACCATTTTTGTGATATTGAAATTTGGCTTAAATACAAAATCGTATTTTCCAAACTTAGATTTTTGAAATGAAAAACGTTTTCTCCAAACATATGTAAATACAAAAACATGATATTGAAACAACTTTGAAGCATATTGTATATGGATGGAATCCAATATACAAATAAAGATTTATATATATGTTTTTGACATGAAATCTAATATCGGTTAAACTGAAAACCAACAAACTTAAAACATGTGTGTATTGTGAACTTGAGCATATCAACACTATCTAATCTTTATACAAGATCTAAACATACTAAACTAAACACAATACCGAAGTCTTCTTGTAGAACTCCTTCTCCAAGAGACTCGATCCAAACACGATCCAACGAGTTTGACTCAAACCGAGTACTATATGCGATCTTAACGCTCGAGCTCTTGAATCAATATGTGAAAGCTCCAAAACATCTTTTTTGAAGCTAATCACCTACTAATATCTTAATCAAATATCTGAAACTAAATATCACAAGATTATTAGTAAACTATAACTACATGAGTTAATCATCATCAAAACTAGAGTGAAGGGCCTTTGGGCCAACAATCTCCCCCTTTTTGGTGATGACAAAACTCATGGAGTTATATATGCATGGATTAAAGTTAAGCTTCATAGAAGCTCCCCCTTAACTCATGCATAGCAATAAACATAAAGATATGTAATGAATGCTCAACATAAACATGCATAAGTGAAGAATACTTCTCCCATTTTGCATAAACAAAAACATACATGCATATACCAATTGTAAAAATAAACATGCATATAAACTCAAAATCATTCTCCGAATGTCTAAACATGCATATAAACTCAAAAACATTCTCCGAATTTCTCTCCCCCTTTTTTCAATCATCAATAAAGGGGTGAAAAACAAATTAAACAATAAAGATATATATATATATATATATATATATATATATATATATATATATATATATATATATATGCGATATATTCATGAAGAGGAGAGACGTTAAGTTAACTCCCCCTGCATACATGCATTTATATGAAAGGAGATGAATAAACCCTAACCACATAAAGTATAATATGCAATGTATAAAAGGAGATGTTAAGCTCCTACTACACACGTGTACTACATACCAAAGAAAAGTCAATCACTTCAATATGACATCCACCCTACATGAATCTATATATAGAGAAGATATTAAGCTTCCCTTGCATATAAGCAATACAAATCAAACATTATGATACCAATTGAAAAATATGTCAATTTAGGATGAAGGTATACATCGAAACATCATGATACATACACATCCCTAAACACAAATGAGTCCATAATAAAATTTGCATGAAAAGCAAATAACTCAAGAGTATACATGTATATCCAAAGTTTTAAATAATTTAACATATACACGAAGTACATCATATGAAAACATGTATAAAATGGGGAATACAAGTTGAAATGCATTAATCTTCAAAACTAAGTTATACTAGTACATCTAATGAGTACAAATGAGCAATCAAAAACAAACATATAATAATCAATTTGTGGCTCACTAGTTGTACAAGCATATACATAAGTTTTAATGAAGGTTTCATTTAAACATGTAATCAAAATATGAAGCATAAAATAAAAATCAATATGATCATTAGGCTAAATGCACATATTTAGAGCTATGATGTATACAATAGTTAAACTATAGTGAGAACACAAAATATATATTCATATGAATATGGGTGTATCTCAATACTATACGTGTATATCACAAGTCTAATTAACATGGCATTTAACATAATAATAATTAAAACATGATAGGCTAAAAATCAATAATATGCAAGCATATAAACTAAATGAGGAGCTTAGAGATCGTTACCAAAACCAAGAGGGCACATCTTTATATCTCCAAACCATGGTGGTCCTCCCACCAACTCCCCTTGAAAGTGATGCATCTAAAATTGTCACCGTTTAGCTCGGAACGCATTCACCTCAAGGCACCAACAACTCTCACGTCATGTGAGAGCCCACACCTACATCAAATAAAATAGGAGTGACTTTTGGTACCCATACTCTTTTGGGTCCATGGGGGTCAGCACCTTTCCTAACCAAAATAAATCTATTTGTAAAATTTGAATCATTAATTCTATCAAAGCAAAATTTTGCAAGGTGGCCCCTACGTTTATAATGTGTATAAGTGTACACATGAGCATACATAGTGTTATGTTTATCAACGTGAGGAGCATGTGTATGCTGTGATTTGTGTGTATGCATAGGAGGAGCATGTTTCTTTCGAATATGGATTCCAACCGTGTGTAGTTTATGGCTATTGGCTCAAAGTGGAGCCTAAACAATCAACACTTTTCTTCAATGCACAAATATCATTTTTAATACTTGAAGATAAAGTGGAGCATGCAATAGGTATGATAGATGATGAAGCTACATTAGCATGGCAAACATGAGTATCAAAATTATTTTCAAAGAAATATTTTCATTAGAAATTAAATCTAATTCCTTTGAAATAAAAATAATTTTGGTTTTTAAAGAATCATTTTCTTTTAAAATAAAATCAAGTTTTAAAGATAGAACTTCATTTTTCTTCAAAATATTTTCACTATCATTTTTATTTTTCACAATTTCATTTTCTTTTAGGGTAAGTTCAAGTTGAGATTTCAAAGAGTCTCTCTCATTAGAAATCTCAACCTTCTCTTGCAAAGACAAATCAAGTTTTGAAATCAGATCCTCATTTTTTTATTTAATGCAAAACTTTTCTTTTATAATAGGTTATATTTTTCTAACAATTTTTCACAAATAATAGATAGTTCTTTATTTAAAGCATCGACATCAATATGATCATCGCCGGAAGAACTAGCACTATCATCTAGTTGAGTTTCCGAATGTACCTCAAGAGAGTCATTCCCTTGGACCATATAGTAATGTTGTTCGGATTCTCCTCCATTAGATTCCTCCTCCACATATTTCGTCGTTTGTAGCGCAGGAGAGGTCAAAGTGTTCCACATAGTAAAAGCAAAATCACAATGAGAAATCATACACAAATATTCTTTGTTTAGAGTGCTCCTAAGTTCCTCAAGGGCTTGTGCATTTGCCTCTATATGCTTGCTTTTATCAAGATAGGATTTCTTAGTAGCGGTAAGGAAAACATGCAAGCCTAGAGTTTTTAGGTACATACTCATCCTATGTTTCCACATATTGATGTTAGAAACATCAAACATGAGAGGTGCAAGATAGCCCATGAGTGTGTGTAAACAAGTATATGTGCAAAATGCAAATACTAGATTAGTAACCAAGATCTCACTCCTAGGTAGTTAAACCTAATATCAGGAGCGTAGGCTCTGATACCAATTGAAAGTACACCTAGAGTGGGGGTAAATAGGTGTAAGGCTAATCTAATTACAAATAATGCGAAATTAAAATAAATTGCAACACATTTAGTATAACCAAAGAGTGTTGCCGAATTTTCGGTGAAGGGCTCTGAACTAACTCCTCTAAATTCCTCTAAATAAGAGTTGAGGTGCTATGTAAAGCTCTCTTGGTTTAACACAAGTATGATACATAATCAAACCCAAGCATATATATATATATATATATATATATATATATATATATATATATATACACATATATATATATATACATATATATATATATACACATATATATATATACATATATATATATATACACATATATATATATATATATATATATATTATATATATATACATATATATATATATACATATATATATATATACATATATATATATATATGATATAAACAAGATGATGCAATGCACAATATAAGAGAGAGTTAGAGATAGTGGATCAAATGCAAATACAAAGATATGCTTCGAGGTTCGAGCACCCAGTTCTACGTCCCTGCCTTCACACAGAAGGATTTCTACTAAATCGTCCACACAGGACTTCCCACAAGGGAACCTCCACTGAGGATTTGGGTAATATAAACTGAGAGTACACAACTCCTCTCTCCAACGACACAACCTCTACACAAGAGGCAAGGCACAATACAAATCACCTCTACACTTAGAGGGATAGGCACTTAGCCAAACAAGATCAACCTCATTAGAGGGATAAGGCACTAAGCCACGACTCCACAACAATCACCTCTACACTAAGAGGGATATCAACACAACCTCCACAATCACCTCTCACTAGAAGGATAACAACACAATCACCTCTCACTAGAGGAAAATCACAAAGTAAGGAGGGTTTACAACTCTTGGTGGTATTAACAACTATAAACTAATATTCCCACAAAATAGATCCTAATAGATAGGATAGATATATAACTCAAGTGTGAGAAAAATAAAGTATTTGAAAATCAAAATCACAAAGAAAAACTCTTGGGAAAACTTCTAGAATAGCTATAGAAATGATGATCGAAAACCAATTCCCAAAGACTCTATTTTTCTTTGAATTTTTCAACCCTTTTTAAAACAAATAAAGATCAAATCTTTAAGCCTAAAACTTTTTAAAACTTGTAACTAAAACACTTAAGAAGATCAGGATTTTTGCTCTTGAAAAACTTAGCTAAAACAGCTCAGAGAGTGGGTATTTATACCCTCTCAAAATCTGCCCGTTGGCAGCAGGAAAGGGCAGAATTGCCCTTCCGGTCGACCGGCCAACAGTCATTTTTGTGACCGTTGAGCCACCGGTCGACCGGTCAATCGATCGGGACCTGAAAATAGAGAGCAGAGCTCTTTGCCGATCGACCGGGCGGTCGACTGGGGTCATTTTCAGAGAGCAGAAACTCTCTGGCGGTCGACCGACCTGGTCGATCAGCCTCCCAGCCCAAACAACCATGCACGTTCGTGCACGTCGGTCAACCGGACTGGTCGATGGACTTCTGCCTCGGTCGACCGTCCGATCGACTGGCAGAACGCAGGTCAAACTGTTTTTAGGGATTAAAAACTTAGGTATTTTGACTTTCATAAAATCCCATAAAAGCACATAAATTTCACAAAAATAAGTTCTTGTAATATATTTGAAATACAAATATGTGTGACAAAATTTCAACATATTATAAATTATTTGAACCATTTTTGTGGTATTAAAATTTGGCTTAAATACAAAATCGATATTTTCCAAACTTAGATTTTTGAAATGAAAAACCGTTTTCTTCAAAACTTATGTAAATACAAAAACATGATATTGAAACAACTTCGAAGCATATTATATATGGATAGAATTCAATATACATATAAAGATTTATATCTATGTTTTTGACATGAAATCCAATATCGGTTAAACCAAAACCGAAAACCAACACTTAAAACATGTGTGTGTATTGTGAACTTGAGCATATCAACACTATCTAATCTTTACATAAGATCTAAACATATTAAACTAAACACAATACCGAAGTCTTCTTATAGAACTCCTTCTCCAAGAGACTCGATCCAAACACGATCCAACGAGCTTGACTCCAACCGAGTACTAGATATGATCTTGACGCTCGAGCTCTTGAATCAACATATGAAAGTTCCAAAATACCTTCGTTGAAGCTAATCACTCACTAATATCTTGATCAAATATCTGAAACTAAATATCACAAGATTATTAGTAAACTATAACTACCTGAGTTAATCATCATCAAAACTAGAGTGAAGGGCCCCTGGGCCAACAAAAACAAGGTCATGAAGATTGAGAGGTTACGAAATAGAGCTCCACCTTTTAGACGTCCTTTATCAATCGAAGAACCCTTAGTAGACGACAGAGTCCCACCGAGCTCCATGATGACAGGTCAACACAGCCACCGGCCAAAGGCTCTACATCGACACCAACAACAAACCCCAAAATTGCAAAGAGCAAATACAATTGTAACGCCCCGATCCGGCGGGTATGGGACGTCACTGCAACGTATATACGCAGGTCAAAAATATTCTTACGTATATCACTAAGCATCAGTACATGCAAGAATCAGAGTGTGAAAGCACAGTGGTCATATACATTCCAATAAAAAGTACAAGTACATAGTTATCACAGAGAGTGATACAATATTACAGGAATATTACATCAGAAAATACAAAAGTACATCATATGAAGAGGTATACAAAAGCTGAGAGGTGCTCACGAGCAGTAAGAGGGGTCTCGAGAGCCAAACAGAAGAGGAACTGGGAGGAAGAGCAGCGGTAATAATCCAAGCTTCTGCTACACTCTGATCGTCACGGAAGGGTCCACTGCGCACTCTGAGCTGCTCCAGCAAGGCCACCAAGGTCCGGTATCTAGGATATGGACATGAGAATTCAGGGTTGTCAGACGCAACCCTACGAGTACATATAATAAAGCCAAATGGCGTGCATAACAGATATACGTGTACATGATCAAGTGATGTGGTCCAAGTATGCAGGTACAAAAAATGACAAGTAATATAAGGGAAATTAAAGGAACGACAATAAATCATGTATATCGATGAATCTGAAACTGAAAACATGCATAGAAGGTAGTATGAAGAGCATAGGTACATATAAACATGCGATAAATTAGTTAAACATGCGATAAATATAAGCATGGACAAAACTAGTTGTACAAGCCAGATTATAGATTCACGGGACTAATACGTCAAGTGGATAATTCAAATAAGGAACCCTCATCTACCACATATTTCATGTCACCATCGTCTGCATTTATACAACTTGAGTTGCCCTAAGAGTAATAGAACTATAGCGTGTCTGGAGTAATCATCATATGTCATAAAGCAGGGTGTCAACTTAGGGCATAACACTATAATTGAAGAATATAAAGGTGTTGCATTTTAATTTATCTAATAATAATAATTAGTACCGTTTGATATTTCAATCGCTTCCCTACCAGTGTCTCACACCACCGATAGTCCATACTAGAGTTCGCACTCTGTAGACCTTATCCGGGTCTGATATGTGAGTACCAGGACTCGAACAAAGGAAGACCAAATATCACACGTTCCTAATATTATTACTATTTGGGTGTTATATTTTGATATTATTCTTGTTCCTTTCCCACCGGCGTCCCACAATACCGACAGTTCATGCTGGAGCCCGCACTTTCAGTAGAACTCATCCGAACTCCAATATGCGGGTACCATTATTCGAATAGGAGAGAGACCAAATAACATATGCTCTAAGCGTTATTATCATACAGGTATGTGTGAGTGTTAATATGCACTGAGGATGCTTATCACGCTAACACCAGGCAGCACAGGTAGGAGGGAGGGAGTAGCCCTACAGATTCAAGAGGTGGCCCCCATAGATTTAAGAGGTAGCCCCCACCACGTGTGTGGTGTGCCACTTTGCTCCATGTGGCACTTTGCTCTGAGGGTTGATATAAGAGGTAACCCCACAGATTCAAGTGGTGGCCCCCACAGATTCAAGTGGTTGGTGGCCTCCACCATGTGTGTGGTGTGGCACTTTACTCTGTGTGTGGAATGGATTCTAAAGATGGCCCCACGGATTCAAGAGGTGGCCCCCACCACGTGTGTGGTGTGGCACTTTGCTCTGTGTGGCACTTAGTTCCATTCAGGATCCGCCGGACGCTAGCACGATTGTAGGATACATTCTCGTCATCCCGACACCAGGCATGCTCTGCCGGACACCGGTCTGACTGTGCTATTAACCAGAGTAACAGTGCAGGAGACATGAGTACAGGGGTTCAGAAGTATAGGAGTACCAGAGGTCTGGTCACATTATAATCATGAATATGTAAGGTATCAGGTGTTAAGTATAGCATGCAAATACCGATATCAGATATCATGTAATAAGTATAGCATGGCAAGTACAGGTATCAGATATCATGTAATAAGTATAGCATGGCAAGTACCGGTGTCAGGTATCATACATCAAATATAGCATGGCAAGTACCGGTGTCGGGAATCATGTGTCAAATATAGCATGGCAAGTACCGATGTCGGGTATCATATGTCAAATATAGCATGGCAAGTATCAGGTGTATACATGTTAGGGTCAGGTAACTAATATGTCGGTGAGAGTCACAACAACAAATATCAGGTATCAAATATAATAAGGTACAGGAGAACAGTATAAACATTTCAAACTCTTCACAATCATTTTTATAAAATAATAAATTTATCTTTTAATTATCTATATGAAGCCGAGTAAAGCGGGAGCAGATCTAGACATACCTGGTATAATACCAGTTCAATAAAGTATAATAATGGCCGGAAGCATGATAATCATTTATATAACATATACTAACTTGCATAAAGAGACATCATATATTAAAAGCAAGATAATAATTATTAGACATAGAACGATGGTAATAAAGCAAGAAATGTACTCGCCTAATACCGGAATGAAAGTACCGAGAAAAAGTCCGAGAAATCCGCTAATCGTTGCGAGCAAGCCACTAGCCCATATATATATATATTAAAATATATAAATATAAATATATATATATACAAATATTAGAGAGGGAATGAGAGAGGAGAGAGAAAGTTGTAGGAAGGAGAGAGAAAGTTATAGGAAGGAGAGAGAGAAAATAGGGTATTTTTAGAAAGAAATTAGGAATTAAAAGGGGAGGGGTATTGTTTGTAAATATGGAGAAGTAATTTGGGGATGTGGTGGAGGGTGTTTTAGGGAAGTAGAAAGTGGGTTTATTTCGGGAAAAGAAAGAGAAAAGAAAAGAAAGAAAGAAATGAAGAAGAAAGAAAGAAAGAAGAAAAGGAAAAAGAGAAGTAAGGGAGGAGGGCTGGCGGTGGCGGCGGGGCCGCCGGGGAAGGGCGCGCACGCGCGGCTAGCCCAAGGAAGGAGAGGGTGGAGTTGATTTTTGGTTGTTGTTTGGTGTTGGTGGAGGTGGTGGTGGTAGTTATGGAGGTGGTGGTGGTAGTTGGAGGTGGTGGGAAGTTAGAGGAGGAGGAGGAGGTGATGATTGAGGGGTTAGAAGTGGAGGAGGAGGTGATTTGGTGGGAAATTTTAGTGAAGAAGATGAAGTGATGGTGGTGAGTTTGGATGAAATTAAGGAGGAGGAGTGGTGTTTTGGGTTTGTTGAAAGTGGAGAAGGAAGTGGGGAGGCAGGGGGTAGGCACGCGCCGGCCTAGGGGCGGTGGCGGTGGCGGCTCAGGTGGTGGAGGTGGCCGGTTGGAGTTGAAGATGGGTTTGGTTTATTTTTTTGAAGGAGATAGAATTATTTTTGGATTTTGGAATGAAAAGGAAAAGGAAAATGGAGGGTTTAATAGAGAAGGAGAAGGAAAGTGATGATAGAATGGGATGGGGGGAGATGGGCTGCTCAGCCCATCATGCCCTGCCTCTTCTTGCTGCGGCTGCGGCTGCGTTTGCCAGGGCATGGAGGTGGAGTGTCGGGGAAGAAAAGAAAGAAGAAAAAAGAAAGAAAATAAGGAAAAGGAAGAAAAATAAGGGAAAAAGAAAAGAAAATAATAAAATTTTTTATTATTTCATAATTAGTTTATTATAATATCTGGAATTATGAGGTAGGGGCGTAGAGAAGGAAAAAGTAAGAAAAGAGAACGTCGGTAAAAATATTATTATTTAAATAGGGTGAAAATTCGACTATTTCAGAAACATTCCAAAAATTCTCAAAAATAAAAATATTATTTTAAGATGCCTGATGAAATCAGATTAGATAAATTTAATGTAATTTTCAAATTAAAAATCCTGAAATCTTTCAGCGATACTGGCCGACACCAGATCAGTGAAATTTTGATAAATTTAGAAAAATCTAAAAAATATTTTTAGATAGAAAATGAAATTCTAAGAAGTAACGTGAAAGCCGTTTTTGAAAATTCAATCCCATTTGAAAAATAAAATTCGGGAATCAGTCAGCGATGCCAACTGACATCGGTTTTGGAGATTTTGCAAAATAATTCTGAAAAATTCTAAAAATCATAAAAATCTAAAATATTGGAAAACAATATTTAAAACTAAAATCTGCGAAATCGGACTATCAGAAAGGTCAAATCTGGCGGTATGTCGATATCGGGTTCTCAGTCCGGGTCAGGGTTGACTCTAAGACTGAGAATCCAGATCCGATACTAAAAACATGAGCAATCACAACTTAAAATAAATACTAAAAGAAAATTGAAATAATACGGTTAAAAAAACTTGGGACACGTATCTGGGTACGTTTCCCGGGAACGGGGTGCTACAACAATCCTTACACCAAATCCAGGGTTGGCAAGTGTTATAAGTGTGGTGAACCTGAACACAGATCTAATGAGTGCACGAAGAGGAAACCCGCCTATATAGTAGACTATGAAGAAGAAGAAGATGTACTAATTGAGACAGAGCTGGAGAATTTTGATTTCGTTGAAGAACATAGCAATCCTATCACTTGTGTTATTCAGAAAGTGCTTTGCAGCCAGAAGATCCTCGACACCACGCATAGACATCAAATCTGCTATTCAAGGTGTTCGGTCAAGGATAAAGTCTGTAATCTTATCATTGACAATGAAAGCTATGAGAACATCATCTCTAGAGCACTTGTGGATCACTTGAAACTAGAGACAAAGCTGCATCATTATCCCTACGACATTGGGTGGATCAAGCAAGGTCAATGTATCAAGGTAATGAATCTGTGTCCAGTTTCTATTTTCATTGGGAAATACTATCAAGATTTCGTTACTTGTAATGTCGTTGATATGGACAAGTGCCATATTCTTTTGAGAAGATCGTGACAACATGATGTCGATGCTACCCATTGAGGAAGGGAGAACATACATGTGTTTACTTGAAAGGGTAAGAGAGTTGCCATGAGACCAATTCCACCGACTACAAGATCTATAAAGAAAAAGATGTCGTCGCTTGTGTCCCGGCGCAATCAAAGTGATAGAAACTCGAGGGCGAGTTCATTTGAAGAGGGAGGGACGGATGTAGGAGACCAAAGAGTAAAGCAAGATAAACAACAGTCTAAAAAAATTTGACCTGTCGACAAATTTTATCTAGACTGTCGGCAGGCTTTTCCCGAGAGGCAAGAATTTCAGACCTGTTGACAGCGTCCTCTTCTGACCTGTCGACAGGCTTTTACAGAAAGTTGGGATCTTGCAGTTTTCTCCTTGATCGTCGACAGCCCCCTTCAGTTGTCAATAGTTCTATTACGTATCTGGGTATTTAACTTTGTTTAGGATTCTGTTTTGGATCCAAATTTCAAATCAATAAATTTTTATTTTCTTTATTTTGAACTTTCTTTTTCTTTATTTTGAATTTAGCTTTCATAGATAGAATATGACATTCGTAAGCCTATATAAAGGCCCTTGTATTCTTATTTTTGCAATCATCTTTTTATGAATCAAAATTGAGATTTCTCTCTTCAATTATCGTGGATTCGAGTTCTATTTTTGTCTCATGGATTCGGGTCATGCTCACGATTACCTTACCTGAAGGGTTCGAGATCTATCCAGCATCGTTAGTCTTCTTTGCTTCCCCGTCCTCTGTCAATAATGAAGGAAATAGTTATAAATGATCAGTGGAGTTATGCTCGCAACACCAGTGTTGTTTGAAGGAACATTTTTGTTTGCAAAATTCAGAGATGCAGGCTTCTCATTCACATGTTTTCGGCTCTCATCCAAATGTTAACTTTTGACTTGGAGTAATCGATCTGTTTCTTTCTCTCTTTATCACGTATCTACACTAAAAGCTTTTTGTCTAATACTATGTTTCTTATGAGCACATATTTTTTTTTTTAAACTACATTATATATACTGTATGAACAATAGTGACCATTCAGCAAACTGCTACTTGTTAGTATTTGAAGGTATTTCAAAATTAAGTAAAGTTCTTTTAGTCCCATATTGGATAAGAAAAGAACTCTTTAGTGTTTATATATGGAGTCCCTCTCATAATGGGTTGTGTGGGCTAGAAATTAGGGAGATGCTCGCGCGCACACAAGCCCATTGAGGCTCAGTGAAGGAAATTGGGTTATCGGGTCCGAAAAACCTTAATACGCATATGCGCCCGCATCGCACATGCAAGGGGGTGCAAATCTGGGTTTCAGAGCCTCGCGGGTGTGACCCGAATAGGCTATTTCAATAGCTATCTCAACAGCTATTTAGGTCAGAGATAGTTGTTGAGATTCGTATTTTTCCATGTCCTGTCATGTCAGAGTTAGCCGTTGAGAGCTCTCTGCCCAAGTGCTGCAGTGATACTTTTCAAGACAATATTGTTCCTCTGCACAAGGAAGCACAAGGAAAGATTTCTTTCTCTGCCCAAAAATTAGTTCTTTGTACAAGGATTATTTTCTCTGCCCAAGGATTTTTAATGATGAAAAACTCTCTTTATAAAGGACCTATTCCCTGCTCTCAAAAAAATAACTCAACTATCTTCTTTTTCCTCTGAAATTTTCTTAAACTCTTCAGTTCTTCCCTGCATCTCGAGAGAAATAAAACCGAGTTGTCCGGGGGCCTGTGCATTGTGAGTGCACATTTGCAGGGCCAACGATCGTTGAATCTTGGAGGGTAGGCCATCATCAACCTGTTGCACCGAGATACTCTCTTAAAGGGGCGCGATCTAATCTTCAGGATAGTTCTCCGCACGCCTCGATCAAAATAGAGAAGTTCCTTCCTTCTTAAAAGTTTAATTTAAATAGCTTAGCAGTAATTCGTACATTATTTTTCAACCATCTTAAGAGTAGATATGGTACTGCTTTGATTGCTGCTACTAATGTTAAGTCTCTGCCCAACATCTCTAGGATTGAACCATTTAATGGAATCACCATAAAAGATGGCAAGAAAAAGTTATGTCTACACTTGATATAACTGGTTATACCTTTGCTATAACTGATCCTAAACTAGAGAAAAATAAAAGAATTGCAAAATTGAGAAAAGACCAACAAAATTTGTAGGCATATCATTCTCAACACACTTAGTAATGCACTGTTGGATATTTACTGTCCTTATAAAACTGCAACTAAAATTTGAGAAAGTCTTAATAAGAAATACATTCTTGAAAATACTGGAACTCAAAATTTTACTATTGAAAATTTTCTGAATTTTGTCATGTCTGATGAAAAAGATATTTTCTCTCAAATACATGAATACCATGTTCTAATTGATGATCTTAAAAATGAAAATATCACCATACCCAAAACCTTTGTTGCTGGAGCCCTAATTGAAAAACTACCCGACTCCTGGAAAGATTACAAGAAAGAACTGAAGCATAAAAGAAAATAAATGAATCTTTAAGATGTAATAATTCATATCAGAATTGAAAAGAAAAATAAAGAGAAAGAGAAAATAGAAAGGGCCAAGGAGCTTACTTCCAAGGCAAATCTAATTGAAAGCAAGCCTTCAAAACCAAAGAAATATTTTCATAAGCGAAACTTCAAATCAAATCAGAACCCTAAGATGAAAAGAGACCCTAATTCTACTTTCAAGAAGAATGAAAATTGTTTTGTGTGTAGCAAACTCGGATACTACTTAACACAGTGTAGCTTCCGGAAGACTAGTGAGGCTCTATCCAAACCACAAGCTAGCCTGATTGAGAGTGACATTATTGCTGCTATAATCTCTGAAGTTAACATGTTGCACAAAATAAGAATTGGGTGATTGATTTCGGAACAACCCTACATATATGTGCCGACAGAGGAGCTTTCTCTTCTTACTCCTCTATTGATGATGATGAACAAACGTTCATGGGCGATTCGAGGCCCTCACCCATTGCGAGTAAGAGAAAGGTGCTTCTCAAGCTTACTTCAGGGAAGATCCTGAAAGTACACCTAGAGGGGGATGAATAGGTGTATGGCTAATCTAATGACAAATAATGCGGAATTAAAAACTAAATGCAACACACTTAGTGTAATCAAAGAGTGTAGACGAATTCCCGGTGAAGGGCTCTGGACTATCTCCTCTAAATTCCTCTAAATAAGAGTTGAGGTGCTATATGAAGCTCTCTTGGTTGAACACAAGTGAGGTACACAAATCCAAGCATATAAATGATATGGGCAATATGAAATGATGCATGACACAATATAAGAGAGAGAGTTAGAGATAGTGGATCAATCGCAAACACCAAGATATGTTTCGAGGTTTGAGCACCCAGCTCTATGTCCCTGCCTTCACATAGAAGGATTTTCACTAACTCGTCCACACAGGACTTCCCACACAGGGAACCTCCACTGAGGATTTGAGCAAATACAACTTGGGAGTACACAACTCCTCTCTCAACAAATACAACCTCTCACTAGAGGCAAGGAACAAAGCCAACACAATATAACCTCTCACTAGAAGGATACCAACAAACTCAATCACCTCTACACTTAGAGGGATGGGCACTTAGCCAAACAACAATTGAAATACACCTAGAGGGGGGGTGAATAGGTGTAAGTGCTAATCTATGGAACTTAATGCAAACTAAGTGTGCTAAATGCGGAAGCTAAAACAATCTTACAAGAACACTTAGTACAATCCAACAAGTGTTGCCGAATTCCCCTTGCGAGGCTCTGGACAAGCACCTCTTGATTCCCCTTGAATGGGTTGAGGTTGCTATATGAAGCTCTTGTTCGATGAGTATAAGTGTTGCACACACACAAGCAATCCAAGCAATCAAGGATATAGCAATACAATGCACACAATTAAGCCAAGCAAGTATAGATGAATAGCAATAGAAATATATGCAAGGCAATATGAAACAATGCTCAAAACACAAGCAAGTATATATGATGATATGAATGGATGATGCTTGCACAAATGTAAAAGAGTAGAGTTGAGAGAAATTGGATCAAACGCAAAGACCAAGATGTGTTTCGAGGTTCGAGCCCCTAGCTCTACATCCCCGCCTACACCACCGTGTAGGATTTCTAATCCACTATAGGAGCCCCTAACTCCTCTCTCAACTTACAATGCCACCGAGGCAATACAACACACAATCCACCTCTACCGAAGAGGGATACGGCCCGTAGCCAACCACAACAAATGCCTCTCCTTAAGAGGCTCACAAACCAATCACCCGATCACCTCTACCGAAGAGGGATTCACAAATAAAAGGGTGTTTACAACAAGTGGTTCCAAAACCACAAACTCTCTTTTCTTTCTCTTTTCTTTCTTTTCCACAAAAACAAAGATCCTAATAGTTTAGGATAGAAGATAGCTCAAGTGTGGAAACTAGGTGTTTTGAAAAACAAGCAACAAAGAAAAACACTTGGGAAATTTCTTGTAAAAGATAGAGAATGAATGCCAATACAAAAATCCCAAATTCCAATTTCTTTGATTTTTCCAAAACCCAAATCAATAAAGATGAGAAGTTAAAAACACTAAAACTCTTTTTAAAACTCTTTTAAACTCTGCTGAAAACCAGAAATTTTTCTCTTAAAAACCTTAGCCAAAATCCCAAATGAATAGGGTATATATAGGCCAAACCAGAAAACTAGCCGTTAGGCTGATGTGGCAATTCTGACAGCCACCGGTCGACCGGCCCGGTCGACCGGCAACGGTCGAAAATATGACCGTTGGGGCTTCGGTCGACTGCCAGTCGACCGACCAACAAGGAGGAAACACAGTTTCCTTCTATCGGTCGACCGACCCAGTCGACCGAAAAGATACAGAGAGCAGACTCTCTATATCGGTCGACTGGGTCCGTGACCCGGTCGACCGACGGACATGCACAGCCTGTGCATATCCGGACACAGCAGCCGGTCGACTGTCCCGGTCGACCGGTCTGCCTGAAATACAGTTTTTTTTGGCAGATTTTTGAGATAGAAAATTTGTAAAAAATCTTTTAACACTTCTAAAAAATCCACAAAATATGTTTTATCATTTTACTTGAAAACTAAACTTGTGATAAAAATTTCAAGACATATATCAATCATATCAATTCATTTTTGTGTCCTGCCAATTTTATCATAAATAAAACTTGTATTTTTATCAAACTAGATTTTTCCAAAACATGAATAGGAATGTCAAAATAAGTTTGTTTACCAAGTTAAAGCATGTATGTATAAATAGAAAACATCTACTATACATATAACATATGTAAACTTGTTTTGATCTATTATTCATGAAAACCAAATACCAAATCATAAAACGTGTGTGTTTTGTGCACTTGAGCATATCAACTAAACTAAGCTTTACACATGGATCTAAAACTCATAATCTAAACTAGATACCTAAGTCTTGCTTGTAGATCTTCTATCTTCAAGTAGACTAGCTCCCAAACCGTGATCTTCCAAGTGCAAAGGTATAATCTTGAAGCTTTGACACCGGAATCACCATGATAAGCTTCCAAACACCTTGTTGAAGCTATCTCCCAAACTAATATCTTGCTAATGATCTGAAACTTAGAAACACAAGAATATTAGTAAACATAACTACATGAGTTGATCATCATCAAAACTAGAGTGGAAGGCCTTTGGGCCAACAATCTCCCCCTTTTTGATGATGACAAAACTCATGGAGTTATATATGCATGGATTAAAGTTAAGCTTCAAAGAAGCTCCCCCTTAACTCATGCATAAACAAATAAACAATAATATGCAATGCATGACAATGCATATAAACATGGTACTCTAGATACTAATGGAATATTCAACATAAACTATGTTCTAGATACCAATTTAATTTAAACAATATAAACAACAATTTAAACAATATAAACAATATACCAATTAAGCAAGGAATACCAATTAAGCAAGGAATTCATGCATATATTAAAAACATAAACACAAATTCTTCTCCCCCTTTTTGTCAATCATCAACAAAGGGGTAAATAGCAAAATCAAACAATTTTTTTTTTTTAATTCTTAAAGCAAATACATGCATACAAAGTCATGCATATAAGTTACAAAACAACCAAAGTCTTCTCCCCCTTTTTGTCCTAATCAAGGAACCAACAAAGGGTTAAAATCATAAAAACAATATTTTCTCCCCCTTTTTGTCAAAAACAAAAAGATCAAGAAGGGGTAATCCAAACATTCATAACAACAATGATACCAATTCAAGATATGACAATAAAGTGCATATTGATACCAATTGAAGTAAAACATATAGCAATGTAAATCAAAAGTATATATTTTTGTTAAACAAAATTTTGAGATACCAATTAAAAACACTCAACATAAACATCTTGATATCATTAAGGGAAATATGTTCTTTTAAACACATGATACCAATTTAAAGTAATCAATTTAAACACAATTGAAACTCAAGCACTAGCATAAACAAAAATATATGTATGAAAATTAGATACCAATTGACATTGATATTCTTGAAAGAGTAAGCATACATATACAAAACTTATATGAGTATACAAGAAGATCAAAATTGACACCAATTGAAAGAGTTCAATGATACCAATTGAAATAACAAGCATGGTATATCTCATATTACAAAGAAGAATTCGAACTAGTTAAAAATGGAAAGTTTTGTAAACTAGTACGAAATCCTTCAAGCAAGGAATAAAACAAGATTATTTTTCATAGAAATGAAAATCACATAATAATCATTCACTCTAATCAATAAAGCACAACTCATGAGAAACAAAACATGAGTAAGGTAGTAATTACGAGTGTATAACTAACATGTGAAAATCAATTATGAAAATATTTCATTAAGCTCTTTTAATTCCTTTAAACAATAATACTTATCTAAAACAAAAGATCATAGAACTACTTAATCTTCAAGGCATATGTATGTCTAGTATAAACTAAGGTATACATACATATCCAAAATACAAACGAGTCCACAAAGTATATGCATGAAGGCACGTGGCTCAAAAAGGAATGTATATGTATAGGATTAGTTTGAACTAGATGGACATATACATGAAGTAAAACTTAAATATGAAAACACGAAAAACCAATTTTCATTAACTAATTTCATTTCAAGGTATATGTATAAATTGTCAACACAATAAGTATACATACATATCCTAAACACAATTGAGTCCATATATAAGGATTTGCATGAAGGGCAAAAGACTCAAGGATTATACATGTATATCTTAATGTTTTGGCAAAATAAACATATACACGAAATTAAAACTCATATAAATTAAAGAATATGAATACAAGTCTAAAATATATGAATCATCAAAACTAGACTATACTCATACAACTAATGGGAACAAATAAGCATTCAACCCAATCATATATAGATTTATTTGTGTCCCACTATATGTATAGGTATATAACTAGTCTTAATGAAGACTAATACTTAAACAAGTAATCAAATCATTAAGCACAAGACAAACACGAATATCATTTTGTTAAAACAAAACACATAAATTCATCAAAATTCTTTTATTTTGTGAACCAACTTCTAGGTATATGTATGATCCATCCAAATCTAACAATATGCATACATATCCCAATCATAAACGAGTCTATTTAAAAGTAATTGCATGAAGGCAAAAGACTCGATGGGTATACATGTATATTTATTAGTTTTGAATTCAAAAATACATATACGTGAAGTAAAATCAAGAAAATAGGTATGACAAGTTTAAATGGAAGAGTCCTCAAAACTAGCTTATACAAGTGCATATAGTGGGTACAAATGAGCATGAAGTGTAACCATATAAAAGTCAATTTGTTCTCATTATGTGTACATGTATATATGCAAGTTTTGATAAAATCTACATCTAAACTAGTTTGTACCATATGAAGCATAAAACAAACATCATGATAAAGCTAAAAACATGATTACTATGTAAATTCACATGTATTAGATTCATGATGTACATTATAGCTTAAACACAAGTGAGAACACTAAATATGGGTTCATATAAGCATATGTGTCTCAAATACTATACATGTATGTCAAGGATCTAATAAGCATGGCATTTACACACTAATCCAAAGACAAGCTATAAATCAAATGGTATAAACATGTAATCAACAAAACATGTTATAAATCAAACAATAAAACATGCTATCAATACATGCTAAGAATGATAAAAATGTAAAGCATGTAGTAAATGGGAGTTTAGGAATTTGTTACCAAAGCCAAGAGGGCAACTTTCCTTGTCTCCAAAACATGGTGGTCCTCTCCACCAAATCTTCCCTTGAAAGTGATGCATCCAATTGATTTCCATGAAGCCCGGAACGCATCCACTCCAAGGTGTCATCACTCTCACGTCATGTGAGAGCCCACACCTACATCAAAGATAGGAGGGGTGGTCTTTGGTACCCATCTCTTATTGGGTCCATGGGGGTTAGTACCTTCTTTAACCCAAACAAACTTCTTAGCTAAATTATCAACATGTAGTCTATCAAAGCAAAATTTAGCTAGGTGGCCCCTACGTCCACAATGTGTACAAGTGTACACACGAGCATACATAGTGTTAGGATGGTGTCCGTGAGGAGCATGTGTATGCCGTGGAGGGTGTGCATGCATAAAAGATGGAACTTGTTTCTTTCGAAGCAAAGTTTCCAACCGTGTATGGTTCATGGCACATTGGCTCATAGTGGAGCCCAAACAATCTACTCTCTTCTTAAGCATGGATATATCATTGTTGATTGAAGAAGAGGTGTGGCATGCAATAGGTGAAGTGTGTGATACTACCCTAGCATGGCAAACATGAGAAGACATATCATTTTTCAAAGAATTATTTTTACTTAAACAAATTTCTAATTCTTTTGAAATGAAATCAATTTCTCTTTTTAGAGAATCATTTTCTTTTAAAACAAAATCAACTTTTGAAGACAAGCTTTCATTTTTCTTCAAAAGGGTTTCACAATCATTTTTAGATTTCAAAAATTCATTTTCTTTTAGCGCAAGATCAAGTTGAGATTTCAATGAATCCCTTTCATTAGAAACCTCCTCATTCTCTTGCAAAACAATGTCAAGTCTAGAATGCAAACATTTATTTTCTTTTTCAATTTCTAGACTTTTCTTTTTCAAAATCTTATATTTTTCTATTAATTTTTCACACACAATAGAAAGTTCTTCATTTAAGGCATGGGAATCAATATTATCATCACATGAAGAACTAGCACTATCATCACAATCTAAGTGGGGTTCCGAATGTACCTCAAGGGAGTCATTCCCTTGGACCATGAAGCATTGAGAATCGGATTCTCCACTAGATTCCTCCTCTAGTTGAATTGGCACTTGAAGCTCGGAGGTGGTGGTTGTGGTTGTCAATTTGTTCCACACTACAAAAGCGGAATCAATATTAGAAACATGTAAAAGATAATCTTTAGATAAAGTGCTTCTAATAGCCTCAAGGGCTTGTGCATTGGCCCCTATATGAATGAGGTTACCAAGATAGCATTTCTTGGTAGCCGCAAGGAAGGTATGTAAACCTAGGGTTTGAAGGTAAATGGACATTCTAATCTTCCAAACATGAATGTTGGAAGGGTCAAAGCTAGGTGGGGTCATGAAGTCCATGGTATAAACTAAATGTGTGCAAACAAGCAAATGCAAATGAGATTAGCAAGCAAAAAGGATCACTCCTAGGATGTTAAGCCTAATATCAGGAGCACTAGCTCTGATACCAATTGAAATACACCTAGAGGGGGGGGTGAATAGGTGTAAGTGCTAATCTATGGAACTTAATGCAAACTAAGTGTGCTAAATGCGGAAGCTAAAACAATCTTACAAGAACACTTAGTACAATCCAACAAGTGTTGCCGAATTCCCCTTGCGAGGCTCTGGACAAGCACCTCTTGATTCCCCTTGAATGGGTTGAGGTTGCTATATGAAGCTCTTGTTCGATGAGTATAAGTGTTGCACACACACAAGCAATCCAAGCAATCAAGGATATAGCAATACAATGCACACAATTAAGCCAAGCAAGTATAGATGAATAGCAATAGAAATATATGCAAGGCAATATGAAACAATGCTCAAAACACAAGCAAGTATATATGATGATATGAATGGATGATGCTTGCACAAATGTAAAAAGAGTAGAGTTGAGAGAAATTGGATCAAACGCAAAGACCAAGATGTGTTTCGAGGTTCGAGCCCCTAGCTCTACATCCCCGCCTACACCACCGTGTAGGATTTCTAATCCACTATAGGAGCCCCTAACTCCTCTCTCAACTTACAATGCCACCGAGGCAATACAACACACAATCCACCTCTACCGAAGAGGGATACGGCCCGTAGCCAACCACAACAAATGCCTCTCCTTAAGAGGCTCACAAACCAATCACCCGATCACCTCTACCGAAGAGGGATTCACAAATAAAAGGGTGTTTACAACAAGTGGTTCCAAAACCACAAACTCTCTTTTCTTTCTCTTTTCTTTCTTTTCCACAAAAACAAAGATCCTAATAGTTTAGGATAGAAGATAGCTCAAGTGTGGAAACTAGGTGTTTTGGAAAACAAGCAACAAAGAAAAACACTTGGGAAATTTCTTGTAAAAGATAGAGAATGAATGCCAATACAAAAATCCCAAATTCCAATTTCTTTGATTTTTCCAAAACCCAAATCAATAAAGATGAGAAGTTAAAAACACTAAAACTCTTTTTAAAACTCTTTTAAACTCTGCTGAAAACCAGAAATTTTTCTCTTAAAACCTTAGCCAAAATCCCAAATGAATAGGGTATATATAGGCCAAACCAGAAAACTAGCCGTTAGGCTGATGTGGCAATTCTGACAGCCACCGGTCGACCGGCCCGGTCGACCGGCAACGGTCGAAAATATGACCGTTGGGGCTTCGGTCGACTGCCAGTCGACCGACCAACAAGGAGGAAACACAGTTTCCTTCTATCGGTCGACCGACCCAGTCGACCGAAAAGATACAGAGAGCAGACTCTCTATATCGGTCGACTGGGTCCGTGACCCGGTCGACCGACGGACATGCACAGCCTGTGCATATCCGGACACAGCAGCCGGTCGACTGTCCCGGTCGACCGGTCTGCCTGAAATACAGTTTTTTTGGGCAGATTTTTGAGATAGAAAATTTGTAAAAAATCTTTTAACACTTCTAAAAAATCCACAAAAATATGTTTTATCATTTTACTTGAAAACTAAACTTGTGATAAAAATTTCAAGACATATATCAATCATATCAATTCATTTTTGTGTCCTGCCAATTTTATCATAAATAAAACTTGTATTTTTATCAAACTAGATTTTTCCAAAACATGAATAGGAATGTCAAAATAAGTTTGTTTACCAAGTTAAAGCATGTATGTATAAATAGAAAACATCTACTATACATATAACATATGTAAACTTGTTTTGATCTATTATTCATGAAAACCAAATACCAAATCATAAAACGTGTGTGTTTTGTGCACTTGAGCATATCAACTAAACTAAGCTTTACACATGGATCTAAAACTCATAATCTAAACTAGATACCTAAGTCTTGCTTGTAGATCTTCTATCTTCAAGTAGACTAGCTCCCAAACCGTGATCTTCCAAGTGCAAAGGTATAATCTTGAAGCTTTGACACCGGAATCACCATGATAAGCTTCCAAACACCTTGTTGAAGCTATCTCCCAAACTAATATCTTGCTAATGATCTGAAACTTAGAAACACAAGAATATTAGTAAACATAACTACATGAGTTGATCATCATCAAAACTAGAGTGGAAGGCCTTTGGGCCAACAACAATCACCTCACACTTGAGGGATTCCAACTTAATCACCTCTCACTAGAGGGATGCAAACACCTCCACAATCACCTCTTACTAGAGGGATATCAACACAATCATCTCTCACTAGAGGGATATCACAAAGTATGGAAGGCTTATAACTCTTGGTGGTATAACAACCACAAACTAAATCTTTTTCACAAAAATAAGATCCTATAGATAGGATAGATATGATAGCTCAAGTGTGAGAAATAAAAGTGTTTGAAAATGAAAACAATAAAGAAAAACACTTGAAAAAATCATAAGATAGATATTGAAATAAAGATCAAAAACCAATTCCCAAGTACTCTCTTTTTCTTTGAATTTTCTAACACTTTAAAAAAAATAAAGATTGATCTTTTAAACCCAAAAACTCTTTTAAACTTGTAGCTAAAACACTTCTAAAGATGAGAAAATTTGCTTTTGAAATTGTTGTTTAAAACTAGCTCAAATGTGGGGTATTTATAGCCCCCACAAAATTCTGCCCGTTGGCAGTCAGGAAAGGGCATTTTTGCCCGACCGGCCGGTTGACCGGCCAACAGTCATATTTCTGACCGTTGTGCCTCCGGTCAACTGCCCGATCGACTAGGCCTGGAACCAGAGAGCAACGGCTCTCTGGCCGTTCGACCGCCCAATCGATCGGAACTGGATACAGAGAGCAGAGCTCTCTGCCGGTCGACCGACCGGTCGACCGGGGCCATTTCCAGAGAGCAGAACTCTCTGGACGGTCGACCGCCCGGTCGATCGGCCCACCAGCCAAGGCTGCGTGCACGTCTGTGCACGTCGGTTGATCGGGGTGGAAACAAGCACTCAAAATGTGTATTATATGAAATCAATGAAAAGCTCGAATGTGCTTAGTATACCCTCGATACTTCCGTTATAGCATTGGCTCAACGGGTCATATCCACAGGGAAGGGAGGCGATAGAAGCATTAACAGTCTCTAGTCACGTCAGATGTTAACAATTTTTCTTTGTTGAAAGAATGAAAAAGAGAATGAAAAAGAAAAGAAAAGAAAATCCAGAATGTGGTAGGTGAGGAGAGCGATGAAAACGACGATGTAAAAACCAAAAGAGAAGTGAAGAAGATGGAACAAGGTAAACTAAGAAGGCGATGAAAACACCGATAGAAAAATGAGAAAAGAATTTGGAAAACGATTTCTAAAACAAAGGTAAAAGAAAACTCATGGCTACTAACTACTAAGTACTCCACTAACCATACTAACCTCTTCGAGATAGTTGCCTCACATTTTGATCCTCGGCCATCACAATCCTTATCTTCAAGAAGCAATACAAAGCACGGCTCATGGATGGTTCATAACAATCAAAACATTGCAACAAGAACAAGCAATTACAAGCATCACTCATTACACTACAAGCATGAAATAAAAGAGCATGAAATAAAAGAGAGTTAGCTTGGTTAGCAAGTTAGCAAGTTAGCAAGTTAGATGTTAGAACCCATCATCTTTGGCCATGAATGGCTCTTGCAAGAACAAGGCCTTGTAGAGGCAACCCGATTCATGTGGATTATCAAGTAAGTGGTTAGATGGTTAGTGGTTAGTAGTTAGATTGCCATGAGAAGAAAAAGTTAGCAAGAAATCATGTAGAAGGAGAAGGAGATTACAATGGAGGAGAAAGGAGGAACCTTTACATAGAGTGTCACTCTCTATTACATCAATCCCTCTCAATCTCTCTCTCTCTATGAATCACTCAGCCCTACTACAATGATCTAAAAACAAAGAAAAAAAATACAAGAAATGAAGAACACTCACCTACACTACTCTAAAATCTGCACCTACTCCTAAAAACGAAGACTGCTCTCGGTTTGGGCTACTGCAGGGCTATTTATAGGGCTCAGAAGGATCCAGAAGACGAGACGGGGCCACGCGTCGAAAATCGACGCGTGGCTCCCTAACTTTGCCGCGCCTTTGCCGCGTTTTGCGGCAATTCCAGAGAATTAATTCTCTGGATTTCTTCTGGAGCTTCGTCTGACTTCTAGCTGCTTCCAGGTATATCCTATTTCTGGTACTTTCGCCCGAATATTCGTCTGACAGCTCAGGAGTCTAGGTACAATGCATGTTCTAAAAAATCCTTTACTTGGCCTCCAAGAAATTGCGGGATTAATTACCATAAATAGGGATGAATTAGCATCTTTTTCCATCTTTGCCCTTGGACTTTGGATTTACCTGCAATTAAGACCAAAACACGATTTAGACGACTATTTATTCATAAAACTGTGAGAAATGCGATATAATAATGCAGAATTTGTAGACTAATCATCGGTCGACCGGACCGGCCGACCGACTTCTGCCTCGGTCGACCGGCAGACAGCCAGGTCGAACTTTTAGGATTTAAAAACTTGGATTTTTGTCTTCTAAAAAATCCCATAAAATACACGTAAATTTCACAAAAATCAGTTCTTGTTATATCTTTGAAATACAAATATGTGTGAGTAAAATTCAACACATATTTTAAACAATTTGAACCATTTTTTGTGTTCTTGAAATTTTGCCTTAAACCAAAAACCGTATTTTCCAAAAACTAGGATTTTGATATGGAAAACCGCTTTCTCCAAAACTCATGCAAATACAACAACATGATATTGAAACAACTTTTAAGCATGTTGTATATGGATAGAATCTAATATACATAAAAGATATTATATCTATGTTTTTGACATGAAAATCATGATCGGTTAAACTGAAAAACCAAAACATGAAACTTTAAACTCGTGTGTGTATTGTGAACTTGAGCATATCAACACTATCTAATCTTTATAATAATCTAAACACAATCTTAGACTAAACAAATCGATGTCTTTTTGTCGAACTCCTTCTCCAAGTAGACTCGATCCAAACATGATTCACCGAGTTTGACTCTAACCGAGTGCAATGTGCGATCTTGACGCTCGAGCTCTTGAATCAACATGTGAAAGCTCCAAAAACACCTTTGATGAAACTAATCACCTACTAATATCTTGATCAAATATCTGAAACTAAATATCATAAGATTATTAGTAAACTATAACTATATTAGTTAATCATTATCAAAACTAGAGTGAAGGGCTTCTGGGCCAACAATCTCCCCCTTTTTGATGATGACAATACTCATGGAGTTATATATGCATGGATTAAAGTTAAGCTTCATAGAAGTTCCCCCTTAACTCATACATAGTAATAAACAATAAAAATATGTAATGAATGCTCAATGTAGATATGCATAAACATGCATAAAATAAGAAAATGAAACAAACATGATCTTTTATACCAATGAAATAAGCATGCTTTTGATACCAATTTTAAAATAAAAAATGTTCTTAAAAAAATAATGATGCTCTTGTTACCAACAAAAGATGCTCTTGATACCAATAGTAAAAGATAACAAATTTAAATAAACATGCATATTAAACATGAAGTAAACATGCATATATAAAACTCCAAAATATCTCTCCCCTTTTTGTCAATTCATTAACAAAGGGGTACAAACACTAAAAGCTTAAACAATATTTTTCTTCCTTTTTACATAAATTAAAACAGTAAAGGTGTATATGTTATATACATTCATGAAGAGGAGAGACGTGAAGTTAGCTCCCCTGCATACATGCATTTATATGAAAAGAGATTACTAAACCCTAACCACATTAAATATAATATACAATGTATAAAAGGAGATCTGATGCTCTCTCTACACATGTGTAAGACATAAAGAAGAGCGGTCAAACTCCTCAATATGAGATACACTCAACATGAATCTATATATAGAGAAGATGTTAAGCTTCCCTTGCATATAAACAATAAGTACCAAAACATTTTAATACCAAATTATGATACCAATAAAAACTGAAATATGATACCAATTAAAAATATAAACCAATCTTTTTGGTTAAATACTAAAATCATTTTGTAATAGAGATACCAAATATAGAATAATATCAATTTAAGATTCTTGATATCAATATTGAAAATGAAACATATACCAATTGAAAATAATTTTCATTAGAAGCGTTGGAAACTAATTGAAAACTAAGATATAATTGACAAATATCATTTTTCAACATAAAGAGTGAGAGTAAGATACCAATTGTAAACAAAAATGATTGAAAGGTAAAACATGAATTTTCTCCCCCTTTATGAAATAATTATGAAAACGATGCATAAGCTTGTATAAGATACCAAATGAAAAATAATTATCATTAAAAACTAAATCAAGTTTAGCATAATAAAATTTGTGCTTAAAGATTTAGAGATATAATAAGCACAATCAAAACACATATATATGTATGAAGAATATAAATACCAATCGAAATTGATACTATTTGAAGTTAAAGCATACATATATAGAAACAAAGATGAGTATACTAAATAGATATCAATTGTGATACCAATTGAAAACACAATGAGAATCAAGTGTATAACTCATAATGACCATCCTATTCATGCACATATTAAAATGATTTTCAATTTGAGCATATAAGGTAAGGTCGCCTATCCAACCACCCTTCGATGGAAGGAGTTTTTAAAAATAAGTTTGAAAATAAGTTTAGCATAATTGAAAACTCTTCCAAATGTAGAATAACGTAGCTAGTTTTATGATAATCTTGAAAACTAATACGAAATCATTCAAGTAAGGAATAAAATAAGAATATATCCAAGAAAATATAAAAATCACACAATTATCAACACCTAAGATCAATAAAGCTCATATATGCTCATGAAATAAAAATCATGAGTAAACAAAAATAATGTGAGTGAAAGAATTATGTAATGAACAAAATCATGAGAATAGGCAATTAAGCTCAATGTGAATTCCTTATAAACATAAAAAAATATATGAAAATTTAATTTTGATTAAAGCAAAACCAACTTCAAGGCATATGTATGTTTTGTCAAAACTAGAAGTATACATACATATCCAAACACAATTGAGTCCATAAAGAAGTTTTGCATGAAAGGCAAATGACTCACGGTTATACATGTATATCCAATAGTTTTGTCAAAATTAACATATACATGAAGTTAAACACATATTAATGAAAACATGTACAAAATAGGAAATACAAGTTGAAATGCATTAATCATCAAAAGTAGGCTATACTAGTACATCTAATGAGAACAAATGAGCAATCAAGCACAAACATATAATAATCTATTTGTGGCTCACTAATTGTACAAGTATATACACGAGTTTTAATGAAAACTACATCTAAATATGTAATCAAAACATGAAGTGCGAAAAATCATAAGCAAAAACCAATATGATCATTATGTAGATGCACATGCTATTAGAGTTATGATATACACAATATTTAAACTATAGTGAGAACACTAAATATAAGTCCATACAAACATGGGTGTCTCTCAATTACTATACATGTATGTCATAAGTCTAGTTATCATGGCATATGGCATAATGAGAATTAAAATATGACATGCTAAAAATGAATAAGCTAAAAGCATGTAAACATAAGTGGGAGTTAGAGATAGTTACCAAAGCCATTAGAGGTAATCTCTAGAACTCTAAATCAAGGTGGTCCTCCCACCAAAACTCTCATTGAAAGTGATGCATCTAAAATAGTCGCCATTAAGCTCGGAACGCATCCACCTCAAGGCACCATCACTCTCACGTCAAGTGAGAGCCCACACCTACATCAAATACCATAGGGGTGGATTTTAGTACCCAAACTCTATTGAATCCATGGAGTTTAGCACCTTTCCTAACCCAAACAAATTTATTTGCAAAATTTGAATCATGTATCCCATCATAACAAAATTTTGTAAGGTGGCCCTTACGTCCACAATGTGTACAAGTGTACACATGAGCATACATTGTGTTATGTGTATGAACGTGAGGAGAATGTGTATGCCATTTGTGTGCATGCATATTTGGAACTTGTTTCTTTCGAAACATGGATTCCAACCGTGTGTGGTTCATGGCACATTGGCTCAAAGTGGAGCCCAAACAATCAACATTCTTCTTTAATATACTTATTTCATTTTCAATAATAATAGAAGATGTGGAGCATGCAATGAGTATGTTAGATGGTGAAGCTATACTAGCATGGCAAACATGTGAATCTAAATCATTTTTTAAAGATTTATTTTCATTTAAGCAAACTTCTAATTCTTTTGAAATCAATTTAATTTTGAAGTCAAGATCTCATTTTTCTTCAAAACTTCATTGCAATCATTTTTGTTTTTCAAAATCTTGTTTTCATTAAGTGCAAGTTCAAGTTGGGATTTCAATGAGTCACGTTCATTTGAAATCTCATCCTTTTCTTGTAAAGCCAAATTAAGTTTCGAAACCAAATTCTTATTTTCTTCTTTCATTTTAAGAGTTTTCTTTTTCAAATGTTGGTATTTTTGTAATAGGTTCTCACAAACAATGTATAATTCTTCATTTAAAGCATCAGCATCAACAAAATCATTGCCAGAAGAACTAGCACTATAATCTAGTTGAATTTCCGAGTTTACCTCAAGGGAGTCATTCCCTTGGACCATGTAGCAAGCTAGTTCGAATTCTCCACTAGATTCCTTCTCCACAATATTTGACGTTTGAAGCTCGAGAGAGGTCAAAGTGTTCCACACTGCAAAAGCGGAATTACAATGAGAAACCAACAAAAGATATTCTTTACTTAGAGTGCTCCTAAGTGCCTCAATGGCTTGTGCATCAGCCTCTATATGCTTGCTATTATCAAGATAGGATTTCTTGGTAGCGGCAAAGAAAACATGCAAACCTAGGGTTTTTAGGTACATATTCATCCTAAATTTTCACATGTCAATGTTAGAAATATCATACATGGGAGGGGTCAAGCAATCCATAAGTGTGTGTGTATAAACAAATATGTGTGCAAATGCAAATCTAGATTAGCAAATTAAGATCTCATCCTAAGTGGTTAAACCTAATATCAGGAGCGTAGGCTCTGATACCAATTGAAAGTACACATAGAGGGGGGTGAATAGGTGTATGGCTAATCTAATGACAAGTAATGCGGTATTAAAAACTAAATGCAACACACTTAGTGTAACTAAAGAGTGTAGCCGAATTCCCGGTGAAAGGCTTTGAACTATCTCCTCTAAATTCCTCTAAATAAGAGTTAAGGTGCTATATGAAGCTCTCTTAGTTGAACACAAGTGAGGCACATACAAATCCAAGCATATAAATGATATGGGCAATATGAAATGATGCAAGGTACAATATAAGAGAGAGAGAGTTAGAGATAGTGGATCAATCGCAAATACCGAGATATGTTTCGAGGTTCGAGCACCCAGCTCTACATCCCCGCCTTCACACAGAAAGATTTCCACTAACTCGTCCACACAGGACTTCCCACACAGGGAACCTCCACTGAGGATTTAAGCAAATACAACTTGGGAGTACACAACTCCTCTCTCAATAAATATAACCTCTCACTAGAGGCAAGGTACAAATCCAACACAATATCAACCTCTCACTAGAGGGATACCAACAAACTCAATCACCTCTATACTTAGAGGGATGGGTACTTAGCCAAACAAAAATCACCTCACACTTGAGGGATTCTAACTCAATCACCTCTCACTAGAGGGATGCAAACACCTCCACAATCACTTCTTACTAGAGGGATAACAATACAATCACCTCTCACTAGAGGGATATCATAAAGTATGGAAGGTTTACAACTCTTGGTGGGATAACAACCACAAACCAAATCTTTCTCACAAAAACAAGATCCTATAGATAGGATAGATATGATAGCTCAAGTGTAAGAAATAAAAGTGTTTGGAAATGAAAATAACAAAGAAAATACTTGAGAAAATGTAACGCCCCAGTCCCGCAGGTACGGGGACGTTATGGCGACGTACATACACGAGGTGAAAACAACCTCACGCGTACGTTAAGCCTCAGTACAGGGAATCACCTCCATGGACATAATGGTTCCAGTAGGAAATAAGTACAAGAATATCTGCAGAAAGGGGTTAGTAATCATAACAGATATAAAAACAGGGATAAATGAGATAACAGAAATAAATTACCAAGATACCTATAAAGAGTCTCGATGAGGAATCTCCTGTGTGACTCCATGGCACTCTCCGATACTATGGTAACTCGGATCTCCAATCTGGGCATACATCCGATCTGGGCATACAAACCCAGGGTCGTCAGAAAGCGACCTAGTGAGTGGTAAAATGAAGGAGGCAGTAATATGTACAATAGTACTACAAGTACGATAATAATATATAGTACATGGGGTTGGACAGGTGATACCATATAGTAAGGATATATAAACAGTAGAAAGAGATAAACATGAAAGCAGTGCAAAAATATAAACAGGTCAACTTTTACTACCATCACTACCTAGCCGGTTATCATTGGGTCATTGTATAATGTGATCTAGTGGTGACGATTGTACATGCTAGGGGTGATGTGATAGCAGTGAACATGCAGATGGGCATATGTTATCTAACCAGTATACGGTGTGGTGCATAGACAGAAATGATGTATGCAAGGTATACAGAAAATAGAATATATGCACATATGCATGAATAGTACGCTATTACAGAAAATATAACATGTACCAGGTAAAGGGACAAGTATCCATGGAACATGATATCGAATAGATGATCAGGAACAGTAACAAGTATAACTAAACATTAGGAAACATGTATCAGGTAAGGAATAGTAACAAGTAGTAAGCATGTATCAGGCAAGTCATGTTATTTATACAATAGTAGCAATCAGTACCGCCTGCTATTTTAATTACTCTCTTCCAGTGTCCCATACCACTGGCAGTTCATACTAGAGCCCGCACTCCAGTCGAACCCATCCGGACATGGCCTACGGGTACCATTATCCAAACGAGAGAGTAACCAAATAACAAGTGTTCCCGACGTCACTATTGTGTATACTGATTTTATTATGTTAATTGGAAACCCATGGTCGAGGAGTTCTTATCGGGTAGGTGTATCCCGTGCATACCCGGGATCACGGCCTTTATCAAACCCCTGGCTGCTAAGACCAGAGCCCTCCGCTAAGAGGGGAACAATAATCAAGTAACAATAGTTCATGGAGCAATACAATCGGTAGGTAGCACTACCATCCCCTGCAGTGGGAGAACAATATGGATCCAGTACATCACCCGATAAGATCTAATCAACCGTCAAGTCTCCCCCATACCCCAGTTATCATTATGATCTGATATGTCCTGATATGTCAAGTATACAATGTAACAAGAACAAATACAGTACCTAATACGGATAACACGATAACTGGACCTGAGCTCTGTTGATAGCATAAAACAATATATCGGGAACAATATACCCAGAAACGGGAACAATATCACGGGAACAATATAACGGGAACAATATAACAGGAACAATAGATGTGGAAGTCCACATATCGCATATCAACAGCTCTCATGTCCAGTAACGGGAATACCCATATCAGTAACAGGAAACAATCATATAACATGAATACAGTAACATGGCACAATAATACATGTACTATGAACGGGGAACCATATGACAAGAATAAAGAAATCATACATGCATGTGTAACAGTGCTATGCCGAGAATCCATGTGACGATGATAATAATATGACATGCGGTAGTCCGTGCATTAGTATATCCGTGTACCCATGAAACATAAATGTGTAGCAATAATCCGTATAACACATCGGTATCTTGATAATAACAATAATATGGAATGTTATCCGTGTACTCGTGGAACATAGATGTGTAGCCATAAGTCTGCAGAGCACTAATCCATGTAATACCAGTGGTCCGTGTATCGTGTAATACCATGTCCTGTGACTTACCGTAACGGTGTCTAGCATGAATGTCTAGTAATAGTGTAGTGTCACCGTATATCTATGGCTCAGTATGCATGTCACGTGACTGTGATACACTACATGTCATAAGAGTGTACAAGCATACGACGACATAGTGGCCCGAGTGGCAGCTGCTGTGCAGGTAGAATGACTGTGTCCGAGTTGTCTATGTCAGTATTTATTATTATTATTACCTCATATGAAATCAGGAAATACCTAGAAATCTTATAGGGTAGTCTTATTACAATGCCTGTTCAATCATTTCCAGTTAATAATTACTTGTTACCGTATTTTATCCAATATCAAGATCTGACACAGAAAGCAATCAAGTCATATCACTAAACATGATAAAATATAATTTATAAAATAAAAACACTCACAAACTGGTCATAGGACTGTAGCTCTCTTTCCCACGATCGCAACGAATCCAGAATCGTCCGAATCGGAGTCCGGATGCTCCCGATATCGCCCGAATACTAAAAGAAATAAAATGGGGTTAAATATGTAATAAACATATTTCAATGCAAATACTAAAAAGTAGCAGGGGCTTTTATGCAAATTTACCTTTAATGGGTTTCGGAGCGGTTTTGGCTCATAACGGGTCGGGTCCAGATCCACAACCCAAATCCAATTAACTTAAGGTTAACGGGTTAATGGGTAACGGGTTTTGGGTTTATAAATTAACCCAAGAATGGGTTAATGGGTTTGGGTTCTAACCCAAACCCACCCACAAAGGGGAACAGAGGAGGAGCAGCAGCAGCTTGTGCTGCTGCTGCGCTATTGCGCGGCCGGCCAGCCCAGCTGGCCGGCGGCGCCGGCCAGCCTGCCGGTGGCGGTCCCGGCCGCCGGCGGCGGTGCAGGCCCCAAGGGAGAGTGAGGAGAGTAGGAGAGAGAGAGAAATAGAGAGATGGTGAAGAGGGGAAAAGGGATTTACAGTGAGAAGAAGAAAGAAAAGAAGAAGAAAGAAAGAAAGAAAGAAGAAGAAGAAGAAGAAGAAGAGTGGGAAAAGAAGAGAAGGGGCGGTGGCTTGGCTGGGGGCGCGGTGGCGGCCGGCCACCGGCCGCGTGGCCGGAGGGGGTGGAGCCCGGTGGCGCGCCGGCCACCGGGGCGCGCGGGCGGCAAGGCCGGCGGCGGGTATGCCGCCTACAGGGGGAGAGAGAGAGAGTGAGAGAGGGAGAGAGAGATTTTAGAGAGAGAAAATAAATTGAGAGAGAGAGAGAAGGGGAAGATTTTATAGGAGGGAGAGAGGCGGTTGGGGATTGACAGAGGCGGTGGAAGAGGAGGCTTGGAGAAGAAGGAAAGAAAAGAAAAGAAAAGAAAAGAAAGGATTTAAAAATTAAAATAATATTATTTAATTCGGCCCAAATTCGACTAGCTCCGAACGGTGCCTAAGAATTACAAAAAATAGAAAATATTATCCTGAGACGTAATATGAAGACGGTTTGTCGAAACTCAATCCGGTTTGCAAATTAAAAATCCTGGAAGCTGTCGCCGAAATGGGCGACACCGGTTTGGCCGGATTTTCGATAAATTCAGAAAAATCTCCAAAAATACCCGAACGTAGACAACACGATTCTAAGATGTATGGTGAAAGCGGATTCTCAAAATTCTACCCCGTTTGTGAAATAAAAATCTTAAAGCCTATTATCGGTATCGGTCGACACCGACTACGGAGATTTCCAAAATAATTCAGAAAAATTCCAGAAAAATCCTGAAAAATCTCAAATATTAGAAAATAATTTTTAAAACTGAAATCGGCTTAATCGGACTACCAAGGAGGTCAAATCAATTTTTGTACGTCGTATCGTGTACCGATACTGTGTTACGTACACCAGGGATCAGGGGGCTACATTTCTCCCCACCTTACAAAAAATTGCGTCCTCGCAATTTCCATTCAAGTGTGAGAACAATATTTTCAACCCAAAGCTTAAACGTTACGGGTCCACGACACTTCCGCTGCGCACTCTGCTATTTATAAGGAACTCGAGATGGAGAAGTATGGTAGTGAACGAATCCTAACGGATGGGAAGCAAAACGATGCAAGGAAAATGAGACGGAAATCAGATGTTTTGGTTGACAACTGGAAGGAAGGAAGGAATACAAACGAGTCAAGAAATGAAGCGTCAATGTCATGGTATTCTTGTACTCATTGCTGGAATCCCAAATTCAGATACAAACGAGCTTGAATCTGAATCTGATTGTACTGTTGGTACGAGCCCGAGTATTGACTCAGGTGGTTACCCACACCAGGTGTGAACCTAGGCTCTGATACCACTATGTAACGCCCCAGTCCCGCAGGTACAGGGACGTTATGGCGACGTACATACGCGAGGTGAAAACAACCTCACGCGTACGTTAAGCCTCAGTACAGGGAATCACCTCCATGGACATAATGGTTCCAGCAGGAAATAAGTACAAGAATACCTGCAGAAAGGGGCTAGTAATCATAACAGATATAAAAATAGGGATAAATGAGATAACAGAAATAAATTATCAAGATACCTATAAAGAGTCTCGATGAGGAATCTCCTATGTGACTCCATGGCACTCTCCGATACTATGGTAACTCGGATCTCCAATCTGGGCATACATCCGATCTGGGCATACAAACCCAGGGTCGTCAGAAAGCGACCTAGTGAGTGGTAAAATGAAGGAGGCAGTAATATGTACAATAGTACTACAAGTACGATAATAATATATAGTACATGGGGTTGGACAGGTGATACCATATAGTAAGGATATATAAACAGTAGAAAGAGATAAACATGGAAGCAGTGCAAAAATATAAACAGGTCAACTTTTACTACCATCACTACCTAGCCTGTTATCATTGGGTCATTGTATAATGTGATCTAGTGGTGACGATTGTACATGCTAGGGGTGATGTGATAGCAGTGAACATGCAGATGGGCATATGTTATCTAACCAGTATACGGTGTGGTGCATAGACAGAAATGATGTATGCAAGGTATACAGAAAATAGAATATATGCACATATGCATGAATAGTACGCTATTACAGAAAATATAACATGTACCAGGTAAAGGGACAAGTATCCATGGAACATGATATCGAATAGATGATCAGGAACAGTAACAAGTATAACTAAACATTAGGAAACATGTATCAGGTAAGGAATAGTAACAAGTAGTAAGCATGTATCAGGCAAGTCATGTTATTTATACAATAGTAGCAATCAGTACCGCCTGCTATTTTAATTACTCTCTTCCAGTGTCCCATACCACTGGCAGTTCATACTAGAGCCCGCACTCCAGTCGAACCCATCCGGACATGGCCTACGGGTACCATTATCCAAACGAGAGAGTAACCAAATAATAAGTGTTCCCGACGTCACTATTGTGTATACTGATTTTATTATGTTAATTGGAAACCCATGGTCGAGGAGTTCTTATCGGGTAGGTGTATCCCGTGCATACCCGGGATCACGGCCTTTATCAAACCCCTGGCTGCTAAGACCAGAGCCCTCCGCTAAGAGGGGAACAATAATCAAGTAACAATAGCTCATGGAGCAATACAATCGGTAGGTAGCACTACCATCCCCTGCAGTGGGAGAACAATATGGATCCAGTACATCACCCGATAAGATCTAATCAACCGTCAAGTCTCCCCCATACCCCAGTTATCATTATGATCTGATATGTCCTGATATGTCAAGTATACAATGTAACAAGAACAAATACAGTACCTAATACGGATAACACGATAACTGGACCTGAGCTCTATTGATAGCATAAAACAATATATCGGGAACAATATACCCGGAAACGGGAACAATATCACGGGAACAATATAACGGGAACAATATAACAGGAACAATAGATGTGGAAGTCCACATATCGCATATCAACAGCTCTCATGTCCAGTAACGGGAATACCCATATCAGTAACAGGAAACAATCATATAACATGAATACAGTAACATGGTACAATAATACATGTACTATGAACGGGGAACCATATGACAAGAATAAAGAAATCATACATGCATGTGTAAAGTGCTATGCCGAGAATCCATGTGACGATGATATTAATATGACATGCGGTAGTCCGTGCATTGGTTTATCCGTGTACCCATGAAACATAAATGTGTAGCAATAATCCGTATAACACATCGGTATCTTGATAATAACAATAATATGGAATGTTATCCGTGTACTCGTGGAACATAGATGTGTAGCCATAAGTCTGCAGAGCACTAATCCATGTAATACCAGTGGTCCGTGTATCGTGTAATACCATGTCCTGTGACTTACCGTAACGGTGTCTAACATGAATGTCTAGTAACAGTGTAGTGTCATCGTATATCTATGGCTCAATATGCATGTCACGTGACTGTGATACACTACATGTCATAAGAGTGTACAAGCATATGACGACATAGTGGCCCGAGTGGCAGCTGCTGTGCAGGTAGAATGACTGTGTCCGAGTTGTCTATGTCAGTATTTATTATTATTATTACCTCATATGAAATCAGGAAATACCTAGAAATCTTATAGGGTAGTCTTATTACAATGCCTGTTCAATCATTTCCAGTTAATAATTACTTGTTACCGTATTTTATCCAATATCAAGATCTGACACAGAAAGCAATCAAGTCATATCACTAAACATGATAAAATATAATTTATAAAATAAAACACTCACAAACTGGCCATAGTACTGTAGCTCTCTTTCCCACGATCGCAACGGATCCAGAATCATCCGAATCGGAGTCCGGATGCTCCCGATATCGCCCGAATACTAAAAGAAATAAAATGGGGTTAAATATGTAATAAACATATTTCAATGCAAATACTAAAAAGTAGCAGGGGCTTTTATGCAAATTTACCTTTAATGGGTTTCGGAGCGGGTTTGGCTCATAACGGGTCGGGTCCAGATCCACAACCCAAATCCAATTAACTTAAGGTTAACGGGTTAATGGGTAACGGGTTTTGGGTTTATAAATTAACCCAAGAATGGGTTAATGGGTTTGGGTTCTAACCCAAACCCACCCACAAAGGGGAACAGAGGAGGAGCAGCAGCAGCTTGTGCTGCTGCTGGGCTATTGCGCGGCCGGCCAGCCCCGCTGGCCGGCGGCGCCGGCCAGCCTGCCGGCGGCGGTCCCGGCCGCCGGCGGCGGTGCAGGCCCCAAGGGAGAGTGAGGAGAGTAGGAGAGAGAGAAATAGAGAGATGGGGAAGAGGGGAAAAAGGGATTTACAGTGAGAAGAAGAAAGAAAAGAAGAAGAAAGAAAGAAAGAAGAAGAAGAAGAAGAAGAAGAGTCGGAAAAGAAGAGAAGGGGCGGTGGCTTGGCTGGGGGCGCGGTGGCTTGGCTGGGGGCGCGGCCGCGTGGCCGGAGGGGGTGGAGCCCGGTGGCGCGCCGGCCACCGGGGCGCGCGGGCGGCAAGGCCGGCAGCGGGTCTGCCGCCTACAGGGGGGAGAGAGAGAGAGAGAGTGAGAGAGGGAGAGAGAGATTTTAGAGAGAAAATAAATTGAGAGAGAGAGAAGGGGAAGATTTTATAGGAGGGAGAGAGGCGGTGGGGGGATTGACAGAGGCGGTGGAAGAGGAGGCTTGGAGAAGAAGGAAAGAAAAGAAAAGAAAAGAAAAGAAAAGAAAAGAAAGGATTTAAAAATTAAAATAATATTATTTAATTCGGCCCAAATTCGACTAGCTCCGAACGGTGCTTAAGAATTGCAAAAAATAGAAAATATTATCCTGAAACGTAATATGAAGACGGTTTGTTGAAACTCAATCCGGTTTGCAAATTAAAAATCCTGGAAGCTGTCGCCGATACGGGCGACACCGGTTTGGCCGGATTTTCGATAAATTCAGAAAAATCTCCAAAAATACCCGAACGTAAATAACACGATTCTAAGATGTATGGTGAAAGCGGATTCTCAAAATTCTATCCCGTTTGTGAAATAAAAATCATAAAGCCTATTATCGGTATCGGTCGACACCGACTACGGAGATTTCCAAAATAATCCAAGAAAATTCCAGAAAAATCCTGAAAAATCTCAAATATTAGAAAATAATTTTTAAAACTGAAATCGGCTCAATCGGACTACCAAGGAGGTCAAATCAATTTTTGTACGTCGTATCGCATACCGATACTGTTATACGTACACCGGGGATCAGGGGGTTACAGAAAATCAAAAGATTGATGTTGAAATAAAGATCAAAAACCAATTCCCAAGTACTCTCTTTTTCTTTGAACTTTCCAACACTTTAAAACAAATAAAGATTGATCTTTTAAACCCAAAAACTCTTTTAAAACTTGTAGCTAAAACACTTCTAAAGATGAAAAAATTTGCTCTTGAAATTGTTATTTAAAACTAGCTCAAATGTGGGGTATTTATATCCCCCACAAAATTCTGCCCGTTAGCAGCCAGGAAAGGGCATTTTTGCCCTTCCGGTCGACCGGTTGGTCGACCGGCCAACGGTCATATTTCTGACTGTTGTGCCTCCGGTCGACCGCCCCGTCGACCGGGCCTAGAACCAGAGAGCAACGGCTCTTTGGACGGTCGACCGCCCGGTCGACTGAAACTGGATACAGAGAGCAGAGCTCTCCGCCGGTCGACCGGCTAGTCGACCGGGGCCATTTCTAGAGAGCAGAATTCTCTGGACGATCCACCGCCCGGTCGACTGGCCTACCAGCCACGGCTGCGTGCATGTTTGTGCACATTGGTCGACCGGACCGGTCGACTGGTAGACAGCCAGGTCAAACTTTTGGGATTTAAAAACTTGGGTTTTTGCCTTCTAAAAAATCCCATAAAATACACATAAATTTCACAAGAATCAGTTTTTGTTATATCTTTGAAATACAAATATGTGTGAGTAAAATTCAACACATATTTTAAACAATTTGAATCATTTTTGTGTTCTTGAAATTTTACCTTAAACAAAAAATCGTATTTTCCAAAAACTAGGATTTTGATATGGAAAACCGTTTTCTCCAAAACTCATGCAAATATAAAAACATGATATTGAAACAATTTTTAAGCATGTTGTATATGGATAGAATCTAATATACATGAAAGATATTATATTTATATTTTTGACATGAAAACCAAGATCAGTTACACCGAAAAACCAAAACATGAAACTTTAAACTTGTGTGTGTATTGTGAACTTGAGCATATCAACACTATCTAATCTTTACAATGATCTAAACACAATCTTAGACTAAATAAACGATGTCTTCTTGTCCAACTCCTTCTCCAAGTGACTCGATCCAAACGTGATTCACCGAGCTTGACTCCAACTGAGTGCAATGTGCGATCTCAACGCTCGAGCTCTTGAATCAACATATGAAAGCTCTAAAACACTTTTATTGAAGCTAATCACCTACTAATATCTTGATCAAATATCTGAAACTAAATATCACAAGATTATTAGTAAACTATAACTACATGAGTTAATCATCATCAAAACTAGAGTGAAGGGCCTCTTGGCCAACAGATCCTTTCTCTTACATATGTGCTTCATGTTCCTAAGATTCTTTGGAACCTCATTTTTGTTTCTCTTCTTGAAAAAGCTAGAGTTAAGGTCTGCTTTGAATATGATAAATTGTAATGACTAGGAATAGATAATTTGTTGGTAAAAGGTACTGTAATCAGGGTTTATTTATACTGAATATATTTGAAATTATGAATGAAAATCATCTACTTCTTCTGCTTAGATGATTGACTCTCACATGATCTTTGGCATGGCAGGTTAGGACATGTTAGTTTTTCTTACATTAAAAAATGAAAGATATAGGTCTCTTGCATAATATTACTATATCTGATCATGACAAATATGAAATACGTGTGATAGGTAGTAAAAAATGCATAATTGTCATCACATTTACTATCACATTTTCATATTTATTCATATAATCATGCACTATTACTAATATTTTGTTATTTAATGTGTGCAGGCCTTGAGTGTTTATTTAAATAAAGAATAAAATCCTAATGAAGCCCAAAAGCCCATGTCCAAGCCCATGTCCAAGCCCAAGTGCAAGAGTGCAATTACAAAATGTCAAAAGCACAAATACAAAGTGTAAATATTGCAAATACTACAAAGAGGGAAAGGATAGAATTCTATTCAACTCTAAATGCTTGGTGGACGAGGATAAATAAGAGTGCAAGGATGAAATTCGTTTTGGAAGAGATTTGAATTTAGGGTAACTTGATTTCCAAGTTATCCCGAAATTTCAAATTAAAGAGTCGAGATACCAGATCTAGACAGATATGACCAGATGGACGGACCAGATGAGGCCACGCGCGAAAGCGCGCGGCCAGGGATAATACTGTGGCCGCGGAAACGCGGCCAGAGCCGCGTTTCCGCGGCAGTATGGATGAGGATGACTACCTGTTTTCGTGGCAGAGTTTCACCTGGACTCTACTTCCTCCTGAGGCTATAAATACCCCTGCAGACGCAACAGAGAGGGGGATCCAGAGAAGATTAAGGTTTTTCTTTAGCTTTTCCTTAAATTTCTGCACGTTGTAATTTCGTTTTAAAGGCATTGTGGAGAAGAAGGAGCTTGTATTTGGAGACATATTTTCGAATAAAGGTTACCTCTTTTGCATATTTGATTCTTGTCAGTTAATTTTATTTCTGTTCTCTGTGATCTTTTATTTTGGTTTTTAATCTGCGATCTCTTGTCTTGTTTTTCCTTCTTTAACAATTCTTCTCATTAAGTAAAAAAAATCATAAAAAAATTTTATAAAAAAATGATGTCTAACTAATTCCTTGTGTGGTTTGCTGATCTCTTAAGCAACCCTAGGGCAAGTTAGGAGTTGAATAGATTGATGATCAATTTTTAGAAACCCTAGGTCTAAGATTGTTTCTCTTGAAGATTAAACTGATAATTAGATTTCTTAATCTAGGTTGCATATTTAAACAACTCTTCATGACTTCATACTTAAGAACTAGGACAGCATAAATTTAAGATTAATCTTTTCTTCTACTGTACTTAGAAGTTAGGATGAAACTTTGTTTAGTTTTTGGTAATGCAACTTAGTTAAATTCTAGTATCATCTTTTCTTGCTTGAATCCTTCTTAATAAACCTAGGGTAAATCATATATATCTCAAGATGAAATTCAACATCCAGGACTTGCATTGTGGGTTGTGGTAGTAGATCAGTAAAACCATACTTCTTTACTCAAATATACTTCAAATCTAATCCCTCCTTTGTTTTATTTGAAGCATACAGAGAAATCGGCCGAAAAGCTTGCATCGCATCCTTCCCTGAGGATCACGACCCGCTTTGGCCCTTGCTACAGTGGATAGCATTGAGACTAAGAACTCTACAACTCAATCTTTTTCTTTATAAATTCTTAAATCTCAATCAAAATTTTGGCGCCGTTGCCGGGGAAGGAACGGCACGATTTTCTCAAATCTAACTTTTTATTCTTTCTATTTGCAGGTTCAGAAAACAGGAAAACTAAACAGCAGTAAGGACACATAGCAACTCTGTGCCTCTGCCCTCGAAGGCAGAGCACCAGAGCCTACTTCAGAGCCGCGGTTTCACGGCAAAAGTCGCGTTTCCGCGGCCTGAGTAGTTCACTACTCATACATTTTTCTGCAGGTTGCTAAAAATTTCAAATACTGCTTACTACTGTGATATATTTTCTCTGTGATCATTCTGCAACTGCTAACTAATAACAGTAACCCATTTGTTGATAATAAAATTTTTTTTAGACTCTTGCATCTAGGGCACGTGTCTATTTTTAATTTTTTATTCTGTTGAAGAGTGCTGGCGACCAGGTACGTTTGCATAGCATATAGATTAGAAAACACTCTTGATTGATTTACTGCTTTCTTGAGTGATTACTTTTCTACTGCTTTACACGTACACAAAAATATCTGAAGGGCATAACCCATTAACAAGATAATGTGGGGATTTCATCACCCTCCCTTGGCCCAAAAATCATATCCGTCACACTCACAACCCTAACCTTAAGTAAAATTTGACTAGACGTTGGCCCTAGGTTAACTCGGACTCACTAGGAGATTGACCGAAGGAGGAAAGTTGTTCGAAATTAACTCTTGCCAAATCGGTGTCTAGGCAGGGGATTGAGGGCCGAAAGCCCAAAGAACGGTGGTTATTTAATTAAGGAACGTCTCTGAAGGAAAACCTCCCACCGGTCTTGCCACCTACCTGGCCGATTAACTTGTGGTTAAAGTCAACAATAGACCTCCTAAGGACAGTCAAAAGTTAGGAGTCGTCTAGGTCAAGGCTACCCTAGAATAGGAATTTTGTTTGTTTTTCTTTTTATTGATTGATTGGGTGAACTTGTTTGTTAATTGTGCATGTCCGCTTGGTCGAGAGACCCACTTACATCCAGGCTAACTAGAACTAGTTCACCACCCGAGCAAGAGCCCGACTCACACATGGCACAACCACCGTCACTCCAAGATAGGTTCTATCCTATTAGGACCTCTTTTCCTTCTTGCATCAAGCTTACTAATGAAGGTGTTGACCCATTTGAACTCAAGCCACAATACATCAACACCCTTCCCAAATTTCATGGACTTGAATCCGAGGATGCATACTTCTTCATAAGGGAATTTGAAAAAGTATGTCTCATGATGAATATAACTAAGTTAGGAAAAGATGCCATCAAACTTAGGTTTGTCCCCTTTGCTTTGAAGGATTTAGCAAAGAAATGGCTCTACAGTCTAGAGGCCGGTTCAATATCTTCTTGGGATAATTTCGTTAAGGCCTTCTTGAAGAAATTTTATCCCGTCCACAAGACTGCACTGATTAGGAAGAACATCTTACAGTTTAAGCAAACAGCCAATGAACCTTTTTGGAAATACTTCGAACGTTTTAAGGACCTCCTTACCCAATGCCCTCACCATGGGATAGAGAAATGGCGACTTTGCCAAGTTCTATATGATGGATTAGATTATCAAACTAAAACACTGCTAGAATCCATGTGTCGAGGAGGATTTCTGCAAAAGAACGAAGATGAAGGATGGTTATTATATGAAGAATTAGCTGATAATACCATCCAATGGGAACCTACTCCGGAAAAATTTAGGACTAATGACCCTACTTCTTCTAAAGGAGGTATCCATTCCATTGAGGCCAACGTAGCAACCGATGCTAAGTTAGCTGCTGTTATGCGAAGGCTAGAGGCTCTTGAAACTAAAGAACTAGTCTCTGTGAACTAAGTCAGCCCAACATCTTCGGCAGGCTGTACTTATTGTCAAGATATGAACCATGTGTTCGAGGAGTGTCCCGTCTTTATCGCGCATCAAAGCTTGCCCGAACATATGAGTGCGGCCTTCACAAGGCCGCCAACAATTCTTATTCGCCCACCTATAATCCCGGTTGGAGAAATCATCCCAATTTTTCATGGGGCCCAAGCAACAATGAGCAAACTAGGCCCAAATTCTCCAACAATTTTCAAAATCCGCCCTATCAACAAAATTTCCCTAGTCAAAATCCTCCACCATCTTTCCAAAATTCGCAAATGGAAACAAGACTCTCAAATTTGGAAAGAAAGGTGGACACTCTAGTTAAAAGCCACGACACGCTGGCTCAAGTCTTAACTAGGATAGAGATCCAATTGAAATAACAAGAGAGACAGAGGGGAACTCTACCGAGTCAACCATTGCCAAATCCTAGGAATCCTAGGCTAGCCAATGAGGCTCAAGACCCAAACCAGTGTAACTTGGTTCATACACTTAGATCGGGGAAACAAGTTGATAGTCAAGTATCCATGCCACAGGATCCATCCAGTCATCTATTCCATCCAGCTCCACTCCTTCTCCACTCAGCTCCAATGAAACTGAAGTTGAAAAGTCAGCAGGACAGGTGCACCAGCCTATAGCCCCATTTTCAAATAGGCTTAGAAGCAACAACAATGCACATATGGAGAAACTACTAGAGGTGTTCAATCAAGTTAAGCTCAACATCCCACTTCTTGATGCAATCCAACAGGTCCCTAGTTATGCCAAATTCCTTAAGGACATGTGCACCAAGAAAAGAAAGACAAATGTGCCTAAGAAGGTTTTTCTAGCCACTAACATTAGTGAGCTATTGTCCAACCAGATCCCAGTCAAGTACAAGGACCCTGGTTGCCCCACCATCTCTTGCACCATAGGTCGAGCTGAAATCAATCGAGCACTCCTCGATTTAGGAGCTAGCATCAATTTGCTCCCCTTCTCCGTATATCAACAACTTGGATTAGGTGAACTCAATCCAACCCAAGTTACTATTCAATTGGCTGATAGCTCAATCAAAGTTCCTAAGGGAGAGATCAATGATGTCCTCATACGGGTGGGAGAATTCATTTACCCAGTCGATTTCATTGTTTTAGAGACACAACCTGTGTCTAATCCTAGGACCCAAACCCCCGTCATCTTAGGATGACCGTTCCTAGCAACCGCGAATGCAATTATAAATTGTAGAAATGGATCTATGAGATTGACTTTTGGGGATATGACCAAGGAAGTCAATGTTTTCAACTTAGGTAAGCATCTCTACGATATGACCAACCAACCCTTTGAGGTTAACTTCATTGAAAACATGACGAGTGAGCATGATGAGGAGATCACACTAGAGTCAGTGGAAGAGGAAGACTTAGAATCAAGTGATCTCCACCTTGATGAGATCGAATGGGCAGCAAATCCAAGTTCAATAGAGATGGAAAAGTCAAGCTTAACACCTCCACCCATCGAGCCACCTCCTTCATTGGAGTTAAAGGCCTTACCTAAACATCTTAAGTACGCCTACCTAGGTAAACAAGAGACGTTACTGGTCATAGTTGCATCCAATTTGACTGATAGCAAGAGGAAGACCTATTGGCAACCCTTAGGAGACATAGGGAAGCCATTGGTTGGACTATGGCAGATATCAAGGGACTGAGCCCTTCGATAGTCCAGCATCGTATTCATCTAGAGGAAGGGGTTAAACCGAAGAGGGATCCACAGCTTAGGTTAAACCCACTCATGCAGGAGGCTGTACAAGCCGAAATAGTGAAACTGTTAGATAATGGGATCATTTATCCCATTTCCGACAGCGAATGGGTTAGCCCAATGCATGTGGTCCCTAAGAAGTCTAGCTTTACTGTGGTAGAAAACGACAAGCATGAGTTAGTGCAAACACGATTGCCTACTAAGGTTCGAGTATGCATAGACTATCGCAAGTTGAACACCGCCACTAGGAAAGATCATTTTCCTCTCCCATTTATCGACCAAATGCTGGAACGATTAGCCGGTCATGAGTATTACTGTTTCTTGGACGGTTATTCAGGGTATAACCAAATCCCTATAGCCCCGGAGGACCAAGAAAAGACAACGTTTACGTGCCCATCTGGGACATTTGCCTACCGTCGAATGCCTTTCGGCCTATGTAATGCCCCTGCCACATTCCAACGTTGTATGTTAAGCCTGTTTTCTGATATGGTCGAGCGATTTTTAGAGATTTTCATGGACGACTTCTCCGTCTATGGAAATTCATTTGACCATTGTCTCCATCACTTGGAGCTAGTACTGAGTAGATGCACCGAAAAAAACTTGACCCTCAATTGGGAAAAGTGCCACTTCATGGTGCAGCATGGGATTGTCCTAGGTCATGAGATATCTAGAGAAGGGATAAAAGTGGACAAGGCTAAGGTGGATATCATAGCCAAACTTCCAATTCCACGATGTGTGAAGGACATTCGGTCTTTCTTAGGACACGCTGGGTTTTATCGTAGGTTCATTAAGGATTTTAGCAAAATTGCTAGACCCCTTACAAACCTTCTAGCTAAAGACGTGCCCTTCATCTTTGATGATAGGTGTAATAGTGCGTGGGAGAATTTGAAAGTGAAACTTATCTCTGCACCTATCATCTCACCTCCGGACTGTCCAAACCTTTTGAGATCATGTGCGATGCCTCAGATTTTGCGATAGGCGCTGTCTTAGGACAGCGTAAGGATAACAAGCAACACGTGATCTACTATTTGAGTAGGACGCTCAATGACGCCCAAATGAACTATACTACAACCGAGAAGGAATTCTTGGCAGTAGTGTTCGCTTTGGAAAAATTCCGCCCATACCTACTTGGGACCAAGACCACGATTTTCACTGACCATTCTGCACTTCGATACCTTATGCTAAAAAAGGATGCGAAGGCCCGACTCATTCGTTGGATCCTTCTTCTTCAAGAATTCGATCTCAAAATTCGAGATAAAAAAGGTGTTGAAAATGTGGTCGCAGACCATCTCTCTCGTGTGCCAAACGCACCTTCCGACGAACTGCCCATCAATGACAATTTTCCCGATGAACAACTTCTAGCCATCTCTAAGGAACCATGGTTTGCTAACATAGTAAATTACTTAGTCACAAACCAAATACCACCTAATTGGTCAAAACAAGATAGATACCGATTCTTGTCTCAAGTCCGGTATTACATGTGGGAAGATCCTTATCTTTTCAAATATTGTAGTGACCAAATTATTAGGAGATGTGTCCCAGATGAGAAAATTAGAAGCGTTCTAGCCTTTATCATGAGTTCGCTTGCGGTGGACACTTTGGTCCCCGCAAAACTGCCGAAAAGATCCTGCAAAGTGGCTTTTATTGGCCAACTGTGTTCAAAGACGTATTCGAGTATTGCAAAACTTGCACAAGATGTCAAATGATGGGAAGAATTTCCAAACGAAATATGATGCCCCTAAATCTAATTCTAGAAGTAGAACTTTTCGATGTATGGGGTATTGATTTTATGGGACCCTTCCCTAATTCGTTTAGGCACCAATACATCTTGTTGGCCGTAGACTACGTATCAAAATGGGTTGAAGCCGTCCCTTGCAAGACAAATGACAACAAAGTTGTTGTCAAATTCTTGAAAGAAAATATCATCTCGCGCTTTGGAACCCCTCGTGCCATTATTAGTGACAATGGCACGCATTTTTGCAATAGAACTTTTGAAGCTCTTATGCGAAAATACGCCATAACTCACAAGTTGTCTACGCCCTACCATCCTCAAACTAGAGGACAAATAGAAGTTTCTAATAGGCAAGTCAAGCTCATCTTGGAGAAAACTGTGAATCAGAATAGGAAGGACTGGTCCACCAAACTGGTGGATGCCCTATGGGCATATAAGACTGCCTTTAAGACGATTCTAGGAATGTCTCCCTACAGACTAGTCTTTGAAAAGGCTTGCCACCTTCCTGTTGAGCTAGAGCATCGGGCCCTATGGGCAATTAAGCAGCTAAATTTTGATCTAGATAAGGCCGGTGAGCTTCGGAAATTGTAAATTTCTGAACTAGAGGAATTGAGGAACGAAGCATACGACAATGCAAAGATTGCGAAGGATAGGGTTAAGGTTTTTCATGATAAGTTCATCACGAGAAAAATTTTTGTCCAAGGACAAAAAGTTTTACTCTATAACTCTAGACTTCATCTCTTTCTCGGCAAGTTAAAATCAAGATGGACAGGGCCCTTCATTGTTAAGACTGTATTTCCACACGGAGCCATAGAGATCTACGACCCGAAATATGGTAATACATTCAAGGTAAATGGTCAACGTCTTAAAATCTTTTTAGAGTCAGTACCGGAAGCAAATGCAGCCATGGGTCTTTTTGACCCACTTATCGGTAACTATATCTTTCTGCCAATTCATGCATCCATGCATTTCATTCATACATTAGGGACAATGCATGAAATAAGTGTGGGGGAAGGGTATGTAAAAAAAAAAGTTTATTCTTTTTCTCTTTAATTATTCTAACATAATAAAAAAATAAAAAATAAAAATAAAAAAAAAAAAAAATTTATAAAAAGGACAATATTTTGACTTATCTTTTGAAAGAAACCTAAGTTAGTTTTAAGAATTAGGAAAATTATGATTAGGATTTCTAAAAACTTGGTCAAAATAAATAAATTGTTTAATTTTTAGGTATAAGAGGAGAAATTGAATAAGTAATTAGTCTTGATTTTTACCTTAATGAAATGTGCATACCTAATGCATATCTAGGATTCTAAGATAAAGTCCCTTGTGCCTCATATATTTAAAAAAAAAAATCACTAATTAAGCTGGATACATGTGCCTCATGAAGCATAAGTATTCACGCCTAAAGGTGAGTTAATAAATAAGCATCCTTAGTTTTGGGGCCTAGTTCACTCGAATTTGAGTCCGAGGGGTGTTTTCTAACCTGGTGCCCTAAAACTAACCAGTTTGGGAGTCATCGACTTTAAATTCGCTACATGGGTGGATTAGAAAGCCTAAGAAAACTAAGAAATATTATATATATATTAACACATCTAATAATCAATTAGTTAGGTATGAGGGCCTCAAGAAGCCTTAATACTTACACGAAAGAAAATTAGATGAGTTATATATATTTAAAAAAATCATAATAATAATAAAGAGGCATGAGAGTCCAAGTTAAGAAATTCTTAGATTCACAAGGATGCGTATGATTTTTGGTAACGAAAAAGACTATACAAACATTCAATTTTGATCCTTACCTAAAATGAATAACAATTTACTTTATTAAGACTAAGTTTGAGAATGAATAAAAATGATAATCCTAAAACTTATAGACTACTTAGTCTCTTCAAATATAATTCGAATATTTTCCTTTTTATGGATTTTGTGGGTGTAATCCGTTGAAAACCCTCACGAGACAACACTCGTCCTCTAGCGTAACCTAGGGGTTTAACGGCTTGTTGCACATGCTAAGTGCAACCGTGATTCCTACGAAAGTGAGTTAGCTAGTTTAGTTGTTCTTTTTCTTTTTGATTTTTACTTGAGAACGAGCAAAAAGATAAGTGTGGGGGTGTGATAGGTAGTAAAAAATGCATAATTGTCATCACATTTACTATCACATTTTCATATTTATTCATATAATCATGCACTATTACTAATATTTTGTTATTTAATGTGTGCAGGCCTTGAGTGTTTATTTAAATAAAGAATAAAAGCCTAATGAAGCCCAAAAGCCCATGTCCAAGTCCACGTCCAAGCCCAAGTGCAAGAGTGCAATTACAAAATGTCAAAAGTGCAAATACAAAGTGTAAATATTGCAAATACTACAAAGAGGGAAAGGATAGAATTCTATTCAACCCTAAATGCTTGGTGGATGAGGATAAATAAGAGTGCAAGGATGAAATTCGCTTTGGAAGAGATTTGGATTTAGGGTAACTTGATTTTCAAGTTATCCCGAAATTTCAAATTAAAGAGTCGAGATACCAGATCTAGACAGATATGACCAGATGGACGGACCAGATGAGGCCACACGCGAAAGCGCGCGACCAGGGATAATACTGTGGCCGCGGAAACGCGGCCAGAGCCGCGTTTCCGCGGCAGTATGGATGAGGATGACTACCCGTTTTCGTGGCAGAGTTTCACCTGGACTCTACTTCCTCCTGAGGCTATAAATACCCCTGCAGATGCAACAAAGAGGGGGATCCAGAGAAGATTAGGGTTTTTCTTTAGCTTTTCCTTAAATTTCTGCACGTTGTAATTTCGTTTTAAAGGCATTGTGGAGAAGAAGGAGCTTGTATTTGGAGACATATTTTCGATTAAAGGTTACCTCTTTTGCATATTTGATTCTTGTCAGTTAATTTTATTTTTGTTCTCTGTGATCTCTTGTTTTGATTTTTAATCTGTGATCTCTTATCTTGTTTTTCCTTCTTTAACAATTCTTCTCATTAAGTAAAAAAAAATCATAAAAAAATTTTATAAAAAAAATGATGTCTAACTAATTCCTTGTGTGGTTTGCTGATCTCTTAAGCAACCCTAGGGCAAGTTAGGAGTTGAATAGATTGATGATCAGTTTTTAGAAACCCTAGGTCTAAGATTGTTTCTCTTGAAGATTAAACTGATAATTAGATTTCTTAATCTAGGTTGCACATTTAAACAACTCTTCATGACTTCATACTTAAGAACTAGGACAGCATAAATTTAAGATTAATCTTTTCTTCTGCTGTACTTAGAAGTTAGGATGAAACTTTGTTTAGTTTTTGGTAATGCAACTTAGTTAAATTCTAGTATCATCTTTTCTTACTTGAATCCTTCTTAATAAACCTAGGGTAAATCATATATATCTCAAGATGAAATTCAACATCCAAGACTTGCATTGTGGGTTGTGGTAGTAGATCAGTAAAACCATACTTCTTTACTCATATATACTTCAAATCTAATCTCTCCTTTGTTTTATTTGAAGCATACAGAGAAATCGGCCGAAAAGCTTGCATCGCATCCTTCCCTGAGGATCACGACCCGCTTTGGCCCTTGCTACAGTGGATAGCATTGAGACTAAGAACTCTACAACTCAATCTTTTTCTTTATAAATTCTTAAATCTCAATCAACGTGTTGAATCTGAATCTACTAAGAAATCATGCAAAAGTACACAAAGGGAGCCTGAATTGCTTGAGCTTATTCATAGTGATCTTGGTGACTTAAAAAATAACTTAATTAGAGATGATAAAAGATCCTATATCACCTTTATTGATGACTGTTCTAAATATACAGTAGTCTATCTATTAAGATCTAAAGATGAAGCCTTTCAAATGTTTCTAAAATATAAATCAGAAGTTGAAAATCAACTAAATAAGAAAATCAAGAGATTAAGATCAGATAGAGGTGGTGAATATGAACTTAAATAATTTAATGAAGTTTGTGAACAACATGACATTATTCATGTGACTAACCTTCCATATTCACCTGAATCTAATGGTGTTGCTGAAAGAAAAAATAGAACACTCAAAAATATGATGAATGTTAGCTTATAAGTTCCGGTGCACCTGTGAACCTGTGGGGTGAGGCTATACTCTCTGCTTGTCATATTCAAAATAGAATACCTTATTAGAAAACCGGTATAACCCCATATGAAATCTGGAAAGGACCTGCACCAAACTTAAACTATTTAAAAGTGTGGGGGTGCCTAACTAAAGTTCTTCTACCTGAATCTAAAAGGAAAAAACTAGGACCCAAAATCTTTGATTGCATGTTTATAGGTTATGCACATCATAGTGCTTCATATAGGTTTCTTGTGACTAGAAGTGATAATAATGCTATGGACGTTAACACTATTGTTGAAACTAAAAATGCAGAATTCTTTGAGCATGTTTTTCCATCGAAAAATCATGTTGATAAACCTTCTCATGCTTCATCATCTAATCATGCACAACAATCTGATGATAATGAAGAGATTGAACTAAGGAGAAGTAAAAGAGTTAGAAAAGAAACTGACTTGGTAAAGATTTTTTTACATTTCTTATTGGTGATGACCCTCTCACTTATAAAAAAGCTATCTCATCTCTGAATGCTCCATTTTGAAAAGAGACTATTAATAATGAATTATAACCCATATTATCGAATCATACTTGGAAACTTGTTGATATGTCACCGGGAGCAAAACTAATTGGTGGCAAATGGATATTTAAAAGAAAACTAAAATCTGATGGGTCTTTAGATAAATTTAAAGTTAGATTGATTGCTAAAGGATGCACTCAAAAGAAAGACTTTAATTATTTTGATACATTTGCTCCTGTGATTAGAATTGCATCTATTAGAGTGTTGTTTGCTTTAGCATCATTCATAAGCTTGTGATACATCAAACGGATGTTAAAATTGCATTCTTAAATGGAGAACTGGAAGAAGAAATATATATGGACCAACCTGAAGAATGTGTGACAACTGAAAATGAACACAAAGTTTGCAAACTTATAAAATCTTTATATGGTTTAAAACAAGCACCCAGACAATGACATGATGAATTTGATAGTGTTCTTGTTTCCTATGATTATCAGATTAATGAGGTTGATAAATGTATCTATACTAAATTTGAGGATAATGTTAGTGTTACCATATGTTTATATGTTGATGAGATGCTTATATTTGGTACAAACTTAGAAATTATAAATGATACCAAATCATTTTTGTCCTCTAATTTTGATATGAAAGACATGGGTGAAGTTAATGTGATATTAGGAATTAAAATAATTAGAGATTTTGATCGTATCATGCTCTCACAAGGACACTATATATAAAGAATGCTGAAAAGATTTGATCATTTTGAATGCACTACTATTTTCACACCTTAAGATGGCAACATTCACTTAAGAAAGAATAAAGAATAAAGTATGTCACAATCTGAGTATGCACAAATCATTGATAGCTTAATGCACTTGATGAATTATATACGACCTAACATTTTACACCATGGGACGACTTAGTCATTACACTCACTGTCCTAATAAGGACCATTAGACAATATTATATCGAGTGCTAAAGTATCTAAAGGAACTATTAATTATAGTTTGACATATTGTGGCTTTCTTTCTGTTTTAGACGAATACTCAGATGCTAACTGGATCTCTGATTCTGATGAGTTAAAGTCCACAAGTCGATATGTGATCACACTTGGTGGGGGTGTGGTGTCTTAAAAATCATCCAAGCAAACCGTCACAGCTCGCTCCACTATGAAGTCTGAGTTTGTTGCCTTAGAGAATGCAGATACTGAAGCTGAGTGGCACATGAATCTTTTGATTGATATCTCATTTTAGAAGAGACCGCTCTGTCTGTGTTTATTCATTGTGATAACTAAGCTACTATTGGTAGAGTTAAGAATAAAATATATAATGGAAAGAGTAGGCATATATGCCTAAGATATGAAATTGTAAAGCAGCTGCTGGATGATGGGATCATATCTCTTGACTATGTGAGATCAGAGTTAAATATAAGTGATCCATTTACCAAATACTAGGGAGAAAACTAGTAGAGAATACATCGAGGGGAATGGGACTCATGTCTGTAACAAAGAGTCAAAAATGATAGTAATCCAACCTATGTGATTGATGAACTCATGAAGTAGGTTCATATAGGTAATAACAAATCATTTGTTAACTTGGTGATGTACTATCATTATTTTATTATTGAGAAGTCCATTCCTATGATGTAATAGTGCAAATTGCAATGTGCAAAGGATGATCATTAGCTCTTAATGGATTACCATAGCCCTTATTAGGTGGCGTGTTTAATTGCAATGCACACTTGATAGATCCACCTATATGAGCGTGGAAGTGAGGTCGCTTCCTATGAGAATGTAGACATATTCTCTAGAGCGCTCATGAATATCCAGGTAGGGCGCATGGCCGTTTGAACAGCTCGTTTCTAAGAATGATATGTGGGTAGTAGGCTAATGATCCATAATTAGGGAGATTGGTTCATAGAAACTTTACATTTCACCAACTTTCTGTGGGACACACTTACATATCCTAGGTAGTGGTTCATAAATCAAAAGTCACCACCATTGAAGTATTGAGCTCTCATGTTTCCTCCATATTTGATTCCTCCTCTTCTCTCTCGTTTCTATTATCCTTCCTTTTAATTTGAAAATAGTGGGAGGTTGTTAGTATTTGAAGGTATTTCAAAATTAAGTAAAGTTCTTTTAGTCCCACACTGAATAGGAAAAGAACTCTTTAGTGTTTATATATGGAGTCCCTCTCATGAGGGGTTGTGTGGGCTAGAAGCGAGGTGGTGCTCGCGCACACACAAATCCTTTGAGGCCCAGTGAAGGAAATTGGATTATTGGATCCGGAAAAGCTTAATGTGCATGTGCGCCGCATCGCACACGCAGGGGGTGCATATCTAGGTTTCAGAGCCTCACGGGTGTGTGACCCGAATAGGCTAAGTTTTGCCAATTTTATTTTTAAATTTAAAATTAAAATAAAATCTTTCAAATCCTGTCACAATATTTGGGTTAGAGATAGCTGTTGAGATTCGTATCTTTCCATGTCCTGTCATGTTAGAGTTAGCCGTTGAGAGTTCTCTGCTCAAGTTCTGCAGTGACACTTTTTCAAGGCAACATTGTTCCTCTGCACAAGAAAAGATTTCTTCCTCTTTCCAAAGATTGGTTCTCAGTCAAGGATTGTTTTCTCTACCCAAGAATTTTCTAATGATGAAAAACTCTCTTTATAAAGAACCTATTTCCTACTCTCACCAACACAACTCAACCATTTTCTTTCTCCTATGTAATCTTCTTAAACTCTTCAGTTCTTCCCTGCATCTCGAGAGGAAACAAAACCGAGCTGTTCGGGGGCCTGTGCATTGTGAATGCATGCTTGCAGGGCCAACGATCGTTGAATCCTGAAGGATAGGCCGCCATCAATCTGCTGCACCGAGATACTCTCATAGAGGGGCGCGCTCTACTCTTAAGTATACTGCTCCGCACACCTCAATCAAAATAGAGAAGTTCCTTCCTTCTTGAAAGTTTAATTTAAATAACTTAGCAGTAATTCGTACATTAATTTCTAATACTGGTAACATCCTAGTTTACTTCCATCTCTTAAGGATATTTGACTATGGCTTAAGAGGGGGCCTCCTATTACGATGAAACTAATTATTTTTTTTAGTCAAAATCATTATTATACTATTTTTGTGATAAATGTTTGGTTTGGGCCCAAACCAGAAATTACAAGCCCGGTTAACTGTTGACATAATAAGGCTCTCCACGCCTCGTTTACTCTCTCGATCGCTCGCTCACCCTGTCTTCCCTCCGGTGTGTTGTGTTGTTGATTTTGATTCGCAGAAGAAGAGAACGATAATTTGAGGAAAGAAGCAGCAATGGCGTTGAGGCGTGCGCTTGGGTGGTCGGAAGGGGAGCTGATGAGATCGGACTGCAAGCCCTGCTCGAGGCTGACGAGGCATACCGCCGGTGTCTTCACCGTCGGCGGTAGTCTCGCCTTCTGGGTCCTCTGCAGGCTCCACTACGGTCAGTAATTACTTCAATTCAATCTCTCTGCTCATGTTCTTTAAATGGATAGTTTCTGGCCTGTGGATTTGTGAGAATCCAAAAGTTTGTTTGGAGCTCTACAGGTGTTTGATGAAAAGCTTAAGAGAAGGAAAGTAGTCTGATTTTTGTGGAATTCATTAACAGCAACAAACTTTGGAATTACTTTCTTTGCATTTGAAAGTAAAACATCATTTATCAAGATTCTTTTGATTTTAAATAAAAAGCCATTATCTACGCATACCATCTACTGCACGCACAAACAAAACAATGAAGGCAATTCCTCTGAGTTTTAATTTTCATGTGATTTGACTCCGATATTATTTTAATGATATGAAACTCAATCCTCGTTGGAGAATTCAAATATCATGCACACCCAAACCATCCTGAATTTGCAAGGCAAGAACTTATGAACATAAAGGAGGTTCCTTATTTTTAAGTAGTATAAATTTACAAATAATATTCGCAGTTTTTTTTTGGTTTCAAGAATCAAGTTTAGGTCAATTCCCTGAATCCCTTCAATTTTGATTCCTGCTTAAGTTAAAGTAAGGATATCAATCATAATATTGCATAATGCACTGTTAAGTAGACTTAATCTATATGCATTCAGACATGCTCTTGTGATATGTGTTTTTGGTTATTCTGATATCTACTCGGATAGTTCGATAGCCTTGACATACTTGATTTAAAACTATGGTTTTAAAGTAGTCCATTGAATATAAGAGAATGTAGCGAGCATTGTGTGTTCTCTTTGTAATTTCAGGATTTTTTTATACTGTTTGTCATGATATTTGTGATACATACTTGTGAATTTACATTGTCATAGTATATATTCAGGATTGGCAAACTTAAGACCATCTATTTGCCATTGTAATCCTTAAGGAATTGTTTTTACGACTGTGTGCAGTTTTTCCATAATTATGGCTTGATATCAATATACTAGCAGTTCGAGTTTCACTTCCTTATCCCTTTAATACTGTGGTTCAGCACAATGATTTAACTCTAATTTTCAACTAACAGAGGCAATATATACGAGCTGAGCAGACATGTATGGTTTCATGTTATGCAGATCATCGCGAGAATGTTATGCATTGCAGTTAAACTGTTAGTTAAAGCGTCCCCTGTCCATATCTATTGTTGTCGCAATTTTTTCTTAAATGGAGAGTTTGAACTCAGATTTACATCTCAAATAATCCTGATTGTCATTCTAATACAGGTCTGAGAATTACCACTCCGAGAAGTCTGAGATGGGCCTCCTGTGGTGCAATTTCAGTGAGCTCAACCTCCGCCTTACTGGTTCGCCTCTTTAGTCCAGAATGTGAACCCCAGAATATTGCTGCTTATGACAACCTAAAGTGATCATATTCTCTGTTTCTACAACTACCAGAGTTCTAAAGTTGGTCTGTGGAGCTGTGCAATTTTCTGTATCTATCTTGCTAGCATTGCAAACATTATGGTTGTTTTTTGTCCAGAAACAAACTAGTGTTTGTGATAATAATGTATTTTCTTACAAATAAATAAGTACAATAACTGATTGGACATACAGAAACATTACATGCATCTCGGGCTAAAACAAACAAATATCAAGTTAGGTTTGCATACATATATCTAGATGGGCTCCAAAATAAACTAAACATGCATATGACTCATGAGATTCCTCTCTAAGAAGCAGCTCACAGTATTTTGCTTGTTTTATTAGAATTTACTGCAATCTTGTAACTTTAAGCACTTACCAGTTCCCAGAATTGCAGAAACACAATGTATATGTCCAGACAAAAAATTGACAAGAATCAAACATATTTTGACAAATCACTTCAGTAAGTTGAAAATTTCTTTTTCTTAACTCATATACAGACAGACTCAGGCTGCTTCCATGAACCTAATGTGTTTTAAGGGACTAAACAACCGAATTGCATTAGATTCTTGAGGTCTCAAACTATCATCTTGATAACACAATGACAAATCATCTGGTAGTTGTTTCAGAGGTTCACACAACTCAGGAGACACCATGTTAGAATAGCCTTTGACGTCCGAGCACTTCCAGGGTTGTTTCTTAGTTACATTGAGAATGATGTTAGAGAGACAAATGTTGTTGAAATCATCGCCTTGAATGCCTTCCAATACACCCGCAACTGTGATATTTTCTCCGACAACGTCTTTGATTGTTATCCTGTTTATGATTGGAAGAGCTTGGGGGTCATACTTATCGTCTGGGTGCTTGCCATACTGCCCTTGGATCCTGATGGCCACATCGACATTTTTCATGGTCACTTGAGAGATGTGCAGGTTTTGAACGTATCCCCCACGTCCTGGGGACGTCTTTATTCTGATGCCGTGCTTTGAATTGAAGATGTTGATGTCCTCGGCCCAAACGTCTGATATGCCACCTGACATCTCACTGCCAAAGGCGATAGCTGCACCAGACTTTGTTTCTCCTGTCAGGTGGCGGATGCTGATATTGAAGCTTGGGCGTGCAAAGGAAATGCCGTACTCATCCCACCCGCTCTTGATGACAATTAGGTCATCGCCAGTGCTGATGTAACAGTCCTCGATGCAGACGTTGTCTGAAGAGTCTGGTAGCATGGAGTTGGGAGTTTCAGCAGAATATTTTTTGAAGTATCTAAAGAAATGGTCATGAGACCTTAGCTTCACATAAAAAAGAAAGGAGAATAATGAAACTAATTGGCTTTATGTTACTTCTGAGGATTATAAGTTTCTCACAAAATAGACTTGTGATGTGATGAAACCTCATACACAACCAGCAATAACTGTTCATTCATGTATTATAGAATTGCAAGGTGTGTAAGCAAACACATAATATTGCAAGCTCTATTTACAAGAATTGAGGTAATCTTTGAGCTAAATCATGATTTCTGCGAGTCCTTAAGTATTATAATTTGCATCAAGTCCTCTAGGTTCGGATTTGAATCTTATAAGCAGAGGTTATGCGTTTACCGAGGTTTTAAGCTGCAAATCAAGTGATAGGCATCAAATGAAACTATTTTTATTCTGAGGTTGTTTACCATTCAAGCTAGATATCAATTGCAAATGCTAATGCAAGGTAATTTATGGTTTCAGATGAAACATATTTTGGTGCACAATTACTAAATAGATTAATGCTAATGCAAGGTAAAATGTATGTCTATTTCTGTAAAGAGAAGTTCAACAAGAGTTCCTCATCTTACCAGGATCAATTGCATCAGTGTTCGGTGAATCAGGAGGGGCTAGTATGGTGACATTCTGGATGAGCACTTGGCTGTTCATTCAGCAAAAAACATTCTCAACTCTCCCTCAGTACGTAAAACTCCACTCGGCAATCAATCAGATCACAAATTAAGAAGAGAAGGTCAGCTGTAACCCTATATATCGAAACTAACCTGCAGTATACAGGGTGGATGGCCCAAAAGGGAGAGTTTCTGAAGGTTAGATCTGAGATGACGACCCCAGTTGAGTACATGAACTCAACTAGATGAGGTCGCGTATAATCCAGAGTCTGATGTTTAAACGAATCCCACCAAACATTACCTTGTCCATCGATGGTCCCATTACCACCTACAGCAAATTCATTCGTAACGTCATGGAAGTATACTTTTCATGACTAATGCTAGAGTTTTGGTATGTCTGGTGAGTATAAAAGTATAAGCAAACCTGTTATTACGATATCTGTCAAATTATATCCGTAAATGAGGCTTTGGTGCCTTCCACCGGGTAACTCCCTACCTCGCCCGTATGAAGGCAATGGATCAATGACAGGCCAATGGGAAGGATCCTAAGAGGGAGAAAAGATAAAAAGAATTTAGCTAAGATACATAGCACTCCTAAGATAGTAACATGCCACATATTCCTTTGATGTATCCTAGAATTCAGAATGTATTGGATCTGTATCAGGATGTATCAGTTATATGTGCAGACTAAGAAACTAAACTGATATTTAAGCGACAGTGTTCATACCTTGACTTGAGTTAGATGCTTTCATGTTATCTATCTTCATAAAAATATATATCAGCTGGAGAATGGTTAATTTTGTTGTTTCTGAATATGAATATGCAGTGTGCTGCTAGTGAATCTCTTATGTTTTATGTGTTCAGTTGTTTTATTTGACACTAAAACCCCATTAATTATGGAAAATCAGCAGAAAAGTGAAAAAACAACAAGATGGAGTCATCAATCTCGAAGTCTCAAAACACATATGCATAAGAGATTCAAGGCCACCAATTGCACCCCTAAAATTTACTAGAGAAAAGGAAATAGTTCATAACCAAACTAAATCATCTTCCAAATTTCCAAACAAAAATTCTACTCAAATTGAAGGAATTAGGAACTTACAGTGGTTCCAAGAATCACGGCATCCTTGTCCAAGGACAATGTAAGGTGGCTGATGAGCATAAAACTCCCCGTCAACCACCTGCCAGCAGGCACAAAGAGCTGCGCCCCGCCCTTGTCGGCAAACGAATTGAGGTAGAAGATTGCATTCTCAAAAGCTTTCGTGTTCAGGGTCACACCATCACCAACAGCACCGAACTCGGTTACTGAGACACTGTGCGGGCGAAATAATCTCGATCTCTTTAGCTTGCAATCAAATTTGTGTGAGGCTACCCCCCATTGGGCTTCACAGTGCAATGCCAGAATCAAAAGAACTCCCAATAACTGACAGAAATTTTTGATTGGAACACATTAGACCAAATGTAATTGAATGTCTTTTTTTTTTTCCCTCTTTTTTCAATAAAAGGAATGCACTATTTCTATAAAAAAATAGAGAACCATTGAGATCTAAGAATGAAACAATTCACTTCTGCACTACTAATTTGCAATGCTATGGTGAGATAGAGAGAAAAGAAGGCAATTGAGAGTTAACCCACAAAAAAAAAAAGATCTAACAAAACTAAACAAGAAATGATCTTTTGATTCCAAATCAGATCTTTCAACATAGAAAGCAATAATTCACCAAAAGAGAAAGAAAGCACTTACAGTTGCAGATCTCTTCATATGGCTCAAAGATCTGCCCCCCTCTGAAGAGAAGAAGAAAGAAAATGGCCCTTAAAAAGGAAAGCAAAATGGGGAGGCCAACAGCAGCAGCAGCAGGCTCCTCCTCAAGATTTCCAGAAGAGCCCAATGGTGCTCTCAATCAAGACCCCCATGAGAGCAAGAGGAATCCAAGTGATTTGATAGCCTCTCAGAGTTTCGAGAAGGAGACCACCACCTCCCACTACCCAAAAAAGAGAAGGAATCATGATAGTGACACCTCCTGCTCTACCAAAAGGAGAAACAGTTATGGCTTTGGCCATGGCCCTTTTGTCTTCAGCTGCCTCCCTCAATTCATTCCCCCATGACCCTTGACCTCCCTCCCACACTCACACACACACACTCTCTCTCAACAGAGCAGAAGCCAGATGGATTTTCTTTAATTTTTACTTGAGCTTGTTCTCGTTCAGAGTAAACGGTGAAACTAAAAATCTCTAAAAAAAATTTCTCAATGTGTTTCATTAATATGATTTTAATGAAAATAATTATTTCGATCATATAAACATGCAAAATATATAATCACAACTGAAACCTCTCGTACTAATAAGCATTCGAAACACAAACAAATGTAAGAGGATGAAAAATACAAAAAAAAAAAAAAAAAAAAAAAAAAAAAAAAAAACTCCAAATAAAGAAGCAAGATGCATGATGAGACCCTTGCTACTGAGACAAAATACTGGTTGTCCCCGTTTGGTTGACGGTGGAAGTGAGGAATTGGTAATAGTTTCCTTTGAAACTTGGGAATTGTTTAGTAAGTTTTCTGGTGTTTGGATGTTGTTAGGAAGTGTGATTTGAAAAATGTTATGTTTTTTTCGGTGTTTGGATGGTAATATGAAAGTGAAAGTGGAAAAGTTGACCACAAAGTTGACCGCAAAATAATATTAAAATAAGAATTAATTAAGAAAAATAAAAAATAGACTGTAATTAGAATGCAAGTGAGATTTACATGATTAAAAAATTAACTGTTTTGTACTACAACTTATTATAAATGAGATTTACATGACCACAAAATTAACTGTAGCACTTTGGAAGCGAGGAAATGGTTGTGTAAAAGAGAAAAGAGAGAAGGAAAAGGAGTTTTCTTATTTTCCTTTTCCGGTGTTTGGATAGATAGGGAAGTAAGCAATTATACTTCCTCATTTCCTTACTTCCGCCACTTCCTTACATCCAAACACCCCTAAGGGGCTATTTGGTTGCAAGGAAGTGGGCGGAAGTAAGAAAATAAGGAAGTATAATTGCTCACTTCTCTATCTATCCAAACACCGGAAAAGGAAAATAAAAAAAACCTCTTTTCCTTTTATCTTTTCTTTTTTACACAATCATTTTCTCACTTTCAGAGTGGTACAGTTAATTTTGTGATCATGTAAATCTCATTTGTAATAAATTGTAGCACAAAACAGTTAATTTTTTGACCATGTAAATCTCACTTGCATTTTAATTACAGTCTAATTTTTATTTTTCTTAATTAATTTTTATTTTAATATTATTTTACGGTCAACTTTGTGGTCAACTTTTTCACTTCCACTTTCACATTACCATCCAAACAGCAGAAAAGACAAAACATTTTCCAAACAGCACTTCCCACCAACATCCAAACACCGGAAAACTTATTAATCAATTCTCAAGTTTCAAAGGAAATTATTACTACTTCCTCAATCCCTCACTTCCTCACCTCTACCCTTAACCAAGCAGGCCCTTAGAGTAAAGGAATTTAAACATTGTATTATACAACCATACAAGTACTAATTCCCTTTTTTTTCTCACTTCTAAGCCACTCTTAATTAAGTTTAAGCTAGTACTTTTTATATATATTTTTAAAAGAGTTGCTGAAATGGGGAAGCACATGGGTTGAGTTTTGACCACCAGCATTGTTGGCTCGCTCACTCACAGGATCTCCACAATATTTGGAAGAAGCAGCAACCAACCAACCTACAAGATTGATTGTTGTCCACTCGGTTTGCTTGGTTGGAGTCATAATAATAAGAATTGATGAGTGTGTAGAGATCTCAATCTATCTGACTTTACTTCGCAAGCAGTGTACATTCCCCTGGGCCTCCCTGTCTGCTATTAGGAGTCATTGTTTGTTAAGAGCATCTCCAACGGCCAAGGAGAATATTTTATGAAATATGCTTAAATTTAAAAAAAAAAAAAAAAAAAGTTAAACTCCAGCCACAGCTCTCCACTTAAGACTTCATTTAAATTTTTTTTCCTTTTATATTTCTTTTACTTGTTTTCAAAAATTATAAAAATTAATTTAATAATATTATTATATACTATAAATTAGACATTCAGAATAAAATAAACAGATATTGATATATTTAATCCGTCTGGACCGTCCAGAGAAAACATAAGACATGAAAAATGCACATAAATAAGAAAATAAAGTACATAAAAATACTAATATTTTTGTAGGTCATCTCCTCTGTATCCACCCATCTGTATTCAGGTATTCTGTATTGACTTCCTTCATGTCCACCTCCTGCATGCTATATTGCTTCTTCATAACAGAAGGTATTGCTTCTCCTACTCATTATACAATTCAAGGAAAGAATTATGATGTCGGTTATTATTTGGCCGATGATATATATCCGAAATGGTCAACGCTTGTTCAAACTATTTTCCATTCCGAAGAGTAAAAGAAATAATTTGCAATGATGCAGAAAGCATGTCGAAAAGATGTGGAGGGGCTATTTAGTGTTCTTCAGTCACGATTTGCTATCATCAAGGGGTCAAAATGTTTTTAGGATAAACGAACTTTGCATGATATCATGACAGCCGCGTTATAATGCACAACATGATTATCGAGGATGAACACAGCGAGCAAGAAGATGTTGTCATTTCTACTCCACCATCAATTCCAAATGTTGAAGACATGGAGATAAATGAAATCGAACGATGCCGACGGTTAACTATAATTGAGTTGAACCAAATTTGACCTAACTCGACTCAATTACCATTCCTAATGGTAAAGAGATGATGTTGTATTATACAAAGTCTCAACTTCTAGTTTTAGTCCTTTTTTAGAGAGGTAAAGAGAGAAACTAAAGAAAGAAAATAAGTCAGTGCTAAGATGTTGGCACTGCTGTGCGCAGAACAACAACCACTTAGAGGAACCCTTAAGCCACAGATGCAATATAGAAGTACTACCAACAGCAAGAATAATTGAACAATGGGAGAAAGTCAAGACACAAAATTTAACGAGGTTTGGCCAATTTCGCCTACGTCCTCGGGGCAAGGAAGAGAGATTTCTTTATTGATCTGATAATCAATACAAATTTCAAGCAATACATATGAAGAGGACTCTGCCTCTCTAATATACCCAAGGAAACCCTAGGAGAATCAGATTCCTTATTGGACTCGTTTTCAATTCAGCAAACTTTTTGAAACGGTCCAGATCCGTCTGTCGGTCAACTGGTCCGTCGACCGACCCAAGCCCCGGTCGACCTCGCCGGTCGACCGTGCTTAACCGAGAGTTAGGCAATGTCAGTCGGTCGACCGGGCGGTCGACCGTTCTCCTTCTGCGGTCGACCGGGCGATCAACCGCAACAGCCTGTGCACGTTGGTGCACACCGGTCGACCGGCCCGGTCGACCGGTATCTCTGCTGCTGCTGCTGATTCCGTGCCTTTGCTTCCTTATCATCGTCGACTTCCTCTCTTTTCCTACAATTCTCCACCTCGGTGAAGATTTCTCAAATCTGAGCTTAACTGAAAAATAGGATTTGTCGACTCGAAAGTGGTTGCACCAGTGTGGTTACCTACGTACCCTGCCCAAGGGATCAAGCTATCCGTAGTTTATCCAAAGTGAGCTTCAACAAGCTTATGCAACATGAAGGATGTAACACCCGACTTAAATAAATCCGGATTATAGTCTAAATAATTTTCATTTAACTGGTGTAACAGTCATGTTTAAGCTTAATCCAAAATTTTAGAAAATACTAGAAATATATGTATATATATACATAAGTATCCTCATTGACACATTTTAATACTAAGTATATGGTGCATATTTAATAGAGGTATAATACATGAGAATACTTATACCTAATCAAAGTACAAATTTATAGTATATCATGGGAATATTTACACTAAATACTTTAATTCCAAAATAATTAGAAATTGTGGTGATGTGTTGGCAACTTGAGAGCAAGAGGGAGTTGAGGTGGGGGCTATCTAGGGTGCCTTGGAATTTGAGGTGTGAGGTGTCAAGTTCTTAGCATTATAGGAAAACTATTAATCCCAATTGGAAAATAGTTAATTCCCAAAATTACTTAACCCTTCTTTCCCCCAAAATTTCAGCCTCTCCTTCTTCCTTGGCTGAGAACGAAAACCCCCAAAATTTCTCCCTCCTCCTTTGATCACCAAGATCTCTCTCTCTCTCTCTCTCTCTCTCTCCCTTCAACCCCCACCCTAGCCACGCCAGCAGGAGGCGGCCAGGGCGGCCACGCGGCAGGCGGCGCGCGGCCCAACGAGCGGGCGCCGCGGCAGGGGAGGCCGCGAGCGCGCGGGCGAGCGCGAGTGAGGCAGGCGGCGCGGGGGGGGGGGGGTGCTGCAGGCGGCGCTGGGGGGTGCTGCAGGCGGCGCGCCGGAGAGGAAGAAGGGGGGTTTTTTCGAAGTGGAGTCCGGGGAGTCCGCGGGTTGGATTCGGATCTCTTCGAGCAAGATTGGGAAAAACAGAAACTTAATTGGAGGTAAAATCCTAAAAATCTCTTTAGATTAGGCTATGTTTTGTATCATTGATTAATTTTAAAATTATATTGGTTTAGGGCTTGATTCGGCGGGTGAAATAGGCGGAGTTCTTCGCGTAGGCACTCGTCAAGCAAAGTGAGTAAACTAAATTTTAACTAGATTAAAGTTATGAAGTTGATAATTTTGGATAATTAAATGATTAGATAAATCACAATTTGAAATACACTTGTATGTAAATTGATATATATAATGAAAAGAATAAAAAGATTTCATGTTGTGAAATTAGAGGAAAAGAAGGAGAAATCACTTTATGTATGAATTAGAAATTGTTCTCTCATAAGATGTGCACTACCTAGATTAGCCTCATATTAGCATATTGAGGAATTTGGGTAACTTTCATATTGACTATGTAAATTAACGTAACACGGAGAAACGGTTGAGATTGCATGTAATGGAGGACGGCATGAAGTCTTAGGTGATATGTGTATGTTTATACTGTTAATTTAGCTAGATACTATGCGTGTGCAATATCGGACTAGGTATTGTAGCGTGGAATAAAAGGGAAATATGTCAATTCTTTGTATGTACACTAAATGTAAATCATTAGCGTGGTGTGACACTCTCATTATAAAAGAATATAATGTGTACATTAGAAGGTTTATATAACCATAAAAATATAACTCATTCAAGTGAATGGCTTGCTTACTTATCATAGTATATGAAACGTTCATGTGTAATTGTATGTTAAATTGAATGAGGTATATATTGTGTATGCATTATCTGGAGGAAGGGGCCGAGTAAGAACCGGCAGGAGGGGGAAGACGGCGAAATTTGCATTATGAATATATATGTATATTATTGGAGGAAGGGACCGAGTGAGAACCGGCAGAAGGGGAAGACGGTGATAACAGTATTATAAGTACTTATGTATGTGTATATAGTACTTGGAGGAAGGGGCCGAGCGAGAACCGGCAGGAGGGGGAAGACGGTGACAACCATATTATGTATATGCATATAATATATACATACTACTTGGAGGAAGGGGCCGAGCGGGAGCCGGAGGAAGGAGGAAGGCGGTGACAACCATATTTGTTTCTATTTTGTGCTAAGTATGATAGTGATAAACTTAATTGAACTTTCATGGTAGTTGAGACATTTATCTTAAAATTAGAAGTATGTAAGAGTACGGTGAGAACCATTAATAAACGTCAGGATCAACTTAAAACCACTTGATATAAGGGATTAAATTAGTAAATTTTAGATGGTTTACTCACTGAGCTTTCAAGCTCATGCCTTTATTTCTTTTGTAAATTTCAGGTTTGGACAAAGGTAAGAAGCCGATTTAGATTCTGAAATCTTAAGGATATGGATTGATCGACCCCCCTCATGTCTTACTTGTGACCAACTATCTATTTCATATTTTGTCTACTTTTGAAACTGCTTATTGTATATATATATATATATATATGTGAGAACTTGATGTATGAAAGAGGATTTTGGGTGTTACTAATGTAAATTTAAGCTTTATGTGTGGTCGTTTGAACATGAACTTGACAAGTAACCTTAGTTGCATGTATGGAAGGACTTGGACATTGTTATGGTAAGTATGATGTATTGTGGGAATGAATGTTGTAATTCTCTTTGGGATATGATGGATTAATGCAAAGTTATGTAATGAGGCCTTCTTTTACTTATGTTGATAAGTAGGCTATTGTGCCGAAATGTGATATTGGTAGTGTTGGGTCCATGGTGGACAATTATTGTTGTGGTGTAGTATGGCATAGTCTATATTTTAGGGGAGGTGCTGCCGAAATTTTGAGGAAATATTATTTTATCAGTCCGATATTATAAGTAGTTACTGGGACCGTTACAGTTGGTATCAGAGCTTTAGATAAATTGATCCAGAACCTAGATTGGAACCGAGGGTCTCGATCCGACACAATGGTTTTTCGGGCACCCCATAAATGTTTTATTTTAATTCTTCTCTCCTACTTCAAACAATGCCACATGTATTATACCATTTTAGATTAAATCCTAGCCCTACATCACCCTCCTCATGCACACCTACCCCCTTCCTTTAAATATTCACTAACACAAGTCATGGTATTTCTTTATATTTGATTGAATTTCCTAGTATTTGCACAATATACCCACATACTAATTTATAATACATATATATATGCAAACACTTCTTAAAAAGAATTAGAATTGAAAGTAAAATCTTATATATACACACACATATATTTGTACGGGAATGATTGCACAATATCCATGACATGTACATATAGAAATATGCAAATTTATCCCACTATCAGAATACCCTTAAAGTTTCTAAAATTCACTTTTACACTGGATTAATTCATTGATCATCTCAGATAATCCTGTATAATCATTCAAATCACGGATTCGAATATTTAGATCAAGATTTTAAGAATCGGGGTGTTACAGTTCTACCCTCCTTACAAAAGTTTCGTCCTCGAAACTTGGTATAATCGGGACTTGATGGGCATAAACCATGACATCTCTTCCTTATATCATCGGATTTCTCTTTCCAACATCATATCTTCTTCAATCCTTCTCATCAAAGTTTCTTATTTATTAATCAACTCTATACTAAGTTCTTACAGTCTGACTTAATCCTGACTCGCATGATATCTTAGTCATTTCCTTACTCCAGTGTCCCATACCACTGGCAGCCCATACTGAGGGCCCACACCCCCAGCAGAGCACATCTGAATTATGGCATGTGGGTACCATAATCTAAACATAAGGCAGTGACCAAATAACATACGCTTCGGGATTAGTCACACACGTAAGAACTCCAACCCCTTGAACCGACCATATTAAACAAAACATTCACATACATAAAGAACACAATCATGCATATCAATCAAATCAATTAATATAGCAATCCAATCCTCTTTCTACAACAACTATTCTAAGTCTAATTCTTATACTATATCCTGCGCTCTGATACCAACTGTAATGGTCCCAGTTCAAAAAATTCCTCAATTAACATAACATTCTTTTAGACTGATAAATTATCGTAATCATATCCAAATTCTTAAATTTTCGGCAGCACCTCCTTTGTAAATACTAATATGCCCGAATATACATTTCAACTCGCAATAATTTCGGCCAACATCAGCCTACTTATCCTCAATCCAAACATATAAACCAAAGTTAATAATCACCCATGCAACCACAATAGTGTCACGGCTCACAATGATCGACTTATTTTCCAAATAACAATTTCGGCTTGACATCGCCTACTTATGTGAAAACAAAAGAAACATATGCTCGAGAGTACCCCTCTCAGCATCCACAACATAACACAGATTATAACTTTAACTCATCACCATAATCTAGAGGAATCCTTAATAAACATCTATCTCAACTGTAATTATATACACACCCTCCAACTCCTCCAATTACATCACAATTAAGTACATAGAATAAATATATCATATTAAATACCACTTCTATATCCACGCAGCTAAGCCGAGCACCTGCCTTCCACGCAACCTGAAAACATATGAACTGGAAGGGGGTGAGCTCAATAGCTCAGTGAGGAGAGTCCAAAAGAAAGGTCAATAAATTGTGAAAATAATCAATAAGAAGTGTATCAGGAGACGAGAGCAATCTAGATGAACAAGAGAAGATTGATAACATCTTAAAAGATAACAATCAAAACAGAATCTCTAAAATCCTTGGCACGGTCTGACTCTTTTGGTCATCTACTCTCCTTCGGCTTTCTTATGTTACGATTCCGCATATATTTATAGAGACTGAGAGTTTAGTAAAATATTAGCTCAACAACTCATAACTGTATGGTCGAGTTTAACTTATGTATTTACAGCACATAACCCATTCCTCCAGGTTGGAGTCTCCTCAGACGCAACTGGCTGCGAGGAGATTCTTGTCTGAGGAAGAGTTGCGGGTTCAAGCTTTGGTGGAAGCTGAAAAGACATGTCAGCACGAGACGCATCACCTCCGAGAATAAATCCGTTCTTTGGCGAAACAGGATTATTAGCCTTCTTCTCCTTTTTTTTGTAACACTCCATCTGTCAAATAAGAGCGTTTATGTTACTTTTATCATTTTTGAGTCAAATAATAAAAGTTCTCAAATTTTGTCTCGTCTTTATCCTTTCAAACTTTTTTTACTGCCTGGATGAACTCAATTTTCATAGTCGTACTCCTTGACTGTTTGTGGAAATGTAATCCTTAGTTATTTTGATAGAGTACGGTCATGAATAATGAACTCAGACTGCACTGAGTTCTTGAGCGAGATGCAGCTCTCATTTATAGTGGAGACGCAGTTTTAGGTTCCTCAAGAATAACGCGCGAGTCTCAGTCGGTTGGTGAGGACGCGACTCTGACTCATTAATGGAGACGCAGCTCAGGCTCATCAAGAATGACACGCAAACTTGGCTGTTTGGCAAAGACCCAGCTCTGGCTTAAGAGAGACGTAATTCTGAGGCGCGGACTTGCGTTTCTTTTTTTTAATAAATGGGGCGCGGCCTTCAGGTTCATGAAAGGATGAGGATCCATGGACGCGGCCTTTATCTGTAGTAGAGACGCAATTTTGGGGTCCTAACTGTAACCACATCAAGAATGATGCGCGTTTCTCAGCTTGTTGGTGAGGACGCGACTCTGACTAAATGGAGACGCGATTCTGGTCCCTTAAGAGGGCGCAAACTCGAGTTGTACTAAGTTCATGATTGAGCTTTAGGACGCAGCCTCTAAGTCTTGTGAATGGGTGTGAACTCATAACGCAGCCCTGAATAGTCGTGGAGAATGACCCCAACTTGCTAAGGAGACGCGGCTCTGAACCACTTCAGGAGACGCGGTTGTGGCTTCTTCAACAGGAATAAAAGGAACGCAACCCTCAGGTCTATGAAAGGTCGCGGATTTGTGGACAAGACCTTTGAGTCTGTGCCCATTCAGCTTCCTAAGCGTCACATGTAGCCCGTTTTAAAGATCTTGTTGAATTTTTTAATGCCAAGTCGGCGTTGACAATTGGGGACTTGTGTCCTTCGATGTTTCTCGAAGTGGCAATTCACGCGTCAGTTCCTTATTGGACTTGATGTTTGTGCGAGAATTAAGGCTGATGGCTTTGGTTTTCATGCCATTAATTGTAAGCCTTATGGCTTGCCTATAAATAGGCCTCATCCCCCTTAACAGTCCATTAGTTAGACTGTTTCCCTTTGAGAGCACGCGCTCTGAGGGTTTTCGTCTTGATTTGTCTATCTTCCCTTCAAGGAGATGTGTTCCAATGAACAGTAAGAACTCAAAGCTTCAATGCCTTTCTTTAATCTTTTTCAAAGATTATCACTGTCAAGTGATTTCAAGATCAAAAAGTATCGCCTTAAGCGCTTTTACGGCCGCGCCTTGATACATAAAGTTCAACTTCTAGAGAATTCTTCTCCGGGTAGGAACCAGTTGTCGCCATGAAATACTCAGTCCTTTTGAGTCTCTATCTTCCTATCCATTGAAGAAACTCGATCTCTTAATCTCTTCTTGAAGTCTGATTGATGCGCCCGTGTTCAGAAGTCGCGTCTTTCAGGCTTCTTGATGAAGAGATCTTGCTGACTTTTAATTCTAAGTCACAAGTCTTTTGACGTGAGTGTGACAAACTCTGTACTTAGATCTAGAAACGCGAGTTTTGTGCATAAAGCCCGTGTTTGAGGTTCTTAACTTAAGAGAATATTAACTCTTTCGAGACCTCTGGACATAGATGTGGCAACCTCCGTTTCTCAAACACGGGTGTGGTGAACTCTGCATCTGGTATACCTCACGTCTTTTATCTTGGACGCAGATCTGACACCAAACTGCGTTCAGATCTGCACTGGCCAACTCCGCGTCTGAAGTTCACAACTTCAATCGCGTCTGCTCTTCAGCCTTTCTGTTTGTGCCTTAATAGAATTTTAACTTTTTGATTTTGTGCTTCTTGCAAGTTCTGGGAGCCTCAGCCAGTCTTTCGCATCTACGCTGGGCTCTTGGGAGAATATTTCGACCAGCGAGATTGTTCGATTGGCGAGCATTCAGGGAATCAAAGCTCCTGTTCATGGGCAGGAGGATTCACGCGGTTGATGACATCCGTCAAGGCCTTATTGGATATGACACACCAACGATGCCCCGGGTTTGTCATGATCACAGTGGGTATGGTGGTGGGTATGATAGTGGGTATGGTTCTTTTGCAGGTCACGGTTAAGAGGACGTCACCTGTAAGGTCTCGAATCCTCCCTTCACCAATCTTACCCCCAGAAGTGACATCGACGAAAAATCTATATTCATTAGATGACTTTTGGTGGTGGAGATGTTCATAAATGAAGAATTACGGCCCATACCAGTTGGTCGGGTGGAATCAGAATGTTCTTCTGCATTTTGACCTCGAGAAACACCATTGTTCTCAGTTAGCGATGAGCTTCTTCAATGTTTACATCATACATCATGGTGTAATCAGCATCTGATCATCTCAACACTGATCAACTGGAGACATGATCCAATAGAGGAAGAAAGTGGCCTTCCTTTGGCGCTTTTCCAAACATCTTGTATTTGGAGCGGTGTAGATGTCTTGAGGAGTGAGTGCAACCTTTCACTGAGAGAGATGGACTTCTTTGTACTCCTTTATTGTAACACCCAATCTTATTATATAAGAGAGCGTCTTGTATCACTTTCATATGTTTGAACGTAAATAAAAGTGATACTTTTTCTTGTTTTCTGATATGTCTTGAATTCCCTTTTTATTTGCATTGAAAATCAGACACATAGAAGTAGAAACTCTTGACTTGCTGGAAATACGATAATTAACTTAACAAGTCAAAGTGGGAGAAAAATTTCATTTCAGGAACTTAAGATTACTGTCAGAGGTGTGATATTAACTTGACAGAATTGTGGGTTAGAGGTGTGATATTAACTTGACTCAACGAGAATTTTAGTTTCATTTGGGAAGACTGAAAACATCACTGTCATAGGTGTAATGTTAAACTTGACAGTGAAGGTAATGCTAGAGATGTAATTTTAAACTTGGTATTGGTCATCTCGACTTTGATAGGGAAGTTCGAGAGAAAGTCATTGTCATAGGTGTATTGTTGAACTTAGCAATGAACTGGACACTAGAGGCGTGATGTTAAACTTAGCATCGCTCATCTCTGCTTCGATATGGAAGTTTGAGGGAAAGTAAATGTCAAAAGTTTAATATTGAACTTGGCAGCAACTTAATCACTGTTAGAGGTGTAGTGTTAAACTTAACAGTAATTTGTCAGAGGTGTGACTTAACCTGACAGTAGTTGATTTGTGATATGAGCAATTTTGAGGACTTGTCATTCTATTGATGAGAATTGACAAGTGAAGTTTGGAATATCAGAGGTGTAATGTTAACTTAACAGTGGTTGATTTACGATATGAGCAATTTTGAGGACTTGTCATTCTATTAATGAGAATTGACAAGTGAAGTTTGGAATGTCAGGGTGTAATGTTAACTTGACAGTGGTTTGAAGATTTGTGACTTCATGTAGAGAAGAGACAAGTGAAGATTGTACTCGTTACGGAGTATTGAAATTTTTCATTATCAGAGGTTTAGTGTTAACATAGCAATGATTGTATTTGTGGATCTACCCTTCTATGGAAGAGAATTGGTAGGGGATTTTGGGTGGAAAGTAAAATGAACTGTCAGAGGTTTAACATTAACGTGACAATCGTTGATTTCCTGAGACATGGGAATTTACCATTAGAGGTGTAGTATTAACATAACAGCGAGGATTTCTAATGAGTTTTGTTGTCAGAGGTTTAATATTAACTTGACTGAATCCACTGGGGATTGAAAAATCTAGTTTATCAGAGGTTTAATATTAACTTGACAAATCCCAGTTCATTTCATTAAGGAGATGAACACAGGTATTTTTGTGGCCCTACTATTCTGTGAGTGAGAATTGGTAGGAGATTTTAGAGGAGAGGATGGGACCAAGTCCTTTAGGAATTTTACCAAACCCTCAGCTATCAACGGATTCGATGGGCCTTTACCAACCACCATTCAAGTTGGGCTTGCCATGCTATTCTCCTCAGCATGATAAGTTGTCAAAGACTTATGTTGGACTTAAAAACCAACATTTTCCTCTATTCATAGCCGTCGGAGGTGTTGGATGTCAGTAGAAGAGTAACTAAAGTAAAACCGAAGTTTTACATTTTGTTTCTTCTTCAAATTTTACGTCATGCATTATGATGTGACCATCGCTTGATCGGTTTGACACTGATCGTCCATGATATGATCCAACGAAGGGAAGAAGCTTCTCTTGGATCTGGATTTTCGATTAGAGGTGTAGTATTAACCTGATTAGGAGAAGAATGCTATCAAGGATAGTATTTCTTCAAGAATTTGCTGTTGATTGGCATCATGAGCGTATCACCATTTGAGGTTATGAGGCGATATGCTCCATTTGAGTAGACCGACTATACTACAAATGGTCTTTCCTATTTGGGCTGGAATTTTCCTTTGGTCGTATGCGTCATCACCATAGATCTTCTAACAGCTAAGACAAGGTCGCCTTTCTTAAAAGTTCGCTCCTTGACTTTCTTATTGAAAGCTCTAGTAATTCGAGCCTGATAGAGCTCGATTTGCTGTTGAGCTCACGGGCGTGTATCATCCAAAGCCTCCAGCTCCTGGAGTCGCAGTCGATGCTCCTCCTCATTTGTCATCTCTGCTGTCAAGGCGACGCGTAGAGATGGAATTTGGATTTCTAATGGGAGTACAGCTTCACACCCATATACCAAGGGAAAGATGTAGCCTCGTTGGGGTTCGAATCGTTGTGCGATAGGCCCATAAGCATTCACCTAATTTGTCGTTCGAGTCACGTTGGCTTTTCGAAGCAAATTTTTTGAGAAGGTTTCCAATAGTCTTGTCGAAAGCTTCTACAAGGCTATTAGCGGCTGGGTAGTGTGCCGTTGAGGACACACTCTGAATTCTGAACTTGTTACAGAATCTTTGAAAAGCTTGGCTGACAAACTGGGACCCATTGTCATGAATGATCCGTCGTGACACACCAAAGCGGTAAATGACGTGATATTTAACAAATTTGATCACTTCTGATGCCTTTACCTCCCTTAAGGGAATAGTTTTAGCCCATTTAGAGTAGTAATTGGTTATAGTTAAGATGAACCGATGTCCTTTGAATAAAGGTGGGCTGATAGGGCCGACCACGTCCATTACCCACATCTCAAATGGTCAGGTTGAGGTTATAGAGCGAAGATATTTTGGTGCTTGATGGATGAAATCGCCATAGACTTGACAAGCGTGGCATCGTTTGGCGTAAGTGATGGCATCTGGAATCATCGTAGACCAATAATATCCCAGCCTTTGGAGTCGATCTCCGAGTTTCAGACCGGGCTGACGAGCTCCACACATGCCATCATGTGCTTCTTTGAGTATTTCCTGTGACTCCTTTTGTGACAGGCAATAGAGGAGGATCCTGTCATGCGATCGGCGATACAGTGTTCGCGTGATCGCATTATAGTAGAATTTGGGGGCTTTCCTTCTAATGGCAGCCGCCTCTTTGGAATCATTACGCAGAATGTCGTACAAGGCATAGTCAATATACGAGAATCGCCAATCCTTAGGCTCTGGACTGGCTGACGTCTCAAGAGCTTCTTTGGCTTGACAGTCTCCTGTCAACTTTTAGCGATCTTCAAAAGTGACTCTTGAGTAATACAAGTCATGACTATAGACAAGTATTTTCTCTACCACTCCAGGTGGAAGGGCTAAGGAGGCAGCGAGAGATGTCAGTGCATCTGCATGCGCATTTTACTGGCGTGGTATATGGTCGATGTAAAAGTTTTCAAACTTTTTGGCCATAGAGATAGTTGCATTGAAATAAGGTAATAAGTCTTCATGCCTGACTTCGTACTCTCTACGAACTTGGTTAACGATGAGTTTAGAGTCACCGTATGCTTCGAGATTTTTAACGCCAATCTCATCGGCGATTTGCATTCCAATCAAGAGGGCATTGTATTCCGCTACATTGTTGGAACATGGCTCGGTTAATGAGAATGCACGAGGGATTACGTAGTTCTGTGGAGAGACCAGTACTACCCCCACTCCTGCTACGACATGGCCTTATGGACATGTTCTCGATGCACCGACGAAGAAAAGTTATCACATCTGTCTTTCAAAAGATGTCTAAGTTAGACAAACTTCAGCGACTTCGTCTGGAAGATCCTCGTAAAGTTCGGTCGCTCTCGGATCTGGATATTCATCAGGAAATCTGCCACCGCTTGTCCCTTCATGGCCTTTTGCGGTAGAAAGTGCATCTCATATTGGGAGAGCAGTATGACCCATTTTTTCCAGTCGACCATTTAGCGACGATGGCTTCGTCATGAGCAACTCAAAGGGTTGACTTTTGATATAACATTTATAGTTTGGCCCACCAAGTAGTGTCACATGTTCTGGACGGCAAACACCAACGCCAAACATTTCTTTTCGATCGGTTATACCGTGTTCGCTCCGATCATGGTTCTGCTCAGATAGTAGATTGCGCTCATGTCCCTGATTATTATTCTGGGCTAGTAAAGCTCCTAAGGAATGATCCATCGTTCGAACATATATCAGGAAAGGTTTTCCTAACACCGGAGCTGTAAGGACAGGTGATTGTGTGAGGTACTGCTTGATTTCCTCAAACGCTTGTTGGCAAGCATCATCCCAAATGAATGAGACGCTATTTTTCATTAATTTGGTGAAGGGTTGGCATCTTTCGGAGAGAATTGAGATAAACCTCCAGATGTATGCTAGTCGCCCTGGCAATTCTCTAAGCTTCCTGAGATTCCTTGGAGGTTGCATCTCCTGGACAGCGCGGACTTTTTCTAGGTCCAAGTGAATTCCTTTGGATGTCACCACAAACCCTAAGAATTTATCGGTAGCTACCCCCAAGAAAAATTTGGTGGGGTTCATCTTCAATTGATGTGCTCGAATGATTTTAAAAACTGTTTTGTGGTCACCTGTTGACATAGCATTCCACTGTTTTACGCATGTATTCGTGAAAAATTGCATTCATAACTCTCTGATATATTGCCCCAGCATTTTTCAGTCCGAAGGGCATGACAGTATAGTAATATACCCCAGTGGTGTCCTGAAAGAAGTATGCTTTTCATCATCAGGGTACATTTTGATTTGATTGTACCCTGAGAATCCATCCATGAAGGACATTCGTTTAAACCCCCACGTATTGTCAATCATGACATACGTGATTGGGAGAGGGAATTCGTCTTTGGGACAGGCTTCATTTAGATCGTGAAAATCGATGCAAATTCAGATCTTCCCATTTTTCTTAGTTTCGGGGACGATATTAGCTACCCAATCAGGGTGTTGCTCCTCCCTAACGAAGCCAGAGTCTATAAACTTTTTAACTTCCGACTGGATTGCTTCCATTATTTCTAGACGAAACCGTCGCTGCTGCTGTTTGACTGGCTTCATGTTTGAATTAATGTTAAGGTAATGCATAGCCATTGGAGGATCAAGCCCAGGCATGTCCTCGTAATTCCAAGCGAAAACATCTATATACTCTCGCACAAGAGATATTAAGTCTTTTTTCTCGGAAGGTGATAGACTTTCGCTTATAAATATGGGCTTAGGATTAGCCTAATATCCCAGATTAATCTGGGTGATCTTATCTTTCATGGGTGGCTCGCGTTGTTCAAAGCAAATATCCCAGAGGGTATTTAGCTGTTTGATCCAAGGATCTATATCAGGCTGGATCATTTCTTCATCTTCGTCTTCTAGGTGGCCTGTTGAAACCATGTTTACTGAAAGTTCTCCGAAGAGGTTGCTGATACTGACATCCAACTCTCACGATGATGTGTCAGATGAGTAATTGTGGTATAATGATTCTTCGAACTCAGAGGCTGATGGAATTAGAGTTGACACATAGCCCAAACCCCTGTGAGTTTGATGGTAATAGTCGGGGGTCTTCCCTTTCGCACGAAAGATCGATTTAGTGTTCTTCTTCCTTTGCCGAAGTTTAAACTAGGACCATTTGTTAGATAATACCCTATCCTCTCCATCATTCTGAGTACGTTTGGCTTATAATGAGAGGACTGAGGAGATTCGTCCTCGCTTTCTAAGTCTTCGCGAGACATCAATTCGGACTTAATTCTTCCGAAAAGAATTAGTTTTTGGCCTTTGCGTCGTGCTGGGACCATGAATACTAATTCTTGTGCATCATCGACATCTTGGTACGTTTTGAGGGTGACTTCATTGGTACATACAATGATGTCAGGGCATCCATTGCCGACCAGGGGTCATTATCCACCTCAGTACTAGTATCTGATGGCACTGAATCAGAAGCAGACACAGAAAAGTAAGCCAAATTCAACTCTTCATTAATATACCACTCGCCTACATCATCGGTGGTGTTATAAACATTGAGCTTATTAATGCTCGTTACAAGTGGATTTAATTCCCACATGCACTCTTCTTCTGCCTCTGGCTCAGTGTCAGCTTCATTACCAGAGTCTGATTCCTCTGGCTGTGGATTTTTGTTCATCTCTAGAGAATCCTGGTATAGGAGAGAGTCTGTGAAATAGTTCTCTACCCCTTTGAACGGATGCCTTTCAGCAATCAATGTTCGGACTTTCCCACTTCCATCGATGTACTTCATGACTTGATGGAGAGTTGAGGGGACGATAGAATTGCGATTGATCCACGGTCGCCCGAGAAGCAAATTGTACGAAGTGTCAGCGTCAATTACATACCACGTCACTTCAGATCTTAGATCCTCAATCTGGCATTTGAGTTTGATCTTCTCCATTGGGCGCGTACCATTGGCGTTGAAACCATAGATGGTGGTTTGGGTGGCGCTCAATCGGTGGGTGGGGATTCCTAAGTGCGACATGACCCGGTGAGGCATGATGCTCAATGCAGATCCTGGATCTACCTGAATGCGGCACACTTCAGAGGATCCAATGTACCCTGTGAAGTACAGGGGTTGATCATGTTTCCCCTTGACCTGAATGCCATCTGATGTGAAGGTGATGCAGAAAGCATTTTGGGAGGTATGGAAGCAGTCCTCTTCATCTTTCTTCTGTGGTCCAGCAGGGATCTGGGCCATGCAAAACTCAGCATCAGTTAGGGCTTCCCTCAGAGCTTCTCTTGTTGACTTTGATAGTCTTAGGAACTCGTAGAGGGTGATCCTGGCCGGGATATTGGCCAGTTGAGCCAAGACGTCAAAATGGTAAGGTGTTGGAGATCCTTCCGCGTTGTTCTTTGGAAGAGCCTTGGAAAACCGAAACTCTTTCTGCTTCTCCACAGGTTGCTTTGCGGAGGACTTGGTTGGCTCTGTATTAGGTTTAGGAGAGCTCGCCACCATCTCGTCGTACTTCTTTAAATATGACTAACCCGAACGAGTTTCTGCCATGAATGGTTTATTGAGCTCTGCGGCAAAGACAATTATTTTCTCTTCCGAATCAGTTAGTGAGGGAACATCGGTTTCTGCTTCCCGGAAGAAGCACACATCACATTGCAGGATGAAGCTTTCGTCTTGCCTTTAGACTCTCTGTTGGTAACAGTAGTCCACTGTTGGCCATCTACAAGGTCAGGATGAACCCACATAATTTCTCCCTGAGGTTTAGGGATAGGTACAAGACCTTTCTCATGTTGATGATGTGGGTCTGTATTGATCATTCTTAGTTTCCCTTTCGGGATGGGAACTACTCCGGATGGTGCTGGAGGCTGTTTTTCAAACTGAAGAATTGATATCATATTAGCTGTCACTTTCTTCTGTTCTGGACGGAGCTTTAGCACTTCCACATCGATCAAAGCTTGAAGGATATCTTCGAAGATGTAACAGCTCTAGATGGGGTGCCCTAGCATCCTATGATATAGGCAGTAGTTAGGATTATCGGACTTGCCGACTTCTTCAGGACGTCTAACTTCAGGATGCTTCAATCTGTTGCTCTTGTTGAGTAACTTGAATAATGAATCGACATGCTCGTCTTTGAAGGAATACTGCTTGTTGGCACGTGGCTGACTTGAAGAACCACCTCCCCTGCCGGCTGAGGTTTGACGGGGGATTTTGTTTCTGTCGCCAAAATCTTTTCTTTTTGATTGAAAAGATATTTCTGGCGCGCGCCTTGTCGACTTTTCGGGTCTGGGTTTGTTTTCTTCTGCCCTAACCCTGGCACAATTTCTTCAGCCTGTTCACCTTGCTGGACCAATTACTTCCAGATGCGGCTTTCAGTAACCTTATCTGGGTTAGGAGTGAAGTTTGTATATTGTGGCGACATGTTTCTATCAGGGTGGTCTGGGTCATTCCGCTAGGACATCAGAGCGCCATATTCTAAAATCTCTCCACAAATGCTTTCACTGACTCTCCCTTTCGCTGTTTTATTGCCAGGAGAGTGGGCATTGTAATTTCTGAGTCGTCTTCAAAGAAGCGTGTCAGGAAGAGCTTTTTCAAATCACCTCAGTTTTTTATGAAGCCTTCTGGGAGTTTCATGAACCATTCAAAGGCAAGCCCTTTTAGAGTGCCAATGAACAAACGTGCCAAGATGGTATCATTATATACTACATTTCCTGTCTGAGATTTGAAGTATTAGATGTGTTGGTTAGGTGACCCTTTACCGTCGAAGGCCTGTAAGGTCGGAACTTTGAACTTAGGAGGGTACAGAACAAGGCCCCACTCGGCCGGATATGGCCAGACCACTCCTGCTTCTTGGAGGCCTTTCCAGTTGGTAAGGTCTTCCAGACGCTGCTCCAATTGACTCATTCTTTTAGAATGGATACCCCCATTCTCCGGGTTGCCTTCCTCTTTAGACGAAGATTTAGACGACTCGGAATGAGATTGCCCCTTCTCCTTGATATGTATGGAAGATGAGCTCTCTCCTTCTTTCCGTTTGCCTTTAGACTTCTTAGAAGAAGCTTTGTTGGTCGACTTCCTCTTGTCTTCAAGAAATTGTGCAAGCATCTGCTTGAGGGAATCGATAGATTCTTGTTGAGCACGAATCATATCGAATTGTTCCCTCTGGACCTGGGCTTGTTGTACAAAGCTCCTGACCGTCTCCTCGGGATTATTTGTCATGTACGCAAAGACTTCCTTCTATATGAAAGATCTCGAGGCCTTCGATTCTGCAACGGCAGAGTGTGATTCACTTACTTCAATGCCCCGAGCTAGGGCACTGTAGTTGATCGGAGCGACCGTACCAGTCCGAGTGCGAGTATACCGATACACTCCTTCTGGTTCCGTGTCAGACTTGTCAGAGCTGACCGCCGGTTGTTTTTCCCTACTTCTGCTTGCCATGTTCGCGGTAACTTCAGGGTACTCCACGTTGGAGAAGGCTCTCCTTCTGTGGGAGCGACACCTCTTGGCTGATCGGGAGATCGAGGTCAATCGTCTAAATGCCGACTGTTTGCTTGCATGTGAGCTGCAGCGGCATTCAGAGAACATTGCTGTGATGAGCCGTTCACAGCAACAAGATGGAGTGATCTGATTAGCTCTCCTTTTCTTTGTCAAATAATCTCTTGGATCCGTCGGAAGGGAATTAAAGAGATCGGCCTCAGGTTGTTAGGGCTTTCAGCTTCTGAGGACCACCCTTACATCGAGAATCTGAGACGCAGGGTTCAGAAATACGGAGCTCACGTTGTGTAGAACAAGCGCAGCTCTCGCGTTTTAACTTTGAAACATGGGTCTCATGTCTCTGCTAAGCAGAGACATAGGCCTCACGTTATTGATTATCGCATTTGGTTAGCGACGGTTGAGACACACGGACTTTCTCAATTTCGCGTTTGGTTGTAGAGACGCAGGTCTCGTGTCTCTAAGAAGAAGCATACCCCTCGCACTAATGAATGTTGTGTTTGGGAAGTGAAGTAACGCAAGCCTGTTGGGCTTCGCGTTTTGGTCTCCATACGCAGACTTCGCGCGTCTGACATAACTTAGAAGAGACAGGCTTGAGCCTCGCGTTCTGCATTTGCTGGACAGTTGGTTGTTCTAGCTTCTTGCACCTGTAGTTGACGCGCGCGTTGTCTCTGTCGATGTTTAGCGTTTCGATTACGTTGTACGGGTTGCTGGGAACCTCTAGTAACCTGAAACTGAGGAAGAGGACGGGCATGAACGGGCTGAACATCAGCAATACTAACCTCGCGAGTCTCGTGGGAGACGTTGACGCGGGTGTTACGTGTGATGTGGTTAGCCATGGCACTCTTCTTCTCAGTCGCTTCTGAAGGGATCTCAGAGCGAATTTGAGAGCGGGTCCCCGAGGAGACCTTGCGGTACTGCTGCACCCTAGGGCTCTTAAAGCCGGAAGATAGGAACTCTTCATACTTCTCCTGGTCAAACTCCGCGACAAATGATTCGACCATTTTTCCCATGTAGGTGACGTCACCTTGTGCCACGACTTGCTCATCGATAGAGAAAGTGTTCCCCGGCGGAGTCGCCATCTCTTATTTGGTGGGAAAAAATTGAAGATCGAGGAGTAAATTCTTTATCTGATTGTAAAGAAAATTACAACAGATCAATAGTCCTTTTACAAGAGAGGGGAGATATTCAAGCTCAAATCTATCCTTTGTTTAATACCGGGTTCTTGATGTGGCAAAGGAAAGTGAATCTTGTTTTCTGTTGACCGGGTGAACGTCAGGACCTCGTGGGAATCCTCTCTTTGGATGGTGGACGAAGTAACACAGCTTCTGTCCAACAAGAATCTCAAAGAGACTGTAGGTAAAAAGAAACTTGTACGCAGCAAGTTGTTAGAAGAGTTGAACTCTCTCTCTCTTTTAGCTAGAGATCTTGGTCTTTCTACAGCTTACAACCAAAGTTCTTTTGACCAAAGATTTTTCCGACCCTCTTCCATAGCAAACTGGGCTATTTATAGAAGTTTCAGGAGGTAAACGTGTCCCCTAAAAATGCTCCATAATGGGAGTTAACTCCCTCATTGTGTGGGCAGTAATTGACCCAGTAATGAGGGCAGTTATAACCGAGACGCGGATTTTGGGCCTCGCATTTTTCCATTGAGGTGATGCTTGAGAAACACAAACTTCAAATTCTGCGTCAAGCTTCACATGAGACACGGGCTTTGGACTCTGCGTCTTGGTACTGCAGTAATGCTGAGACACGGCTTTCATGCTCCGCGTCTTGGTTATTGCAGTAATGTTGAGACGCGGGTTTCAACCCTCTCATTTTGGTGCTGCGCTGGTGGCGATAATTAGCCTTGCGTCTGGAGTTTGGATTCTGCTTTTTGATAACTTATCTTCAGTGACTTTTAGACAGCCCACATGGGCGTATCTCAAAGACTATCTATGTAAAACACATATCTAATAACATTGCATTTAATATAATGAACAATAAAATCAAAATATGCTAAAAATCATCAATTGCAAAAGCGTGTAAATTAAAATAAGAGTTAGAGATAGTTATCAAACAATATGAACTATTCTCTAGGCCTCCAAACCATGGTGGTCTTTCCATCAAACATCTTTGATAGTGAAGCATCAATTGTAGTGTAACGCCCCGATCCTGCGGGTACGGAGACGTTACTGCGACATATATACGCAAGTCAAAAATACCCTCACGTATATACGCTAAGCATCAGTACAAGTAAGAATTAGAGTACAGAAGCATGTGGTGCATTATACATTCCAACATATAAGTACAATTACAAAGTTATCACCAGATGTGACACAATATTACAATAATATTACATCACCGATAGGCACAAATGCGAGAATACAAAGAGATGTAAAAGAATGAACAGTACAAAAGGCGCTCACGAGTTAACCGAAGAAGAGCTCGAGAGACGCGCAAGGGGGTCTGGAAGGATCGGGCTTCAGACAGTCTACTGGAGATCCAAGCTACCACTGCACCTCTCAGGTCAGCAACCAGGAGAATCCCCTAGCTCCAAGCTCTGAGATCTAGACATGAGGATTCAGAGGAGTCAGAACTCCCCAGCGAGTGGTGAGGCGAATGCCAGAAGACGTGCCAAGATAAACATACGTATATCGATAAAACTGAATCATAATCATGTATTGAAAACCGTGTCGTGAGCACAAGCATACAGAAGCAAGTAGATATATAGCCAGTGATATCAACAGGGATTACTCATGTTATAATAAGATGAAAGCAGGAGACTGGTGGAATAGAATACGAGTGATAAATAGGGTAAAAGCAGCTAATATGATAATAATCATAAAACTGAAAATCTAATGTAAAACTCGATGGAAGCAAACTCGGCAAAGCATACAACGAGTATACAGTGGCTTCTTTTATTATTATTACTCGTCCTACCCATATATCTAGGTATGTGTCCTGGTGTACATCTCAACACACATACATCCATATATGAGCAAGCCGGGGTTGGTTCTTGGAAGCTGATGAAGATCTGATAGCTTATACTTATAGTAGTTCCCATCTGCCCGGGACACAGCCATTGGGGCCTGAATCCCCCTAACACGAATCGTCGGTTTAGTATTCCACCACTATAAGTAAGGCATCATACCAGCATCCATCACTTCCTCCCTTTCCCCCGTGTAGGTTGTCCCTTTTTATAGCTTATTAAACATAATTATCGGATTACGGGAATGAGTAGGAACATAACTGGTCATAACAGGAGTACATAACTGGCATAACGAGAGTCATAACAAGCATAACATGAGTTCATAACAAGAGATCAGGTACTGCATTCTCGTAATATGATAATCATGAGTAGAGAGTTAATCTTAACAGGTAACAGGTTTTAACACGATAATGACAAGTGTTCAGGCAGGTGACAAGCGATAAGTCATGTCATAACAGGGAGCAAGTGTTAAGTAGTAGCATGTCAGGTGTCAGGTGATAACACATCAGTTGTTAAGTGATACAGACAGGTGTATGTCAAGTGTTAACATAACGAGTATGTAGTGACAAGTGATAAAGTAATAGCTGAGCACAATCAAGAAGAGCTGAGCAGGCTGGAGGTACAGACAGCGAACAGTGTTTAGTCACTAAAGCTCTTGGCGAGGTTACCAGGACGACTCGGCTTAAAGTGCGAGTAGAAAATCAGGCAACATCTTGCCTAGACGAATTTAGTGAATAAAGCGATGTGCGCTAAGTATGCCCACCAGGCGGAGCTAAGAGACCTGATGGTGTAAGCGCACTCCTCTTTCGAGGAAGTGGGCAGAGCCCGGAGGCTAAAGTACGCTCGGGTTTTAGGCGCACTCTCGGTAGCTACCATGAAACCCATAAGGATACAGGCTTGAAACCATTGGGTAGCTAGCCTGGGAGTGGGCATAACCCAGAGTCGGTACAAGAGTAACTGCGATGTTAGTACCATACGAGCAAGCCATATTGTGATAATATTTATTCTATCATGGAGTAGTGAAGCTTGAAGGCTGAGTAGAGAGGCCGGGACCAAAGTACGCTGGGGGCCTAAGCGCACTCTCGATAACTACCATGAAACCCATAAGGGTACAAGCCTAAAACCATTGGATAGCTATCCGCGGAGTGGACAGAAACCCAGAGTTGGTACAAAGATACCAGTACGAGTTGTTCTATTTTATTACAAGCATTACAGTATATCAGTCTGGTTCATGTCTAGACATGTTAAAAGAATACAACACACCCACCCATACTAACTTACCAGACTGATACTAAATATAACATAATACTAATTTTTAATACAAGTCTATTTTTGGCGAGGAAAGTCACTCGCCTAAACACCAATTTTTAAAGCTTTACGCGTCCGAATTCCCGGGAGAGAAAAGACACGAAGTGAGCGAAGGAGAAGGGGGCTTGGCCCAAGGGTGGCCGCCGGCTCTATGGGTGGTGCGCCACCCCTTGGTGGCCTAGAAAGTGGCAGGCCTCAAGGAGGAGGAGGGAGAGAGGAAGGGAAAGGTGATGGCTTTGGTGGTGGTGTTATTTGGTGAAGGAGATGGATTTTGATGGAGTAATGAAAAAGAAAGTGAAGGAGGTGATGATGAAGGTGATGTTTGGATGTTGAAGTAGTGGAGATGGAGGTGGTGTTGTGATGGTGGAAGTGAAGATGGTGATGGAGAAGAGTAAAGGAGATGGTGACGAAAAAGGTGAAGAAAAGATGGTAGTGGTGATGTTGGTGTTGTCATTGAAGTTGTCGCCAGAATGATCGCCAGAATGATCGCCGGAGATGTTACCGGAGAAGAGGAGCTCGGCCCCTAGCCAAGCATGGTGGCCGGCCTAGGTATAGATGGTGGAGTGGTGATTTTGTGGTAGGGTTAAGTGGTGGTGGAAGTTTTTGAGAAGGTAAAGGAGATGGTGGGTTTTTTGTGGTATTTTTGAGTTATGGTGGAATAAATGAAGATGAAGGAGGAAGAAGATGATGGTAGGGAGTTGGAGAAGTTGTAGTTGTGATGGTGGAGATGAAGGAGGAGTTGGTGGTGGTTAGGGTTTCTGATGGAGAAATGAAAAGGAAGAAGAAGAAAAGGGTTTTGTATTTGGTATTGGAGTTAAAGAAGAAGGAAATAACATTTGGGTGAGGGGTTTTTTATAAAATGGAGAGTGGTGAGGTGGCTTTGGCCGGCCATGGGTGATGGGAGAGGGTGTTGAGTGGTTTGGGATATTTTGAAGGAGATATTTTGGTGGAAGGTGTAGAATGTAATGGAAGAATGGAGAATGTTGTAGAATATGGTGGAAGGAAAAAGGAAAGAAAGAAAAAGAAAAAAATAAAATGAAATGAAAAAAGGAAGATATTTGATTGGAATAAAAAGTGAAAATCATTAGAGTGGCGGATTCCCCAGATTTGGTTACGGATGCGGAAAACTTTCGCCAAAATACCGGAATCGTCTGAAAATCAAGTATCTCGGAACGACCTGCAAAAATTCTCAAACATTAAGAATATTATTTTAAGACTCATGATGAAATTCATTTTCAAAAACACTTTATGATTTTCAAATTAAAATCTTGAAATCGACCGCCGATATCGGTGGACATCAAATCTGGTCAAAATCTGTTAAATTTTGAAAATCCCTGAAAAAATTTATTAAAATAATAAATATTATTCTAAGAAAATATGTAAAAGAGGTTTCTCAAAATTTGACTTCTTTTGTAAATTAAAAATCTAGGAATAAAGCGGCGGTACCAATTAATCCCGATTTTAGGGTTTTTATAAAAATAATCTAGAAAAATTTGAAAAATCATGAAATTATAAAATATTAGAAAATAATATTTTAAACTGAAATCGGTCAAATCTAACTACTAGAAAGACTAAATCAAGCAATTTACTAGGATCGGATCTCCGGTTAAGATTAGGGCTGACTCTGAGTTCACGAATCCGGATCTAATGCAAAATGATCACATAAATAAAAATAAAAATAAAGATAAAGACATGAAGTAAATTAAAAATATGATCAGAATTAGAATACGCAACTACGTACGTATTCCAAAAACGGGGTGTTACATGTAGTGTCCATCAAGCTCAAACGCATCCACCATCAAGGCACCATACCTCTCAGGTTATATGAGAGCCCATACCTACATCAAACACAAGAAGGAGGATTTTGGTACCAATTTCTTTTTGGGTCCACGGGGGCTAGTATCATAAGGAACCCAAATATTTTTATTTGTAAAATTTATAGAATTTAATCTATCAAAGAAAAATCTTGCAAGATGGTATTTGCGGCCACAATGTGTACATGTGTACACTCTAGCATGCATATGAGAATGAGTGTGATCATGATGTGCATGAGGTGTAAGCCATGTAGGATGTGTATGAACATGTGAATTTATTTCTTGCAAAACATGGATTCCAATCTATTATGGTTAAATGCACAATTGCTCAAATTTGAGCTTAAACAATCAATTCTCTTTTTCAAAACATGATATCATTCTTGTCGAAAGAGGATGCAACATTATTAATATGAGAGATATGGCAAGAATGAAAACCAACAATGTTTTTCTTTTTAGAAATATTTTCTTTTTCTTTTAAGACAATTTTCCTTTTCAAAGAGTTATTTTCTTCCAAAATAATTTCTTTCTTTTTCCACCAAAATAATTTTATGTTTTAAAGAATTATTTCCTTCACAAATGTCATTTAATTTCGAAGACAAGAAAATATTCTCCTTTTTCAAAAACATTTTCTTTTAAAACACATTCAAATTTATTTTTAAAAGAATCATTTTCTTTCAGCAAAGAAGTGTTTTCCTTATTCAACTTATTATGTCAATTTTTAATAAATCATATTTTTCAAGAAATTTTTGACAAAAAGATGCAAGCTCATTATAAGGTATGTCAATATCTTCTTCTAGCTCGAATTCGGAATTTACCTCAAGAGAGTTATCCTCTTAGACCATGTAGCATATGTTTGAAGCATCACTTCCATCATCCGGGTCACTCCCTATATAGCATTGCTTTTGTTCACCATGGGAGAGAAGTGTGTTCCATATTATAAAAGCCGAATCAAAGTTAGCAACACTAGACAAATATTCATCATTTAGGGTAGATTTTAAAGCATGGATGGCTTTTGTGTTACCCTCTAGATATTTGTCATTTAAACAATATTAATCTTTAATAATGGTAAGATAAACATGAATTCCTAGGGCTTTGTGGTACATTGGATTCTTAACTTTCTAAGTTTGGATATTAATAATATCGAACATGGGAGGTGTAATGAAATCTATGTGTGTATAAAATATTGTGATTAGTTAAAATGAGGATCTTTAACGCAAGGTTGTTAGACCCAAATCAAGAGCATCAAGCTCTGATATCAATTGAAAATACACTTAGGGGGTGAATAGGTGTACAAATTAAGCTAATGCAAATGATGCGAAATTAAAACTATTTAGGCAAACTAAGGTTATTAAGCTAAACACACAAAGTATAATACAAGAGTGTAGTCGAATTCCCGGTGAAGGGTTCTGAATTATCTCCTCAAGATTCCTCTAGATTAAGGTTGAGGTTCCACTATAGCTCTCTTGGTTGAGTACAAGTGTGAGCAAATAATCCCAAACATATATCAATTAAGCACAACTATATCAAGCATATAAAAAGATAGACAATATAAGAATGCAAGATATATAAATATAAGTGAGAGAGAGAAATGAGCAATCATAAATACGGGAGAATTGTTTCGAGGTTGAGCACCCTTGCTCTACATCCCCGCCTTCAACACTATAAAGGATTTTCACTAGGATCGATCCCGCAACATCACTCGGTGACGCAACATCTACAACATGTTCACACTAAAACTCTTGGACTCACAAGTCCCTCCCCTGTTCCCACAAGAACAACATACGCAAGCACACTAGCTTACCGAGGCCACACCTCTTTCAACTCCTCCAACCACACGTCGGAACACATGATGATCACTTCACTTGATCACCACAAAGCACTTCTTCACCAAGGCCACAACCTCTACAACAATACAAGAATGAAATCTTGTGATCACTTCTCTTGATCACAAAAACAATTCTGTAACGCCCCGATCCTGCGGTTACGGAGACGTTACTGCAACGTATATACGCAGGTCAGAAATACCCTCACGCATATACGCTAAGCATCAGTACAGGTAAGAATCAGAGTACGGAAGCAAGTGGTGCATTATACATTCCAACACATGAGTACAATTACAAAGTTATCACCAGAGGTGACAAATATTACAATGATATTACATCACCTGATAGGCGCAAATGCGAGAATACAAAGATATGTATATGTATGAACAGTACAAAAGGGCGCTCACGAGATAGCTGGAAGAGCCGCGAGCCAACAGGGGGAGCAAGGATGGGACTGGAGCTACAGCTGATCTGACTGCTCCGCAGAAGTGAACTTGGACCTCAGCAAGAAAATACCCTACGGTCCAAGCTCCAGGACCTGGACATGAGGATCCAGAGGAGTCAGAACTCCCCAGGCGAGTAGTGATACAAATGCCAGGTGGCGTGCTGAGATAAGTACAAGTGTATTGATAAAAACTGAATCATAATCATGCATTGAAAACCGTGTCGTGAGCAGGAGCATGTATAAGCAGGTAGATATGTAACAAGTGCTATCAGGCAGGGAATACTCATGGTATGACAAGATAAGAGCAGGTAAGGTGGTGAGAAGTAGAATAGATAAGACAACATAAGATATCTCCTAAATTAACATATAACCGATAAAAACCGATAAAACCGAATAAAGCCGATTACAAGCAAAACTGATCGCACAAGCTTAGATCACGACTCCATAAGACTAGTACATCGAAGGAATAATCCAAACAAGGAAACCCTCATCTATATACCTTTACCTCATGTTACCGTAACCTGAACTTGTACAGCTCGAGTTACAAAACAATACAACCGCATCATATTAGTATATTATTATAATTAGGCTGTCTAAGTTGTAGGTTCTAGTATGTGTCCCATTACACATACTTCTACTTACAACTTATAGAGCAAGTTATTTGGAAACTGATAAAGTTTGATGAATCATGTTTCGGATGGGCCCCGTACATGCCCGGGACAACGGTTCAGGAGTATCCGGTGCTGAGCCGGAACGTACCGCTAGGTACCGGGACTTATGGATGCCCGAACAGGAATAGAGTATCGCAGATCCATAGAAATAGGCTTAGGGCGTGTGCATACCCGGCAGGAATAAACAGGAGTAGGAGTGCCAGCACACCCCACGGAATCCCTGGTGGCCGCCAGGTGATCCTCAAGTATGTGGCCACGCGCGGCTCGATAAGACCACCATAAACATGATTAATCAGGGCCCATCAGTTTCCCCCAAACCAGGTACAAGTTGTCTATTTATAATAATTTTATCAAGTAAATATCACTTTTATGGTAAGAACCGAAGCAGGACATGATCAGGAAATTCAGGAGTACATAACAAGAATCATAACATGAGATCAGGTACAGACAGGAGGTGATCCTACAGATTCAAGAGGTGGCCCCCACAGATTCAAGAGGTGGCCCCACCATGTGTGTGGTGTGGCACTTTGTTCCATGTGGCACTTTGCTCTGAGGGGATGGATTCTAGAGGTGGCCCCCACAGATTCAAGAGGTGGCCCCCACCGCGAGTGTGATGTGGCACTTTGTTCCGTGTGGCACTTAGTTCCATTCAGGATTTGACGGGAACAGGTGGTACAACATGAGTCAGTGTCAAGTAGTAGTATGTCAGGTGTTAGGTGATAACATATCAGACAGGTATATGTCAGCTTGTATCTGGCGATGGTAGAGTGATAGTTGAGTAACATCAAGTGGAGCTGAGCAATTGAAGGCACATGATCAATACAAATCCATGGGAAGGGTCTATTTCTAATAAAGGGATCAAACACAGCAGTCAGCCAATTCTAGTCGACTAGGAAAAATAAGTAGTCGACTAGAGAAGGAGTTAGTCGACTATAGAGGAGGACCAAGTAGACTAATAAGGCCGCGTCTCATAGAGCCGCGTCTTCAAGAAAAAGTTAGTCGACTAGGGAAAAATGGGTAGTCGACTAATAAGGCCACGTCTCAGAGAGCCGCGTCTTCAGGAAAAAGTTAGTCGACTAGGGGAAAAAGATAGTCGACTAATAAGGTGGCGTTTGGTAGGGTCGCGTCTTCAAGAAAAAGTTAGTCGACTAGGAGTAAGGGAGTAGTCGACTAATAAGGTTGCGTCTCGTAGAGCCGCGTCTTCAAAAAAAAGTTAGTCGACTAGGAGTAAAGGAGTAGTCGACTAATAAGGTCGCGTCTCCAGAAAAAGGTTGCGTTTCAATGAGTTAGTCGACTATGATAAGGGGGTAGTTGACTAATAAAGGGTTCAAGTCGACTAATGACTGGGTCAAGTCGACTAACAGAGTGCAAACAGAGATCAGAACCTGACTTTTGAGGGTTGTGTTTGTTGATAAAAATACAAGTATGAAAATAGTTATCCATGTCTTGGCGAGTAAAGTTACTCGCCTAAAATGTTCCTTTGATGGGTCCGACGAAGAAAAGCTCGGCCCCAATCCAAAAGGAGGGTACCAGCCCTAGAGTCTTGCCAACGGAGAAGAGCGCGGCCCCAATCCGAAAGGAGTGGCCGGCCTTCACAAGGGAAAGAGGTTGATGGTGCAAGTATAGTTCACTTTGAAAAAATGGGATTTTGCAAATGAGGTTACGGGGAGCGACGAGTTGGCTAGAATGAAGGAGCTCGCCGAGGAGTTGATATTGGTGTGGTTCGTGATGTCCAAGGAGGTGTAGGTGGTGGTGGAAATGGTGGAGAAGGTGGTGGTGAGAATGGGTTGTTTGGTGTTTTATGGTGAAAAAGAGGAGGAAGAAGATGTTATGGAGATGTTGTGGTTGGAAATGGAGGAGAAGATGGAGGGGAGAATGGTGGAGGATTTGGTGAAGGAGTGGTGGAGGAGATGGTGGTGGAAATGAAGGAGTGGTGGCCGGCCAAGGGAGTGGGCTGCTGTTGGCCTCTCTGTTGGCTGCAAAAAGAAGGAGAGAAAATGAAAGAGAGAGAAGGAGTGGGGGTATTTATAAAGGGTGGGAAAATATTATAATAATGTTGCCATTGCTTATCAAAGCAAAAGAGAACGCACCAATTAAGTTGCGTCTCAACAAGGCAATGGCTGCGTCCAGGCCAAAAGAACTGGACGCGGGGATGAAAGCCGCGTCCAGGAGGAAATGCAAAAGGCTGCGTTTTAACAAGAGGACAAAAGTCATAATGACTTGATTGGAATTGATTAGCAGTGCATTAAATGCAGCATGGGGAGGCGTGGAGAGGATCTCCGCATTAATGCAGAATCCCAGGTAGGTGAAAACTCGCGTTTGAGGAAGGAGGGAGAAAACGGGAAAAGAGAAAAGTGGAATATTAGGATAAATTCTCGGTATCTGGGAAAATACCGAAAACTCCGGAAAGGTCCAAAAATAACATAGCTTGAAAAGTTTCCCAAAAATTCTCAAAAATAACAAATATTATAAAAATTTTTTGGTGAAATCGGTATTCAAAGATTCAATCTCATTTTCAAAATAAAAATCCTGAAGTCAACCGTCAATCTCGGTATATACCGGATTGGCCGGATTTTTAATAAAATTAAAAAATCCCAGAAAATGTATTTGGATAAAAAATATGATTTTAAGAAGTTGCATGAAAGCCGTTTCTTAAGATTCAACCCCGTTTGTGAATAAAAAATCCGAGTATCGGTCAGGGGCACTGGTCGACACCGGTTTTGAAGATTTTCAATTTAATTCAGGAAAATTCCAGAAAATCATAGAAAATCTAAAATATTGGAAAACAGTATTTGAAACTAAAATCGGTCAATTCGGAATAGCGAAAAGATCAAATCGGGCAATTCACTAGGATCGAGTTCCCGGTTCAGATTAGGGCTGACTCCGAGTTCACGAATCCAGATCCAAGGTAAAACGATTATATAAACAATTCATAATATAAAATCAATACAGGAAGCAAATCGAAAAATACGATCGAAAAATCTGAATACGCAACTAAGTACGTATTCCGGGAGCGGGGTGTTACAATCCATCCACCTTACAAAAAATTGCGTCCTCGCAATTTCGATAAGGGGATGATGAACACAGGAGGGACCAGGATTGGCAATGAGAGAATGATAAAGTGGAATATTTACGAAGGATTACCAACTCAAAATACAAAAGGATCTGGGGTAGCGGTTACAGTGACATCCTCAAGGTTCCAGTTTCGGATAGAGTTTCATATTCTGCTGCTGCTTCGTCTGATGCCTCTGCCGCTATGTTGTAGACTTGACCTCTACCATGATCTGCTCTAGTTCTCACTCCTCTCTGTAGATGATCATACTGCTGGGGCGGGAATGGAGCTCGTCAGCCAATGGTCTCTGGGTTTCCTCTATGTGGTGGAGCTGGAAGTGCTAGGGGTGCTGCTTGTGCTGGAAATGCTGGTGGTATTGGATAGGTCCTCTTGAATGGACAATCACCTATGGAGTGATTTCCAGATCCACATACCAAACATAGCCCATTAGCTTTTCGGCAATTGCGTTGGATGTGTCCGGGCTTTCGGCAGTACCCGCATATCATCTGCTGAAGAGGAGGTTGGAATGGTCGTTTGGTCATCGGACCATTGATTGTCCTAGCTGTATCTTCCTCATTCATCAACTAAAAGGTCTCTTTACTGACTTGTTCTGCACCTGGTTCTCACTCTTCTTCTCCAGTCCTCGTTCCACTTCACGGGCAATGGAGAGAACTTGGGAGTAAGTCTTCAGCTGTTGAGGAATAAGATACATCTGGACGTCCATCTTCAACCCTTGTTGAAACCTGCTCGCCCTTTTCTCTTCGTCTGCCACCATGTAGGGAGCAAACCTGGTAAGCCTCAGGAATTCAGCAGCATATTCATCCACTGATCGATTGCCCTGCTGTAGGCGGATAAATTGTTCTTCCATTTCCTTTTGGGCTGTTGCCAGAAAGAATCTCTCATAGAAACCTTTTGAAAATTGGTCCCACGTAATGGGTTTCTCCAGTGCTGCTTCTTCTGCCAACCACCAGGTTCTGGCCACATCTCTCAGCTGTATCTTGGCCACTTCCACTTGGTTCTCATCAGGGACTCGGGCCGCCTTCAAAAGGTCTGTTGTGTCTATCAGCCACTGTTCTGCATCCAGAGGCTTCTCCGTTCCCGAAACGATTGCCGGCTGTAATCTCTTGAAGTCTGACACGTTGCCGGGCCTCTGCTCTTGAGGTGCAACCAACAGTCCTTGACGCAGAAGCTCTGTCTGCTGCTGTTGACTCTGCATCATCCCTTGAAGTACCCTCATCATACCATCATTGTCTCTGCTTGATCCATCTTGAGAGTTACTAGGACCATTGTGCGTTCCCCGTCTTTCCATATCTGAGTTGGTTAAAAAGGGTGGCAAGAAGGAGTTGGAAGTAAAAGATTGAAGGGTCTAAGGATACGAGGAATGGATCAGAAGAAAGAGAGAGAGATAACTCTGCACTTGTAGTTGGATTGTATAACCAGGACTCTTGTATTCCAGTTGCAAATTTCTTTACCATTAATTTGCCGTCTGGACGTACTGAGGATGTAGAGCCTAGGCTCTGATACCACCCTGTAACGCCCCGATCCTGCGGTTACGGAGACGTTACTGCAACGTATATACGCAGGTCAGAAATACCCTCACGCATATACGCTAAGCATCAGTATAGGCAAGAATCAGAGTACGGAAGCAAGTGGTGCATTATACATTCCAACACATGAGTACAATTACAAAGTTATCACCAGAGGTGACAAATATTACAATGATATTACATCACCTGATAGGCGCAAATGCGAGAATACAAAGATATGTATATGTATGAACAGTACAAAAGGGCGCTCACGAGATAGCTGGAAGAGCCGCGAGCCAACAGGGGAGCAAGGATGGGACTGGAGCTACAGCTGATCTGACTGCTCCGCAGAAGTGAACTTGGTCCTCAGCAAGAAAATACCCTACGGTCCAAGCTCCAGGACCTGGACATGAGGATCCAGAGGAGTCAGAACTCCCCAGGCGAGTAGTGATACAAATGCCAGGTGGCGTGCTGAGATAAGTACAAGTGTATTGATAAAAACCGAATCATAATCATGCATTGAAAACCGTGTCGTGAGCAGGAGCATGTATAAGCAGGTAGATATGTAACAAGTGCTATCAGGCAGGGAATACTCATGGTATGACAAGATAAGAGCAGGTAAGGTGGTGAGAAGTAGAATAGATAAGACAACACCAAATATCTCCTAAATTAACATAAAACTGATAAAAACCTATAAAACCGAATAAAGCCGATTACAAGCAAAACCGATCGCACAAGCTTAGATCACGACTCCATGAGACTATTACATCGAAGGAATAATCCAAATAAGGAAACCCTCATCTATATACCTTTACCTCATGTTACCGTAACCTGAACTTGTACAGTTCGAGTTACAAAACAATACAACCGCATCATATTAGTATATTATTATAATTAGGTTGTCTAAGTTGTAGGTTCTAGTATGTGTCCCATTACACATACTTCTACTTACAACTTATAGAGCAAGTTATTTGGAAACTGATAAAGTTTGATGAATCATGTTTCGGATGGGCCCCGTACATGCCCGGGACAACGGTTCAGGAGTATCCGGTGCTGAGCCGGAACGTACCGCTAGGTACCGGGACTTATGGACGCCCGAACAGGAATAGAGTATCGCAGATCCCATAGAAATAGGCTTAGGGCGTGTGCATACCCGGCAGGAATAAACAGGAGTAGGGGTGCCAGCACACCCCACGGAATCCCTGGTGGCCGCCAGGTGATCCCTCAAGTATGTGGCCACGCGCGGCTCGATAAGACCACCATAAACATGATTAATCAGGGCCCATCAGTTTCCCCCAAACCAGGTACAAGTTGTCTATTTATAATAATTTATCAAGTAAATATCACTTTTATGGTAAGAACCGAAGCAGGACATGATCAGGAAATTCAGGAGTACACAACAAGAATCATAACATGAGATCAGGTACAGACAGGAGGTGATCCTACAGATTCAAGAGGTGGCCCCCACCATGTGTGTGGTGTGGCACTTTGTTCCATGTGGCACTTTGCTCTGAGGGGATGGATTCTAGAGGTGGCCCCACAGATTCAAGAGGTGGCCCCCACCGCGAGTGTGATGTGGCACTTTGTTCCGTGTGGCACTTAGTTCCATTCAGGATTTGACGGGAACAGGTGGTACAACATGAGTCAGTGTCAAGTAGTAGTATGTCAGGTGTTAGGTGATAACATATCAGACAGGTATATGTCAGCTTGTATCTGGCGATGGTAGAGTGATAGTTGAGTAACATCAAGTGGAGCTGAGCAATTGAAGGCACATGATCAATACAAAATCCATGGGAAGGGTCTATTTCTAATAAGGGATCAAACACAGCAGTCAGCCAATTCTAGTCGACTAGGGAAAATAAGTAGTCGACTAGAGAAGGAGTTAGTCGACTATAGAGGAGGACCAAGTCGACTAATAAGGCCGCGTCTCATAGAGCCGCGTCTTCAAGAAAAAGTTAGTCGACTAGGGAAAAAATGGGTAGTCAACTAATAAGGTCACGTCTCAGAGAGCCGCGTCTTCAGGAAAAAGTTAGTCGACTAGGGGAAAAAGATAGTCGACTAATAAGGTTGCGTTTGGTAGGGTCGCGTCTTCAAGAAAAAGTTAGTCGACTAGGAGTAAGGGAGTAGTCGACTAATAAGGTTGCGTCTCGTAGAGCCGCGTCTTCAAGAAAAAGTTAGTCGACTAGGAGTAAAGGAGTAGTCGACTAATAAGGTCGCGTCTCCAGAAAAAGGTTGTGTTTCAATGAGTTAGTCGACTATGATAAGGGGGTAGTCGACTAATAAAGGGTTCAAGTCGACTAATGACTGGGTCAAGTCGACTAGCAGAGTGCAAACAGAGATCAGAACCTGACTTTTGAGGGTTGTGTTTGTTGATAAAAATACAAGTATGAAAATAGTTATCCATGTCTTGGCGAGTAAAGTTACTCGCCTAAAATGTTCCTTTGATGCGTCCGACGAAGAAAAGCTCGGCCCCAATCCAAAAGGAGGGTACCAGCCCTAGAGTCTTGCCAACGGAGAAGAGCGCGGCCCCAATCCGAAAGGAGTAGCCGGCCTTCACAAGTGAAAGAGGTTGATGGTGCAAGTATAGTTCACTTTGAAAAAATGGGATTTTGCAAACGAGGTTACGGGGAGCGACGAGTTGGTTAGAATGAAGGAGCTCGCCGAGGAGTTGATATTGGTGTGGTTCGTGGTGTCCAAGGAGGTGTAGGTGGTGGTGGAAATGGTGGAGAAGGTGGTGGTGAAAATGGGTTGTTTGGTGTTTTATGGTGAAAAAGAGGAGGAAGAAGATGTTATGGAGGTGTTGTTGTTGTTGGAAATGGAGGAGGAGATGGAGGGGAGAATGGTGGAGGATTTGGTGAAGGAGTGGTGGAGGAGATGGTGGTGGAAATGAAGGAGTGGTGGCCGGCCAAGGGAGTGGGCTACTGTTGGCCTCTCTGTTGGCTGCAAAAAGGAGAGAAAATGAAAGAGAAGGAGTGGGGGTATTTATAAAGGGTGGGAAAATATTATAATAATGTTGCCATTGCTTATCAAAGCAAAAGAGAACGCACCAATTAAGTTGCGTCTCAACAAGGCAATGGCTGCGTCCAGGCCAAAAGAACTGGACGCGGGGATGAAAGCCGCGTCCAGGAGGAAATGCAAAGGCTACGTTTTAACAAGAGGACAAAAGTCATAATGACTTGATTGGAATTGATTAGCAGTGCATTAAATGCAGCATGGGGAGGCGTGGAGAGGATCTCCGCATTAATGCAGAACCCAGGTAGGTGAAAACTCGCGTTTGAGGAAGGAGGGAGAAAACGGGAAAAAGAGAAAAGTGGAATATTAGGATAAATTCTCGGTATCTGGGAAAATACCGAAAACTCCGGAAAGGTCCAAAATAACATAGCTTGAAAAGTTCCCCAAAATTCTCAAAAATAACAAATATTATAAAAAGATTTTTGGTGAAATCGGTATTCAAAGATTCAATCTCATTTTCAAAATAAAAATCTTGAAGTCAACCGTCAATCTCGGTATACAGCGGATTGGCCGGATTTTTAATAAAATTAGAAAAATCTCAAAAATGTATTTGGATAGAAAATATGATTTTAAGAAGTTGCATGAAGCCATTTCTTAAGATTCAACCCCGTTTGTGAATAAAAAATCCGAGTATCGGTCAGGGGCACTGGTTGACACCGGTTTTGAAGATTTTCAATTTAATTCAGGAAAATTCCAGAAAATCATAGAAAATCTAAAATATTGGAAAACAGTATTTGAAACTGAAATCGGTCAATTCGGAATAGCGAAAAGATCAAATCGGGCAATTCACTAGGATCGGGTTCCGGTTCAGATTAGGGCTGACTCCGAGTTCACGAATCCAGATCCAAGGTAAAACGATCATATAAACAATTCATAATACAAAATCAATACAGGAAGCAAATCGAAAAATACAATCGGAAAATCTGAATACGCAACTAAGTACGTATTCCGGGAGCGGGGTGTTACAAATTCTCACAACAAAGATCTTATAGGATGGATTTAGAAATGGAAAGCTCAAGTCGGTGTGAGAAAAATAAGATAGAGTTGTGATGAAAAACTCAAGAAATCTCTTTTGAAAACACTCTTGAAAAACTCTCCTTTTGATATGGAAATATTAGCCCTAAAACAAGTGGAGAAAAACCTTAAGAGAGATAGGAAAAACTGGCTTTGAAATCCTCTTGATATCTTTTACAAAGAGGCTAAAACTTGTAAAACTTTGGTCTAATACTTAGAAATCTTGTTCTTGAGTTGTTTCATAGTCCCACTATTTATAGGGGATGAAAATAAGGTTAGAAAATACAATAGAGCTGTTGTGATAAAGACCCAGAAAAAGATAGATTTGAAACTAGCCGTTGGGAGCCAACTCAGCAGAAAACTCTGCTGCTGGTTGACCGGACGGTCGACCGTCAACGGTCGGATTTCTGACCGTTTAGGAAAGCGGTCGACCGTCTGGTCGACCGTAGTTCCCAACCAGAGAGTGAAAACTCTCTGTCGGTCGACCGTACCCGACAGAGACCAATGCTCTTGCAGACGATCGACCGCCCGGTCGACTGACAGAGCAATTTGCTCTGCCAGCCGGTCGACTGGAAATGAGCCAAGGTATGAAATTTTGAGAATAAAATCTTGGTTTTTTAACATCCTATAAAATGTCATAAAATTACATAAATCCACAAAAATAAGTTCATTGAAATACTTTGAAGTATAAATATGTGTGATCAAAAATCAACACATATTACAAACTATTTGAATCATTTTTGTGATATAGAAATTTAGCCTTAAACAATAATCCGTATTTTACAAAAACAATATTCAATTCGGAAAACGATTTTTCTAAAACTTCTTCAAATACAAAAACAAGATATTTAAACACTTTTGAAGTTTAGTGTGTATGGATATGATCCAATACACAAATAAGATGAAATATCTATGTTTTAACAATAAGCTCTAAAATAAGTTTTGATAAATACAAAACTCAAACACATGATATAGAAACATCAAATTAAGTTTTTCTAAACATTTGAATCAACAATGTGTATGGATGAAATCCAAAACACATATAAGCCATATAAACTCATTTTGATGAACTCTATTCATGAAGCATAAAGATATATACTTTGAAGTTCAAAATCAAAACGGTATTTTCTAAAATCAAAAACTATTTTTATGAAAAGATATATGAATTTTTGTGTGTCTGTATGAGCTTGAGCAATCCATAACTAATCTATCCTTTATATTTTATCTAAAAATAAATCTTAATACTTACAAACATGACACAAGTCTTCACGAAAATCTTCTTTTGAAAATCTTCTTCTCCTTCTTGACTTGGTCCAAACCTTGATCCAATGAGCTAAATTCCTCTTGAGTACTTGATGTGATATTTGAAGCACAATTTCTTGAATCAACACGTGCTAGTTCCAAAACTTGACTTCGAATCTTTTATTGAAGCTAAACACTGACTAAGATCTTGATCAAATATCTGAAACTTATTAAACAAAAGATCATTAGTATTATAACTACATGAGTTAATCATCATCAAAACTAGAGTGATGGGCCTTTAGGCCAACAACTCCCCCCTTTTGAGATGACAAAACTCATGGAGTTTTATATACATGGATTAAAGATAAGCTTTATGGAAGCTCCCCCTTAACTCATGCATAGCAATAAACAATAAAGATATTCAATAAAGTGCATAAACATGCATACACAAAACACAAACATATATGCATAAATAACAAATATTTACCATGCATATAAACTCTAAATTCTTCTCTCCCTTTTTGTTAATTCATCAACAAAAGGGCGAAGACATATAAACAATAAAATTGTATATGTGATATACATTTATGAAGAGGAGAGGCATACAGTTAGCTCCCTCTGCATACATGCATTACATGAAAAAGGGATGACTAGACCCTAACCCACATAAAATATAATATACAATGTATAAATGGAGATGTTAAGCTCCCCCTATACACGTGTATCACGTAAAAAAGAGAGGTAAAGCTACTTAATATTAGATATACTCAACATGAATCTATATATAGAGAAGATGTTAAGCTCCCCTTGCATAAAGGCAATATATATCAACAAATTTTAAAAGAAAATTTTTTGATAATACTTAAAACAAAATTTTGAAATTTCTTGAGTCAATAAAACAAATTTTGATATCAATGAAATCAAATAGTAGTTGATAAAAATAAATGTTGGTACCACTTGTAGGGAAAGAAAATTTTTTTAAGATACCAATAGTCGATTTTTGATACCAATTGAAGGTGAAGCATGAATTACATTTTGATACCAAATAAATACCAAATGAAATACCAATTTGAAAACCAATTGAAATGATTAGCAATTGAAATACCATTTGAAATCAATGCATAAACTTATAAAGATACCAATTAACATTTAGGATAAAATCAAGCTTAGCATAAACATAATTTTTGTTTGGCTTGGTTTGCCACCGTCGGTGTATAAAGATCCTTGCAACAAAGGGATCTTCCATGTTTGGCTTCCATATGACTTCACGTTCTTGGATGAGGAATGAATGGTGGAATAATAAAATGAGAACTCTCTCTTGCCTTTCGACTTAAGTTCAACTGACTTAAGTTCGAACCCAAATCATATGTGGGTTGATCCAACTTGCTCAAACCCAAGTGGTCATGTCTCTTGAACCCAAAGTTGCAAGAGACTCCAGTTGAGTGCACTTATGGTATGGACCCAGACCCAACACTGCAGCTTCTAACTCCGTGACCTTCTTGGTCCAGGATATTTCGAGGATGAAACGGAATTACATCAACCACACAGGGATGATTTTTGGGATGTGTTGACATATAAGAAGGAAATGGTTCGTTGATATAGGAATCTATTGCTATTTGCTTGGATGATGATAGTAGCTTTGAGAAGATGACTTGGACTCCACCTGTTTGGATTACACCTTGCTGTTTTGTCGAGAATTATGACCATTTTTCCATTGTAAGCCTAAAGTAGGCGTAGAGTAATTTGATTTTAGATGAAATGCTTGCCGGTGCTGATGAACAAGTAGGTGTTGCAAATGGAAATGGCAGGTGACCTTGTTTTGTTGAGAGCAGACAAGGAAGCCAATTATTGTGTAGATGGGGTGGCCGTAAATGGGCTTCTCGTTCGGGTTTGGATCTCTTGTTCCTGTTCTTCTGGCCGCCGAGGCCATCGTCGAGGCGGCGGAAGTCGATGGTGCAGGCCATGGCGAAAGGCAGCAGCCAAAAAAAAAATACAATTCCCCCTCCGCCTAACAACACAATGTCCTACAAAAATCATAAGCTTAGCTTTAGATCAAGTAACTGATGGGGCTTCAGCACCTAGAAGGAAGCTTTGAGGAGATGCAACTTTAAATTGATGTCTGTAGTGATCAAAATTTGACCCCGTCTAAAATGACGACACGTTTTCTTCACTTTTCAACTTTTCACGATTCGTCAGAGTTCTCATCCAAAGTTCATGTTATACCCGACCTTCTCAAGATCTTCTCCGCTCTGAGGCTCCCTCTATTCCGAAGACTTCAGCTCCAAACCAAGCAGCTCCAGTAACGGATCAGCTCTGATCTTCAGCGACAGTTACACTGCCTTACTTTCCTCCACATTCATAATGTGTAATACCCCTCAGCGCGAGCAATTATGGATAGTGGCCGATTTTCTTGCACTTAACCCCAACAAACTAACACCTCTGATCGCAGCCATTATAACAAGTCAACATACGCAGATCGTGCAATTACGAGAATCTTGCCCATACCCACCTGCGTCCATGCCAACAGCTCAGTCAAGCATAAATAGACCTTTTCCTCCAATGAAGAAAGGGATTCTGATTGGGATTCAGATCCTGATTCTGTTCTAATTCTAATCTGATACACACTCTAGATTCATGTAATTCATATAACCTGAGAATTATAGTGAAGCTCCTCCTCTTTCCCCTCCTTGTAGCTTTTCCCAATTAAGAGTTTTTACGTAAATCCTCTGTGTCTCTCTTTTATGTGTTGTTTTTTTATCTACGTGCACTACCCCACTTCATTTCTCGCTTGTGGTGAGGATTGACCCTCCAAATACTTGTGGTGAAAAATCACCACAATAAATTGGTGTTTTCATTGAGACCTGAGTTCACACTTAAGATCTCTCTCCTATCCAACCCAAAATCTTCCTCAAAAAGCCTCTTCCACAGCACCAATGGCACCAAGAAAGCAAACTGTCACCCTCAACAACGTCATGTCAAATGGCAATGCCATCAGCGCCAATGGGGGCACGGTCAGCCACATACTATCGAATACACTAGTTTCTCCTCGCCTCAGGGGGCAATTGCCAACGTCCAAGCTTCCCCGCCGCATTACAAAGTCCAGCTCTTTCAGATGCTTACCGACATAAAGGAGCAACAAGCCCTGTCAGATCATGATTGGAAGCAGGAGGCTCTCGACCGCGAGAATGATATCCATGAACATGAGGCATTGAGGCAGCTCAATGATCAACTCCAGGCCCAAATCGCTGCCCTTTAGTACACCCAGACACTGACATAGTTGAAAAGCGAGCCTGGAATCAGAGAATCTCCTGACGTCAAGATCCTCAATGAGTTGATCAAAAGATGGATCAAGGGGGCTAAGTTGCAACTCAACAACCGATCAACACCTTCTGCTGCTGAAGCCTCTGATTCTCCCTCTCTAAAAAGATCCTAGAGTGCAAGTTCCTCAGGAAATTCTCAACTCCAACCTTCGACTACTACTCTAAAGTGAGCAATCCGGTCTAACACATCAGGCATTTCTAAGGTCGAGTAACTGATGGGGCTTCAGCACAATAGAAGGAAGCTTTGAGGAGATGCAACTTTAAATTGATGTCTGCAGTGATCAAAATTTGACCCCGTCTAAAATGACGACACGTGTTCTTCACCTTTCAACTTTTCACGATACGTCAGAGTTCTCATCCAAAGTTCATGTTATACCTGACCTTCTCAAGATCTTCTCCACTCTGAGGCTCCCTCTATTACAAAGACTTCAGCTCCGAACCAAGCAGCTCCAGTAACGGATCAGCTCTGATCCTCAGCGACAGTCACACTGGCTTACTTTCCTCCACATTCATAATGTGTAATACCCCTCAGCGCCAGCAATTATGGATAGTGGCCGATTTTCTTGCACGTAACCCCAACAAACTAGCACCTGTGATCGCAGCCATTATAACAATTCAACATGTGCAGATCGTGCAATTACGAGAATCTCGCCCATACCCATCTGCGTCCACGCCAACAGCTCAGTCAAGCATAAATAGACCTTTTCCTCTAATGAAGAAAGGGATTCTGATTGGGATTCAGATCCTGATTCTATTCTAATTCTAATCTGATACACACTCTAGATTCATGTAATTCATGTAACCTGAGAATTATAGTGAAGCTCCTCCTCTTTCCCCTCCTCGTAGCTTTTCCCAATTAAGGTTTTTCACGTAAATCCTCTGTGTCTCTCTTTTCTGTATTATTTTTTTATCTACGTGCACTACCCCACTTCATTTCTTGCTTGTGGTGAGGATTGACCCTCCAATTACTTGTGGCGAAAAATCACCACAATAAACTGGTGTTTTCATTGAGACCTGAGTTCACACTTAAGATCTCTCTCCAATCCAACCCAAAATCTTTCTCAAAAAGCCTCTTCAAAAGCCTCTTCCACAGCACCAATGGCATCAAGAAAGCAAACTGTCACCCTCAATAATGCCATGTCAAATGGCAATGCTATCAGCGCCATTGGGGGCACGGTCAGCCACATACTATCGAATACACTAGTTTCTCCTCGCCTCAGGGGGCAACTCCCAACGTCCAAGCTCCCCCGCTGCAGTACAAAGACCAGTTCTTTCAGATGCTCATCGACAAAAATGAGCAACAAGCTCTGTCAGATCATGATTGGAAGCAGGAGGCTCTCGACCGCGAGAATGATATCCATGAACATAAGGCATTGAGGCAGCTCAATGATCAACTCCAGGCCTAAATCGCTGCCCTTTAGTACACCCAAACACTGACATAGTTGAAAAGCGAGCCTGGAATCAGAGAATCTCCTGACATCAAGATCCTCAATGAGTTGATCAAAAGATGGATCAAGGGGCAAGTTGAATCTCAACAACCGATCAACACCTTCTGCTGCTGAAGTCTCTGATTCTCCCTCTCTAAAGAGATCCTAGAGTGTAAGTTCCTCAAGAAATTCTTAACTCCAACCTTCGACTACTACTCTAGAGTGAGCAACCCGGTCTAACACATCAGGCATTTCTGAGATAAAATTGTAGATTACTCCCGCAATGATCCACTCATATACCTCACCTTCCCTTCAAGTTTGAAAGGTGTGACCTCAGATTGATTCTACACTCTGACTACACATTCTCTCCGCAACTTCGAAGAGGTGTCCGAAGCATTTCTCATGAAGTACGCATCTTGTCAAGAGACTAAGAGGAACAACCATCACCTTCTCATTGTTAAGATGAGGCAAGGCGACGTCCTCAAATCCTACATTGGCTACTTACAGAGCCAACTGGCCAAGGTCCCTAACTGCAGTACGGATGTCTCTGCACTCGCAGATATCAGTGGCTGCAAAGACTCCCACGCGATGTACAAACATCTTCTGAAGTACAATGTCACTCGGATGAAAGAGGTTCTATTCTGAGCTTAACCCTACTAAAATACACCTAGAGGGGGGTGAATAAGTGTTATGCTAATTAAATACAATTTTAAAAACTATTTATAATGAATTATACAAACGGTCACTCAAAACAAGAATTGAAGATGAATTCTCCGTGAAGGGCTCTAGAACTTCTCCTCTTTGATTCCTCTAGATAATGAGTTGAGGTGCTCAATTGCCTCCTTAGTGAGATGAGTATATACAGGTAATGAAAGTGATGGGATGAAAGCAATTATAGAATGCAAGATGAACAATTACACAAGTGTGAAAAATGAAAAACAATAGAGTGCAAGATACAAGCAATCGCAAACACAAAGAAATTTGTTTCGAGGTTCGAGCCATTGCTCTACATCCCTGCCTTCACCATTATGAAGGATTTCACAATCCTCTAAGGGATCTTCCTCAAAGGGACCTTACACAAAGGAATTATAACTTAGTCTACACAAGATCATAGTACACAACTCTACCAACTCCAATTGAGGTTATAAAGCACTTGGTGATCTAATAAGATCACAAAGACTCTCTCTTGCAATTTCCTATAGAGTAGAATATGAAGTGTTGCTCAAGAAGTTAAGTGAGAGATGACATTCAATTAGAAAGAATAGAGGAGTTTTAAAACCAACTGAAAATAGCTTTGAAAAGAAAGAACTGGGAGATTGAAAGTTAGAAAAAACTTTTCTCTTTTGAAACAAACTCGAAAACTTGTAAACTTGTGTGTTTTCTTATCTAAAACCAAAACCAATGATCCACATATATAGACAATGAATAAATATCATTTATAAATCATACCAAGTCATTTGGGGTGTGTTTAGGCACTTGGAAACCAAAAATTCCTGTTAGAATCCACTAAAGACAAAACAGATTCAAAAACTAGCCGTTATGGCCATCTGGCACCTGTCGGTCGACCGGTCGATCGAAAGACCGACAGGTCATCCAGAAAAGAGCCGTTGGCTCAAGTCGACCAGGCGGTCGACCGCTCGGTAGTTTAAAAGAAAACTAAATCAAATTTTCCTAAATTGTCTTTAGTGTTTAAAATAAAGCATTTACAACCTAAAACTTTAAAGTAAGAAACATTAGGTTTTTCTCAAATAGTAAATTTCAAATAAAGTTTTAAAAGTATTTTTACAAAATAAATTCAATTTGAGATGTAACATGATGTGTTTACAACCCTCATAAGTATTGAAGGACTCCGTATTCATTTATCATTGTCCTAATCATTTCTTGAAGAGTATGATTCTTCCTTTCTATGAATCCATTTTGTTGTGGAGTTCTAGGACATGATAGTTCATGTTTGATTCCATATTCTTCAAAATAGGTGATAAAGGAGTGGTTAATGAATTCACCACCCCTATCACTTCTTATACGTAAAATTAGAAAATCTTTTTCTTTTTCAACTCTTTTTCTAAACACTTAAAAATGTGAAAAGGCTTGATTTTTGTTTTCTAAAAAGAAAACCCATGTAAAACGAGAAAAATCATCAATCAAAACAAAGACAAAATGATTTTCACTTAGACTTTTGGTTTTAGTTGGACCAAACAAATCCATGTGAATTAACTCCAAGGGTCTTGATGTCATGATATCCTTGATTGTTTTGAAAGAGGACTTGGTTTGTTTTTCAAGTTGGCACGCATTGCAAATGCAGTTCTTCTCAAATTTCAAATAAGGCATACCTTTCACCACTTTCTTATTGTTGATTTTAAATAGATAGTCAAATGAAATATAGTCTAGTCTCCTATGCCATAACCAAGAGTCTTCATTAAAGGCATTTAAACATGTAGCATTGCATTGTAAATTTGACATATCAATCATGTGCACATTATTTTCACAAAAACTAGAAAGTACACGTGCATTGGTTTGTCTATCTAAAATATTGCAAGCTAGATCATTAAAAATCACTTTGAAATCTCTATCACAAAGTTGACTAATACTCAAGAGATTATGCTTGAGACCATCAACTAAAACAACATTTTCAATTAAGGGAGATGAGCCAATTTTAATGTTACCTATACCGATAATTTTTCCTTTGGAATTATCTCCGAAGGTGACGGTGCCGCCTTCATGGTACCTTGATAGGGTTGTAAAATTGTTGATATCCCACGTCATATACCTTAAGCAACCACTATCAAGATATCACCGCTTTCTACGTCTTGTAGCCTTGGTGTGTACCTATATCAAATAACAAATTGGTTGATTTTGGTACCCAAATTTTCTTGGTCCTTTAATGTTAGCATTTTGAACCCAAATGTGATCATTAGAAACATTTATTCTATCAAAGCAAAATTTGGCTAAGTGACATTTTCGGCCACAATAAGTGCATGAATAAACTCTACCATAAATAAAAGCATGATGGGAGTGTGGGGTGTGAACATATTTGGTGTGTGTAATATGTCTAGCATGATGTGTATGTATATGTTGTGATAGATGAGTATGTGTGGTATGAACATGTTTCTTTGGAGCAAGTTTCTTAGGAAACATTGTGTCCAATCTAACTTTATCAAACTCACATTTTTTTAATACATCTCCTAAAGATTTAATTTTATCTTTTAGAATAGAAATCTTTTTTATCAATTAATAAAAATTTTATTTTACATGAAATTTTATATGCATCAAAATCTTTTTGTGTGGATAAGAGTGTGAAAAATAAATTATCTTTTTCTTTAGAAAGAATAACAATTTTATTTTTCATTTTCATTTTAAACATTTCTTTTTAAGGAAATCATAGTTGTTAGACAACTCTTCAAATGTCTCACCCAATTCATCTATTGTTAATTCACAATCATCAAGTGAGGGTTCGGATGTTACCTTAGATGTGTTATCATTAGCCATGAAACACACATGTGCCGTATCCACTTCTTTATCGGTTTCACTCTCCGAGTCTCATGTAATCTTGAGAGCCTTCTTTTTGTAGGGCTTCTTGGAGATTGAAGGTTTACTTTTGGTTCTCAGATAATTCACAATCATGTGGTCCGGCTTCCGGCAATTGAAGCATATAACCTTCTTGTCTTCTTTTCCTTGTCATCTTCTTCTATTATTAAACTTGGCATTGTTGTACATCCTTCTTACATTTTTCTCTAGGAGGGAGAATTTTTCATCATTCTCTTCTTCATCATCAGCGTCGGAGATAGTGGGAGTAGATTTGAAAGCGATCACTTTCTTATTTTGTGGTGCCATCTCTTCCCTTGCCTTCCTCTCCATTTTATGGGCCTTCAGATTTCCTATAAGACTGATGAACTTCACCTCTTCTTTGTTGTATAGCTTCTTCAATGTAGTAGCCTTGACTTCGCATGAGGATGGGAGTGCCCGAATGACCTTCCTTACTTTCTGATCATTATCAATGGCATTACGTAAAGAAGGAAGATCATTAGTTATTTTAGTAAATCTTTTTACCATGTCATCAATGGTTTCATTATCATGCATGGTAAAATTTTCATATTGGGAACGTAAAAAATCAATTTTTTCTCTCGTATGTGACTACTAGGTGTGTCCAAATCTCGTAGGTGCATTTACAATGGATGACCCTAGCAATATCATCATCGTTCAAAGCTTGAAGCAAGGCATAGTGTGCCTTGGCATTTGCATCAAACTCCTTAGTGGGAATGTCGGACCAAGTGTCCTTATCACTAATGGGTACACTAAAGGATTTTGCACCACTTTTATAACCCGGCTTCCTAAGGATTACAAAAATACGGTCATCTTAACCTTCCATATAGCAAAGTTAAGGCCATCAAACTTGGGAGGGGTCTTAATACCTTCAGCCATTTTTACTAAAGTGGATGAAGATGAATTTGTGAAAGAAGTGATTAGCAATTAGGATCTCTCTAAGATTGTTAAGCCAAAAATTAGAGACCAAGGCTCTGATACCAATTGAAATACACCTAGAGGGAGAGAATAGGTGTTATGCTAATTAAATGCAATTTTAAAAACTAATTGTGATGAATTATGCAAACGGTCACTCAAAATAAGAATTGAAGCTGAATTCCCCGTGAAGGGCTCTAGAACTTCTCTTCTTTGATTCCTCTAGATAATGAGTTGAGGTGCTCAATTGTCTCCTTGTTGAGATGAGTATAGACCGATAATGAAAGTGATGGAATGAAAGCAATTATAGAATGCAAGATGAATAATTACATAAGTATGAAAAATGAAAAACAATAGAGAGTAAGAAACAAGCAATCGCAAACATAAAGGAATTTGTTCCGAGGTTCGAGCCACTGCTCTACATCTCCGCTTCATCACTATGAAGGATTTCACTATCCTCTAAGGGATCTTCTACAAAGGGACCTTATATAAAGGAATTACAACTTGGTCTACACAAGACCGGAGTACACAACTCCACCAACTCTACCCTCTACACAAGAGGTAGCACAAAGCCAATTGAGATTACAAAGTACTTGATGATCTAATAAGATCACAAACACTCTCTCTTACAACTTCCTATAGAGTAGAATATGAAGTGTTACTCAAGAAGTTAAGTGAGAGATGAAATTCAGCTATAAAGATGTGAGGAGTTTTAAAATCAACTGAAAATACCTTTGGAAAGAAAGAACTTGGAGATTGAAAGCTAGAAAAACCTTTCTCTTTTGAAACAAACCTAAAAACTTGTAAACTTGTGTGTTTTTCTTATCAAAATCAAAACCAATGAGTCTTATCAAAATCAAAACCAATGACCCATATATATAGGCAATGGATAAATATCATTTATAAATCATATTAGTTCATTTGGGGGTATTTTTAGACATTTGAAAACCAAAAAAAGCCCCTTGGAATCCACTAAAAACAAAACAGATTCAAAAACTAGTCGTTATGGCCATTTGATAGCCTGCCGGTTGACCAGTCGACCGACAGGTCATCCAGAAAAAAGCCGTTGGCTCCAGTCGACCGGGCGGTCGACCGCTCAGTAGTTTAAAAATTAAACTAAACTGTCGGTCGACCAGCCCTAACCGAGAGTTAGGGTATCTCAGTCGGTCGATCGATCGATTGACCTCAAGGGTTAGCGATCGGCCGATCGGTCGAAACGTGAACAAACGTGCACTCCTCTTGACCAAAGGCCCGGTCGATCGGGTGGTCAACCATTCTGGCCTGCGATGGGCACCGGTCGACCGAGCAGTCGACCATTCTGGCCTGAAATAGTTTTTAAGAAAACTTTTGAGTTTCAAATATTTTTGTAAAAATTTTGTATTAGTTTATGGGTAATGTAGCAATGTATAGGTGATGAAATACATGTTCTATACTTGTTATAAAATTTTAAAAAAATATAAGAAATATGTTAAAAACCAAACATGCAAAATATCAATACTACCAAAACTTGTATTTTTTGAAATCGTGTGTGTGTAACTTCTTAAGCATCACTACTTTATTCTGCACTTTAACAAACTAATATCTTATAAGAATCTAGGTGACCACAAGATCTTCAACCGGGCTTTTCCATTAGCGACGTCGAGTGCTTTGAGTTTTAATCCCGTATTTGAATCTTCTTGAGTTTTCAACACCTTCCTTTAAAGAAAGAAAACTCCTTGAAACCTTAAAACTCTGAAATATACTTAAACACTTGAACTTGATTAGTACAATAACCCTATATGTTTTGTTATCATCAAAACCATAAAATCGGGTGATTGTAACCTTGGACCAACACCTACATCTAGTTGGAGGAGGCAATGAAGACTTTCTCCAACCACTACGCGAAGCGTGTTGACGATAGAGGAAAGTTGAACTCTCTGCATGAAGTTGCCGTCCATGTCCAAGATCGGAACTGGCAACCTGCCTACAAGAGACAAGTGCTCTCGATCCTCTCATCAAGTCCGCTCTAAGCCTACAAGTCGATAAATTAATTCACTCCGCTTAGGCTCCCTATCAACAAAGTCTTCAACACCATTAAGGACCAACCTGGGTCAGGCATCAGAGACCCATCTTGTATGATCTCTCACTTACCAGAGTAAAAGAGTACTGCCTATCACGATTGTAAAGGGCACAAGATTATCCATTGTCGAAGCCTCTGAAGGTACCTGACATCTGCCAGGGCTTCCTTAAGGAATATATCCTTACACCTGAAGTAGTCTCTGGACCCGGACAGCCGAGTGCCGTGCCTCTTTTCCAATCTCAGCACGTGATCACCTAGTATAAAGCAATCGAGAGATCCAATCTACCTCCCTAAACAGGGCAGTACCCTATCCATGATCTCCCATGTACTTTGATTTTTCATGTATTTCATTTTATTATCAAATAAAATTATATTTTGCTCCTAATCAATTCAGCCTGTTCTGCTACTGGGATTTCCCCCACTCAGAGTCCTACTGAAGTTCTCCGCTTCGCTGATGGGTCTTACCTCCACTCGAAATGATAGCGAATCCAGCTTCACTGATGGGCCCCACCCCCACTCGGAGTCCAATTCTTATATGCTTTATTTGTGGGTTCTACCTCTACTCGGGGATGACAACGCAAATCGCCTACGGACCCCGTTTCGACTATCCTACGGGAGCCGAAATCCTCCGCTGTGTCCTACCACCACTCAGAGTCCTACTCTGTTGTAAGGATTTTCCCCTCTCAGAGCCCCCATTTGATATTTCATCAATAGGTCACACCCCTAATTAGAGCACAAACACTAGCCTACGGGCTTTCCTCATCTGACTCACGGGTGGATGAAATCCTGATAGTTTCCTCTGCCAGATCCAAGCCAGATTGTCACTCTGCTATGGGCCTTGCCCCTCTTGGAGTCGATGCATCCAATCTGTCGATGGGTCGTACCCCCACATCATGTCCATACCAAGTTTACAACTCCGTTAATGGGTCACACCCCCACTTGAAAGCAACCATGAACTCAATTTCTCTACTGGAATTCCCCCACTATGAGGCCCAACTCTGCTGCTGAGATTTTCCCACTCGGATGTTCAGATCGCCTCTCTGTTGTGGGTCTTACCCTTTCTTAGAGTCGACGTGTCCAATCTGTCGATGGATCACACCCCCACTTCAGAACTCCTTCCAAGTTTGTAAGTATCGTTAATGGGATTACCCCCACTCAAAAACAATACTGCAAGCTCACCAAAATATTACAAAACCAGCTGAACTTGAAAGAGATGGAAATCAAGCATTCCGAAAAGCCTATAACTGCATGAGACATATGGTATATACATGAGGGTTTCCTTGTTTGGATTATCCTCTCGACGTACTAGTTTCATATGATTAGAAGCTGAAGAAATCAAGCATTCCAGAAATGTACGATCATTCAGGCATTATTTGAATACAACTTTTGCATATGCTTGCATGTCTTGCTCATCCCGGAATAACATGGATTGTGTATATTTAGCCTATAACTGCATGAGACATATGGTATATATATGAGGGTTTTCTTATTTGGATTATCCCCTCAACGTACTAGTTTCGTGTTATTAAAAGCTGAGTATACATGATTTTGTTAACGCAAAATGTTAAATCTATATTAGCTTTTCATTACTTTTATTATATTGCATCTAACATTTAATATAAGATATTCCATTGCATGCTTATGTGCGCATCTTTTTTTCTCCCCCAAAAATTTGCACCTCCCGCTGATGGGATTTTCTCTACTCGGAGACGGTAACGCAGACTCCATCCCACGGGCTCCCTTTCAATTAGCCTATGGAAACCCTCCATTGTGGGTTCTACCCTCCTCGGAGTCGCTACTCTGCTGTAAGGATTTCTCCCTCTCAGAGTCCCAGGATCACAGCTCTATTGATGGGATTTTTTTCACTCAAAAGAAATTGTGAATTCAACTCCGCTACTGTGATTTTTTCCACTATGAGGCCAAAAATTTGCAGGTATCGCTGATAGAAATACTCTAACTCAGAAACAACGCCATAGGCTTACTAAAGCACTCTAGGACATACCAACCATACCGGTGATAAAGATCAGCACTCCGAGGAGGCATGATCATATCGATTCCAAAAAAGCCAATGATAAAGTAAGCCACGCAATATCTATACAATCATTTCCATTCCATAAAATATATATATGCATTTTATTTTGAAAAATCCTTCCATTCTGAATACATTCCTTTAAATACATACTTGATTACATCTAATAAGAGTAATACAAAGTTCTATTATACTTATATGTTTACATTTTTTGAAAAAAAATACAGATGATTCCAATCCAATCCCTCCTTCCTGCCGCTACGTCCAGCCACATCTCTGAACTCTGAGAATACGTTCTCCAGGGAACGCCCACCAAAAGGTATGAGCTTATTTCTCACATCACTGTCCAGAGATCTCGAACCAGAGAGGAAGCTATTAGGGGTTCCTTCGCAAAAATAAAAGTTCCTCCAGTTAAAGATCTTCTCCTCTCTAGTAGAACATGCCTCCAAGGAAGCCAAATCTACACCGCCATCCTCCACGCATCCCAGGGAGAATGATAACGATCCCCAAGAAGCCCTCTGAAGCCATTAGAATGCCTAGAGCTCCATACGGACTCCGGCAACACACACAAGACAGTGATAATCTCACACCACGTTCGTATGTTCTGAGGAAGAGGTCTGGCTCTGGAAGAAAAAGTGATTCGTCGGTGGAGCCCCAACAAAAACACCCCATTTTCTCTTCCTACTGCTCATCGCAAGGAAGAAATTCCTAAGCGCGAGGCAGCAACATCCAACCGGGATGGAACCTCCAAGACAGGCAAGAAGACATTGGTCGCATCCGCTTTCATAACCGTCCAAGAGAGCTCCTTCTCTTTCCTCATGCTTGCCATCAAGAAAGGAAGATCCCAAGCCTCAAGATTGGAATGGACCGAACAAGACGAAGACCAGACGACTAAACAAAGTTGAAGCAGAAGCCTTACCTATCACCCCTGATGGCAATGACCTATCACGATGACTGATATGTCATAAAAGGTTCATCATGATGACTAATATAGCGCGCAAACCAGACTCTCAAAAGATGAGAGCCTGATCATTGTTTCCTCCACCTTCATCCTCTCCCTTTTTCTCCTCCATCTGATGAAGAAGAGAAAAGAAATCATGGTGACCCAACAGAGCAAAGGAAATTTTTTTTTTAGAGATAAGTGTTTTCTAGGAAAAATAATAGGATTGATTTTCACTCAAGGGTTCCACTCTATTTATATGTGGAAGAGCACTCGAATTACCTCCCATTCAAATTTCCAATCCCCAAAACCCATGCCCACATCCAGAGATTTTCGGTCAACCAAATTAGTAAAAGATCAATTGTCTCCACCAAAACATGAAACCTATCTCCCAGTCATTATGACTCTTGGATTCGAAGAGTCATTATGACTCCTGGATCCGAAGAGATACAGGATCCGACCTCTGAGAGATCTAGCCGACCGATGGACTGCTGATAGCCAGTTGTACAACCTACAATTAAATTCAGAAGATCTGTATTTATGATTTAGATCTTCATCTGCCCATGAACATCAAGATGAACTTAAGGTATTGAAAGGTCTCCTACTAACTCTACTCTTTAGGCTTCCAGTCTGTAGGCTCTGACAAGCGAAAGAGCTGAGGGCATCTGTAGTACTCAAAATCTGACCCAGTCTAAGATGGCGATACATGTCCCTCATTTCTAACTCTCTGAGATACATTAGAGCTCTCCTCCAAAATCTATAAAAAATGTTCAGCTCTGAACCAAGCAGCTCCAATAACGGATCACCCTTTATCTCCACTAATAGTTACACAACCTTATCTTCCTCTGTGTTCATAATGTGTAACACCCCTCTGCATTGGCAATTATGGATAGTGATAGATTTTCTTGCATGTAACCCAACAAACTAGCACCTATGATTGTGGTCCTTACAACAAGTCGACATGCGCAAATCGTGCAGTTACGAGAATCTCGACCATACCCAGCTGCTTCCATGCCAACAGCTTAAGCATAAATATAACCTTCTCCTCTAGATTCATGTTATATCTGTAACCTGAGAATTATAGTGAAGCTTCTCCTCTCCGTAGTTTTTTTCTGATTAAGAGTTTTCACGTAAATCCTCTGTGTGTTATTTGCGTGCACTACCCCACTTCATTTCTCGTTTGTAGTGAGGATCAGACGTCCAATCACTTGTGATAAAAAATCACCACCATAATGCCAATTAACCACAAAACTAAGGTGGGGATTTTTGTGTTATACCTTACTTTAAAAGATCGAAATTTTGCATTTAAATTCCCAAATAGAAAGAAGTGGCCATGATTCTGATAGTTATATAATATTACAACTATTTTTACAGTGATAATCAAACTCTGATAATATTCACATTAAGCTATACATAATCGCCTTCAAACTTAATTGGGAGAGGAGTAAATGATTTATGGTCATCATAATTATGTTGAATTTAAAATTTTAGAGATGTATTCGTGTCTGAGTGAGAGAGAGGGGTTTTCAAACTATAAGGTTATAATTTCAATTGTGAGTTTAGGGAAAAAAGAGTCGAGAGGTTGAAAAAGCCTCAAATTGTAGATAAGGACAGTTTAAATATTACACAAATAAAATATAATAAAATTTAAAATTTAGACGGTCGAAAGAGAAAAATGTGCAAAAAAAAAACTTAAGGGATTTTCTATATTTCAATCAAATGTTAGAGGGGTTTTGATGACTTTCCTTATTACATAATGAAATGACATTGTAAATCGTTAAGAAATTCATTTGCTCAAACATCGTAACTAATAGATATCACAAAAAAAAACTAAAGGATATACAGATGATGTTACTTGGACTTCATTGAAAGTTAGAACATTGAAAAAATAATAAGCCTTGCAGGTGTTGTTGTTTCCCCCTTTGAGTTAGAACATTGAAAGAATAATAAGCTATGTAGGTGTTTTTATTTTTCCCCTTTGGGTCCGTATATCCTTAAGTATTATGATGAAGTATGTTAATAATTTTGGATATCCTCGTTTATTGACTCGATTCAATATTCAAAGTTCAAAAGGTATGGTGATTCATTGATCACGATATGCACATTCATTAATTAATGTGTTTTATAAATAACATGATAATTAGCACATTATTTATATTATTTGTTTTCCTTCACGAATCAATACTATAAGTATAAAATGAAAATAGCTTTCATGCATAAATCGTGTGACAAATTATATATTATGTATCAGATATTTCAATATACAACTTTTGCTCCTATAATGGATAGGATATTTTGATGGAATATAAAGTCCAAATTGCTAGATAATAGTTCACAAGTCTTTGTGAAATTATGATGGCTGTTTTGTGAATATATTTGAGATATAGAGAAAATTAATGACTTAATATAAAGAAAGTTAACTAAACAAATGATTTTTATATGTGACAAAAAATGGAAATAAACAATGCAACAATGATAAAAAAAAAGAATAAATGAGTGGCATAGACATTAAAAAGCTAGTCCCTCGTGCACATGTGACACGTGATTTGTTGAAGTACATACATACATATATACATACATAAGATTCTTGATTATATACACAAATTCTTGTATAAATAGAAATTTGTAAGTTTCTAGATAACTAATTCTTCATTTCTAAGAGAATACAGCAAAATTAAGATATTGTGCTTCTTTGTTATAATAAATCATCAACTATCATTTTTTGTTTTTGATATGTCATTAATTTTAAATCTAATCAAATTCCTTTTAGATGAGATCTGTGAGCTTACTGCACAAAGGGGCAACAACTAATGAGCCAACTTTATCATATTTAACAGATATTTAATTAATGACAGAAATTCACATATCATATTTAACTGATATTGTATTGAAGATGTGTTTTGATAGAGTATGAAAACTTTTTAACTAATTTCTTAATTTATGTTTCTGTTCACAAAATTTGAGATTGTTTTCTCACACACTTTAAAGGATATACTAGAGGAAAGATAATAATAGAATGATACAGTTGATTACTTCTAGAAGTATTTGAGTATGAATTCTTCTCATCCAAATTCAATGTTACAATATTCAAATAAAAAATTCACTCAGTTGAAGTTGATCTACATTATTTAAAGTAACTAAATATCAACAATTAAATATTTTATAGTTTTCTTATCCATGCATCAAGTAGGCACAAAATAGACGACTGAAAGTAGCATAACTTAAATCTATGATTTTAAACATACTAATTCATTCGACCATTTGGTCATGATCTAAACATTTATAAACCCTTACACACTAACTTTTGTTAGATCAAATATTTTGCTGTGTTAAACAAAATAACTCAGTATTTTGACCGTTTATTTTGCGCCTACTTGATGAATAAGTAAAAATTTGAGATATACTTTAAAGGATATACTAGAGGAAAGATAATAATAGAATGATACAGTTGATTACTTCTAGAAGTATTTGAGTATGAATTCTTCTCATCCAAATTCAATGTTACAATATTCAAATAAAAAATTCACTCAGTTGAAGTTGATCTACATTATTTAAAGTAACTAAATATCAACAATGAAATATTTTATAGTTTTCTTATCCATGCATCAAGTAGGCACAAAATAGACGACTGAAAGTAGCATAACTTAAATCTATGATTTTAAACATACTAATTCATTCGACCATTTGGTCATGATCTAAACGTTTATTAACCCTTACACACTAACTTTTGTTAGATCAAATATTTTGTTGTGTTAAACAAAATAACTCAGTATTTTGACCGTTTATTTTGCGCCTACTTGATGAATAAGTAAAAATTATTCAAACCACTTGATTTTTATTTGTAATGTAAATCAATTTTAACGGATTGAATCTTTAATTTGGATGGCCTAAATTGAATTTAATTTGGAAGAATTCATCTCCATATTTTTTTCAAAGGACCTCATTCTATGTCATAATAGAATGGTTAACTAAAAAGAATTCATCTTATCAAAAGTAAAATAAAAATAATAACAGAATGCTTAAAAATCACACATGCTTTTGTTGAAAATTGAACTCAAGACCTCCCGCTTACTAAACAGGTGCTTTAGCCACTAAATTATGAAAGCTAATTTTCTTATTCAACTTATACTCTATATATAGTATTTTTTATTTAATCATCTGAAAGAAATGCAAATATTATTACATTAAGCATACTAATAATGGGTTTGTAGTTCATTTCGAAAAATAATGCTACATTCTTACAAATTTTGTATCAAAGATGTGTGTTAGTCCTAAATAAGATAAAATGTAAATAAGATAAAAAACATCTATTACATAGCGAGGAAAGAGGTTTTTTTAGATAGCTTAAAATGATTGAAGTATAGAAAATGAATAGAAAAGAAAAAAAAAAAACAAGAGGGGAGCAATGACGGACGCATGAGATTTTTCAGTGTGGGCATAAATATAATAAGAATTTCAATTTTGGTGTAAATGTAATATGAAAAGAGAGGATAAAAATTAAAAATAATGTTGCACTCAACAAAACTTGAACTTATAACCTCCAATAACTTAGATTTATAAGTTACTACTTGAGTTAAAGCTCAAAAGTATCTTTATATTAAAAATAATCTAAAATGAAAAGATGATATGAAAAAATTACAAATCATATGAATTATTTTATTATTTTATAAAATCTTATGTGGGTTCGCCCTTGGAGGGAGAGAGCCAAAATATAATCGAGATCCCTAGGGAAAAAGTCATAACTATTGCAACATATTAATTAGAAAAATGATGAAGTAGACCACATATATACACATAGACATGAAAAGGAATCATATTAAGGCTCAAAATGTCTGGGTGTATTTCAAGAAATTTACTAAAATCTTTGTTAAATATGTTGTTTATTTGGTTGATATAATTAGATTGTAATCTATGAACATTTAGGCAAAAGTTAGAATTAGTCACTATGCCACTAGTAATCTAAACAAAATTAGATTATAGAAGATTCCAAGTTCAAAATCACATAGTGATATTTGTTTTTTTTGATAAAGAAGAATATAAGAAAAAATTAAAAAAAAACAAACAAGATAGAGTTGGAATTAAATCCTTATATAGAGTAATTATCCAAAGAATATTATTTTAACTTATTTTTAATTATTAATCCCATTTTTGTTGACCTTGTTTGTTAGTGCAAAGTTTTATTTTTAGTCCTTCATCTGTAAAATATGATAGAAATATTCTATTATAATTAAAAAAAATTAGCAAATCAGTAGATATCCTTTCGGTTAGTGTTCTTCTTTCTTTACCTCTCATAGTGATATGTGAGTAATATAAATGACATGCATGTAATAAAAGTAAAACATATGAAATATACACCATAAGTAGAAAATATAAATGATATATAAATATCAAGTGATATGTGTATAATAAATTATAAAATAGGTAATATACACAATAAATAGATAATATAAGCAATAATTAAGTAACATGCAATAAGTATGTAACACAAAAAATAAGTGAATAAAATAAACATTAAATGGGTAAAAAAATGATAGACATGTCACAAATCCTATGTATGTGATATAAAATATCAATGTCTAATATAATATATAAGCGTATGACATAATCGATAAGTGTATAACATAAGTGATATATGTGAAATAAGAGTAAAAATAGCTAATATACATAAAAAATAGGTAATATAGTGATATGTGAGTAATATAAACGATATATGTTTAATAAAATAAAATAGATAATATACACCATAAGTAGATAATATAAGTGATGTGAGTTACATAGACAATATGTGCATAATAAAGTTAAAAAAAAGTAATATACATCATAAGTAAGTAATATACATCATAAGTAGGTAATATAAGTAACAAGTGAGTAATATGTAATGAGTACATAACACAAGTATTAAGTGAGTAAAATAAATATAAAATGGGTAAAAAAAAGTGATAAACATGTCACAAATCCTATGTGTGTAATATAAAAGATCATGTCTAATATGATATATAAGTGTGTAACATAATCAATAAGTGTGTACATAAGCGGTATGAGTAACATCCAGATTATTAAACCCAATTTAAAATTTTAATATTTGATTAATGTGTATGTAAAGAATAATTAGATGTGATAAATTAATTTCATGTGGTAATGAATTTGATTATTTAGTCAATAAATAATTAATTGTGTTTAAGCTCTAAACATATTTTCATATGTATGTAGAGTGAGAAAGAATAAATAAAAAAGTATTATATACAAATACAAATACATATGTATATATATATTATATATAAATACAAGTACAATGAATTGGTGGAGAGAGAAAGAGAGAGATCTAGAAAATTCTCTTAAATAGAGAATTTATCCCCAAAATTATCTCATATATTTATCTCCTCTTTAAGTACTATTCATTTATGAATCAAAAATCTTCAAATCCTCTCACTTTTTCCTAAATTGAGGAAAGACTCTAGCAACCTCCGTCTTCTCCAAAATTCTTTTTCAATTGAATTTCTTTTCTCTTCTTTCTTTTTCTTTTTTTCTCCTTTTTCTCTTCTTTTCTCCTCCGATTAGAGCTAACTAAGACTCGAGCTCGACCCGAGGCGGACCCGAGCCAGGTTGGCTCGGTCAACTTTGATCAGAGGTGTGTACGTGAGTAAGAAGAAGAGGAGGAAGTAGGGGTAGGCATTTGGTGATTAATATTAATCACAAAATTAATCACATGCAGAGGTAAGCTAACGCCTCTTGTTTTTTTATTAAAATTTCTTTGATTAATAATTATATCCTAACCCTAAATTGTTATATTTATATAATATTAAATAGGAATTTCATGGCGATTACGTAAGCTTTATCGATATTGGGAGAATCACTGAATTGAGAGTAAGTAGAGTTTTCCTCTCGTTTTCACTTGATTTTCATAGTTGAACTAGTAATGGCCTTTTGTTCATTTCAATTGTCAGTATTTGGTTACATTCACAATCAAATAGTATCACTAAAACAGAATTTTCAAGCCTGCAAATATATGAAGTAATACATTGCTAAGCTACATGCGCACTTAGTTTTTATAAAGATATTCATTTCTTCTCTTCTCAAACTCGTATTCAAGCAAAAGTATTACAAGAACAGTTAGAAATATAAAACTTTATTTACAATAAACCTATGGCTCATTTCACAATCAATATCCTTAAATTTTGATACAAGTTATATAGTTTGATTATATATATATATATATATATATATATATATATATATATATATATATATATATATATATATATATTGGTCGAGATTATAGTGTAAATTGTATCACTCGTGAGGGGAGTAAAATAATATATCGATGTCGGTAAAAGATAATCCTTGAAACTATTACCAAGTCATTTATGAATCAAAATCTTGAGAAATAATATTGTATACATTAATAAACCAAAATGAGAAATCTTTGTATAAAATATGCTTTTGGTGATCGATATATATAAAGCAAATACATGTGTGAATTTTTGGAAACTAAATCGATAACCGAAAATGTAAACTTGACTGGTTGCTAGTATTCATGTGCTAATTGATGTGTTGTATGGAAAAATAATGTGTTGCTATGATATACATATGTGCATTGCATACATATATGAAAATATGAAGGTTTGCGGATAAGGAAAGACGGGGATGCTATATATACATATGTATGTATATTCACAGCGCACGTGTGTATTATTTGTATATTGTATATACATATGTATATTCTTGGAGGAAGAGTTACGAAGAGGGGGGGAGGAGCGAGTTGTATATGTGAATATATGTGATGTGTACGTACAAAATGTTATACATGTTTTACGGAGGGAGGGACCGGAGGGGAGAAGATGGGGGGTGTGTGTGTGTGTATGAGAGAGGTATCTGTACCTCAGCTGCCAGATGAGAGAACTCTCTCAGTTGGCACTGCGACCTAGCTGCAGTCCTAAAAATTTTAAATACTCTTAATCTAATTAATGCTATGATCATGGTAGCAGTCCTCATAAAAATACTGCGACCATAATCGCAGTCCTCACAAAAACACTGCGACTATGGTCGCAGTCCTCACAAAAAGACTGCGACCTTGGTAGCAATTCTCACAAAAAAATACTGCGACCTAGTCGCAGTCCTCACAAAAAACTGCGATCATGATGGTGCTGCGCCCAGGATCTGTGGCTGAGATTCAGTCACGACACCGCAAGCTGAGAGAGTCTTTTAACTTACGACTGAGGTATACTCTCTCCGCTTGAGGCTGAGGTACATTTTCTTATATATATATATATATATATATATATATGGGAGGAGAAGAAAGGAAAGATAATGTGCATATCTGCATTGCATGTTTTAAGTGTCGTGTTTGTGCAATATATGTGTATAATGCAATAAAGTAAAAAGTATTCTATTATAAGGTCAGTGAGATAAAAAAAATTAATGGAACGACTACTTGATATGTCGTGGGTTTCCTTGTGCTAAGTATTAAGATGAATTTAGATAATACATACATCTAGTGAAATAGGAGATACTATTACATGAGACTAATAAATTAAATAGTTAAGTGAATTAATTTTTCTTGATTAATGAATATTATCACTCAAATACCTATTCTAATTGTCTTGTCTTTATTGTATCATCGATCTCCTTTTTATTTTGTTCAATTCATGTTTATGTTTATTACTGAGTGCATAAATTATGCTTTGTATTATTATATATGTTGGCCCAAAAGCACATCACTTTAGTTTTGATGATGATTAGCTCATATAATTATAGTCATAAGAATCTTGTGTTTATTAAGTTTCAAATACTCAATCAAGATCTTAGTCAGTGTTTAGTTTCAACAAAAGATTCGAAGTCAAGTTTTGACGCTATCACTTGTTTCAAGAGCTCGTGCTTCAAGATCGCATCAAGTACTCAAAGAAGAGTCTAGCTCATGGATCAAGTTTGGATCAAATCGAGATAGAGAAGAAGATTTTCAAGAGAAGATTTTAAGAAGACTTGAGTTTAAGTTTGTTGTTTAAGATTTTTGTTTTAGGATAAAATGTAAAGGATAGATTAGTTGTGGATTGTTCAAGCTCATATACATGCACAAAAAATTTATCTAGTTTTGGTTTTCAGTATTACCATTTCGCTCTCATGAAACCAATAGATGTTTTAGTTTATGATGTATATGGTTTTTGAGTTTCAATATATCAAGTATACATCTTTCTGTTTTCATGAATAGATTCCATCAAAATAAGTTTACATGGTTTATATGTGTATTGAATTTCATCATACACATTGATAGTTCAATATGTTTAGAAAATCTTACTTTGATGTTTCTAATTCATGATTTTAAGTTTTGTTAAAGTCAAAACTTATTTTGAGCTTATTGTCAAAAACATGTATATTTCATCTTCTATGTGTATTGAATTATTTTCATACACACTATGCTTAAAATGTGTTTCAATATCTTATTTTTATACAAATCTTGTTTTTTGTATTTGAACAAGTTTTGAAAAATCAGTTTTTCATTTAGAAAGTTTATTTTTAAAAAATATGGTTTTCGGTTTAAGCTTTAAATTCTATGTCTCAACAATAGTTCAAATTGTTTGTATTGATTTTTTATCACACATATTTGTACTTCAAAGTATTTCAATGAACCTATTTTTGTGAAATTTATGAGCTTTAATAGAATTTTTTATAGGTTTTTAAAAGTAAGATTTTCAACCCTATTAATTTGTTCTTGGGCTACAGGCGGTCGACCGATGTGCACAAGAACGTGCACCAGCCCTTGTCTTAAGGGTCGGTCGATCGAGCGGTCGACTGAATGAATCAAACCCACTCTCGAGTTTGGTCGGTCGACCGGGCGGTCGACCGACAAGGCAAGTAGCCTGGGTACGGTTGACCTGGCAATCGACCGACAACCCCAACGGTCGTTTTTATGACTGTTGGTCGGTCGACCGACAGGTCATATGGCCAGAAAACTAGGCCCAACGGCTAGTTTTCTGAAGCCCTATTTAAACGGTTGTTTTCGCCAGATTTGGGAAAGATTATGGAGAAGTTTTAGAGCCAGTTTTTCCTATCCCTCTTAGAGTTTTTTTTCTCCACAAGTTTTTTGGCTAAACTTTCATATCAATAGGAGAGTTTTTCAAGAGTGTTTTTCTTGAGTTTTCAAAAGAGTTTTCTTGAGTTTCCACCACTCAATCTATCCAGTTTTCTCACACAAGTTTTGAGCTTTCCATTACCTTATCTATCCTCTAAGGATCCTTGTTGTGAGAGTGCTTGTTTGTGATCAAGAGAAGTGATCACAATTGTTCCACCCTTCGTATTTGAGGAATTGTAGAGATGCGGCCTCGGCAAACTAGTGAGCTTGCATGCGTTGTTCTTACGGGAACAAGTGAGGGAATTGCGAGTCCAAGAGTTCTTGAGGGAGCTCGTTGTAGGTATTGCAGCACCGAGTGATCTTGCGGGATCATTTATAGTGAAAATCCTTTATAGTAGTGAAGGCGGGGACGTAGAGCAAGTGGCTCGAACCTCAAAATAATGCTCATGTGTTTGTGATTGCTTATCTCTCTCACTTGTGTTTATATCTTGCATGCTTATATTGTTCATATCTTTATATGCTTGTTATACTTGTGCTTAATTGTTATACGCTTGGGATTGTTTGATATCTTACATGCTTGTATTCCTTGACTATTATTACATGCTTGATATTGTATTTGTACTCACACAAGTATTGAACCAAGAGAGCTAAAGCAGCACCTCAACTCTTAATCTAGAGAAATCTTGAGGAGATAGTCCAGAGCCCTTCACCGAAAATTCAGCTTCACTCTTTGGTTATACTTTGTGTGTTGTGTAATAGTTTTAGTTTCATAAATAGTTTTAATTCCGTATTAGTTTTGAATTAGATTAGCTAGTCACCTATTCACCCACACTCTAAGTGATTTATAATTAGTATCGAAGCTTGGTGCTCCTGATTTGGGTCTAACAACTTTGAGTTAAAGATTCTTGATTTTGCTAATTTATAACATACACATGGATTTCATTGCCCCTCTTATGTTTGATATTCTTAACTTCCAAACTTGGAAAGTTAAGATGTCTATGTATCTCAAGGCCCTAGGTATTCATGTTTGTCTTGCCACTATTAAAGATTCTTACTTTGTAAATGGCAAGCATCTTGAGGCTAATGCAAAAGCTATACATGCTTTAAAGTCTATCCTAAATGATGATTATTTATCTAGGGTGTCTAATTTTGATTCAGCTTTTATAGTATGGAACACTTTTATCTCTCTTGGTGAACAAATGCCATATGATAAGGGGAGTGACTAGGATGAAGGAAGTACTACGTTCAACATATGCTATATGGTTTAAGGGGATGGCCCCCTTGATGTAAATTCCGAATCCGAGCTAGATGAAGAAGTTAACATGCCATACGATGAACTTGCATTATTTTATCAACAGCTTATTAAGAAATATGAATTATTAAAGGAAAAAAAGATTCTTTTATAAATAAACTTGAAATGGTTTCAAATGAAAATAAACTTTGTTGAATGAAAATGAATTTTTGAGAAATCAAGTTGTTTTGTTTTCTAAGGATAAAGAGATTATTTTAAATGAAAATGAGTTTCTGAAAAAGGAAATTGTTTTGAAGGAAAAAGAAAATAAATCTATTTCTAAAGTGAAAAAAATTTTGTTTCTTATACTTATGTTTCTTCCTCCAATGTTGATAATGAAATTTGTGCTTTGAAGAAGAACATTGATTGTTTGGGCTTCACTTTGAGCCAATGTGCATTTAATCATTCTATATTGGAATTCATGTTTCGAAAGAAACAAGTTTCACACTTGCATGCACATACCCCATGGCGTACACATGCACACCATGCTCATACCCCACATTTGTATGTTAGAGTGTACACATGTACACATTGTGACCATAAAGGCCATCTTGCAAAATTTTGCTTTGATAGATTAAATTTTTTAAATTTTGCAAATAAAACTGTTTAGGTTCTAAATATTGCTAACCCCGTGGACTCAGAAAGAAATGGGTACCGAAATTCTCACCACTTATTTTTGATGTAGGTGTGGGCTCTCACAAAACGTGAGAGGTTTGGTGTCTTGATAGTGGATGCATTTGAAGCTTGAAGGACATACCTCATTGATGCATCGTTATCAAGGAAGTATGGTGGGAGGACCACCATGGTTTGGAGACCTAGAGACTAGTTAAATTACTTTGGTAACTATTTCTAAATCCTAATTTTTGTTTACATACTTTTCTATTAATGATTTTAGTATGTATTGATTTTAATACTCATTATGTTAAATGCATTGCTTATTTAGACTTGTGATATACATGTATAGTATTTGAGATATACCCATATTTATATGGATTTATATCTTTGTGATCTCACCATTGTTTAGTTATCGTGTATATCCTAGTTCTAATGGCACTTGCATTTAACCTAATGATCATATTTGTTTGTGTTTTTTAATATTTTGTGCTTCATGTTTTGATTATATGTTTAAATACAATTTTCGTTAAAACTTATGTTTATACTTGTACAATTAGTGAGCTACACTTGATTATTATGTTTGTGCTTCATTAAACATGTGTACTCATTATATGTACTTCTATAACCTAGTTTTGATGATTCTTGCATTTATACTTGTATTCCCTATTTTGTATATGTTTTAATAAAAATATATTTAGCTTCATGTATATATTAATTTTGTCAAAAACTATTAGATATACATGTTTATTTTTGAGTCACTTGCTCAAAACTATTAGATATAGTCACTTGCTTAACATACTATGTATTCTTTTATGGACTCTTTTTATGTTTAGGACAAATATGTATGGTTTAGTTTTGACAAAACGTACATATACTTTGAAGATTAGTTTTAAAATTTGTATATGAAAAAGAATTTCTTTCTATTTGAGTTTGAATACCTTATCTCCATAAATTTGTTGATTACATGACTTTTGTGCACTTTACACCATGTGTGTTTACTCATGATTATTGATTCATGAGAATTTTTGTGCTTTATAGACTTTGAGTGTCAATTCTTGTGTAAAATATATGTTTCATGAGATACATATTTTGATTTCTTTTTTGAAGGATTTTTAACTAGTTTTTCAAAACTAATTTTAGACTAGTTTCTTGATTCTTCACTTGGTAGCGTTTTTAATCTATAACTATTTTCAAAACTTTAATTTTTGAAAACTTCTACCCTTAAAGGGTGGTTGGATGGGCGATCATGCCTTCTGTGTCTTATTGAATATTTTTTAAATATGCGTTAGAACTTATTTTGATGATAACAAATATAATTTGTACTATTTTTGTGTATTTTTAGATATTTTATTAAAGCCTTGATCACACACACAAATAGTCTTATTAGTCAACTTGATCCTTTCTCTAGTCCACAAATACAATGTCTAGTCGACTTATCAAAGTTCTATAGTTGACTAAGTCCTGTCCAGAAAAGATATCAACTTTCTGTTTCTTGACTGTTAGAAGCATTAGTCGACTTATCAACATTGCTAGTCGACTAATCCATATTGTAGTCGACTTATAATTTCTGCTAGTAGACTAATTTCAGTTTTTAGAGACTTGCATATTTGTATCAGTCTTGATTTAGTCGACTTGCTTCCTTGACTAGTCGACTAACCCTGGCAAATCTTGTTCCCCTAGTCGACTACCCTCCATACCCTAGTCGACTTATAACAGTTCTGACTGTTAAATATTTTTTGATTTCTGATATTTTATCCAACATTTTAATATTCAAATTCAAGTTGATAACTCCCTAACTGACTATAGATTTCACCTATAAATAGGAATGTTGTCCTAAGTTGTTTACACCAATTAAAAATCATAGTTTTCTGTCCAAACTTTGTTAAAATATTCTGTTTTTCAGAAAACCAGTTTTACTTTCATTTTTTCACACAAATTCCAATCCTTTGTGAAGAATTCTGAGAGTCCACCTATAAGAGACCTTGTTCACGATCACATACAAATTCAAGACTTATAAGATTGATTGTAATCACTTAAAGAGAAGGATTATACAAGAGTGTCTTCGGGTAGAAGAGAAGTTGTATAAGGTGTTGTTGTCTTCTTGGTGTTAAGAAGAGTTGTACACATTTGGCAAAGGGTATTTTATCAAGTGGTGTACAGGTGTTGATTTTGGGTGTACAAAATCAAGGTTAGAGGAAAAATCTCAAGCGGGTTACTTGGGGACTGGATGTAGGTCAAAAGGACCGAATCGGGATAAAATCTATTGTGTTTGCGTTTGCATTATTTTCTGAGATTTATTTCCTTTACTGCATTTCCTTTCCTACAAGTTATTTGTGATTGAAATTTTATTATCACTACTCATTTCTTTATTAGTGTTTGTATTGCCTAGTCGCAGTGCATAGATCCTACATTTGGTATCCTATTTGAAACTCACATTTGGTATCAGAGCAAGGCCTGCCTGCGTACAATTTTCAAGGATGGCAACGGAGTTTCCTTCATCACAATTTAGGGAAAGACATTCTACACAATGTCCACCATTGTTTGATGGATCAAACTACAACTACTGAAAGTGTAGAATGAAGATCTACTTGCAATCGCTCAACTACGAACTATGGAACATAGTAGAAGCATCGTACACCAAGTCGACCACCATTACAATGTGTGGAGTGAAGAACAAAAGAAATCAGCAAAGCTTGATGCCAAAGCAATGAACGCGCTTTTCTGTGCCTTGAACAAAGAAGAATCCAATCGCGTGTCAACGACCAGATCTGCAAATCAAATATAGCAGATTCTATAGGTAACTCATGAAGGTACAAATAAGGTTAAAGAATCTACAATTTCTATCCTTGTTCACACGTTTGAACTCTTCAAAATGAAGGAGAACGAAACCATAGCAGAAATGGTTATAAGGTTCACCGACATTACAAATTTCTTATCATTCCTTGAAAAGGAATACACACAAGTTGAAAAAGTCAGAAAGATTCTTCGTGCACTTACATCAGATTGGGAGAAAAAAATCACTGCAATAGAAGAAGCAAATGATCTCTCAACTATATCATTAGAAAATCTTATTGTAATTTAATGGCATATGAAATATAACTTGAAGAGCGAAAAAAGGATGAACAACAACCTCTATCCAAGAAGAAAGTACTTGCCTTCTATACATCCTCAGAAATGAACAATTAAGATGATGATGAAGAGGAGATGACAATGCTCTCAAGAAAATTTAGAAAGTTGTTGAAGCAAGGTAAGTTTAATCCTACATGTTTTAATTGTAATAAAACAGGTCATATGAAGAAGGATTGCTCATTGCTAAAAAAACAAAGGTAAATTCAAGAGCAAAAATTCAAAAAGAAGAAAGATTATCAGGCATCATGGGAAAATAGTGATTCCTCTGACGAAGAAGAAACCACTGAACATGCCAACATATGTTTTATGGCTCAAGAAGAAGATAAGGTACAATATACTGAACTCTTAGATGCATTTCATGAATTATATAATGATCTCAAGAATGAAAAGATGAAAAATAAAGTTTTATCAAAGGAAAATTAAAGACTCATCAAAGAAAATTTATTTTATGTTTCTCAAAATTCTTCTGTAAATTCTCAAAAAGATGAATTTGAAAAGTTATATCATCATTGAAAAAGGCTAATGAGAATTTATTACAAGATAATATTTTATTGAAAAGAGAAACTATGTCTTTAAATAAAAGAATTTCTATGTTAGATAAAGACATGACAAGTTTCAAAGATAAATATGAAGAACTTTTGAAAAATGTGACAAAGTTTAATAAAGTAAAAGAAAATTTAAATGATATATTGCCATATCAAAAGATTTCATATAATTATTTTGGACTTAGATTTTCAAAAGATAAGCATATTGGTATTGGCTGTTCAAAAAATAATGTTGAAAGAACTACACATGTCTACAAAAAGAATAATCATAATTCTTTTGTTAAGAAGACCATGAAATCAAAGTATAAATAAATTGGATTCCTAAAAATCTAAATAATATGGATAAAAATGCTTATATTGCTTCATATATACATCATATATGTAATTCATGCAATTATGTTTGTACTAACGATTGAAAACTAAATTCAAATTGGATTTGGAATCCTAAAGACTAATTTGTTTAAGTCTTGTTATGATGGGTACCATTCTAATGTTTTATCTTATAGGTACCATATAAAGAAAAGAGAATACTTAATGATATAAGTTATTTCTAATACTTGAAAATATATCATATGTATGCTATGATACAGAGGGAAAACACTTGTTATCTATATCTGTTATAACCCATTTTATGCACGGGGAGAACACATATTTGTGATAACTTATTTTCTGCAGTGGGAGTTTCTCTATAGGGGGAACTTGTGCATGCACACATCGTCATCATCAAAAAGAAGGAGAATGTTGGAACTTATTTTGATGATAACAAATGTATTTTATACTATTTTTGTGTAATTTTAGATATTTTGTTAAAAGCCTTGATAACACACACAAATAGTCTTATTAGTCGACTTGACCCATTCTCTAGTCGACTAATACAATGTCTAGTCGACTTATCAAAATTCTATAGTCAACTAAGTCCTGTCCAGAAAAGATATCAACTTTCTGTTTCTTGACTGTTAGCAGCATTAGTCAACTTATCGACATTGCTAGTCAACTTATCCATGTTGTAGTCGATTTATAATTTCTGCTGGTAGACTAATTTCAGTTTTCAAAGACTTGCATATCTGTATCAGTCTTGATTTAGTTGACTTGCGTCCTTGACTAGTTGACTAACCCAGGCAAATCTTGTTCCCCTAGTCGATTACCCTTTATACCTTAAGTAGTTTTTGACTGTCAAACAGTTTCTGATTTCTGGTATTTTATCTAACATTTTAATATTTAAATTCAAGTTGATAACTTCCCTAACTGACTATAAGTTTCACCTATAAATAGGGATGTTGTCCTAAGTTATTTACACCAATTAAAAATCATAGTTTTCTGTCCAAACTTTGTTGAAATATTCTATTTTCCAGAAAACCAGTTTTACTTTCATTTCTTCACACAAATTTCAATCCTTTGTGAAGAATTCTGACTTGTTCACGATCACATACAGATTCAAAGCTTATAGGATTGATTGTAATCACTCAAAGAGAAGGATTGTACAAGAGTGTCTTTGGGTAGAAGAGAAGTTGTACAAGGTGTTGTTATCTTCTTGGTGTTAAGAATAGTTATACACATTTGACAAATGGTATTTTGTCAAGTGGTGTACAAGTGTTGATTTTGGGTGTACAAAATCAAGGTTAAAGAAAAATCTCAAGTGGGTTGCTTGGGGACTGGATGTAGGTCAAGAGAACCGAACTAGGATAAAATCTCTTGTGTTTGTGTTTGCATTATTTTCTGAGATTTATTTTCTTTTCTGCATTTCCTTTCCTTTATTAACACTACTCATTTCTTTATTAGTGTTTGTGTTGCCTAGTTGCAGTGCATAGATCCTACATTTGGTATCCTATTTGGAACCCACAATATGTGCATGATAGGGAGGTAGTTATGAGCTATACACATGATCTTCATACTATTTTATTTTGTATACTTAAATTTGTTTTCTTATATATGTATGCTTCAAATTTTAAGTGGTATTTCCATTTTTATACATACATATATATGATTAAGATTGTGCTTATTTTACATTGACCATACATGTTTTAAAGCATAAATTATTTTATGCTAAGCTTGATTTAATTATAAATGTTAATTGGTATTGTTACAAGCTAATGCATGTGTTTTGTTGTTATTTCCAAAAAAAGGAGAAAAGTTCTTTAAATTTAAAATGATTTCATGTTGATCTATAAGATAATATTTATATTTATTTACAAGTGGTATCAACATTTATATTGTCAACTACAATTTGCTTTCAATTGGTATCAAAAATTATTTTGTTGATTACAAGTAATTTCAAAATTGTTTTTAAATGGTATCAAAAAATTTTAAAATTTATTTGATATGTATTGCTTATATGCAAGGGAAGCTTAACATCTTCTTCATATATAAATTCATGTTGAGTGTATTTTACATATAGTAGAGTTTGACCTCTCTTACTTATGTGGTACACGTGTGTAGGGGGAGCTTAACATTTTCGTCTATACATTGTATATTATGCTTATATAGGTTATGGTTTAGTCATCCTTTCTTCATGTAATGCATGTATGCAGGGGGAGTTAACTTAATGTCTCTCCTCTTCATGAATTTATATCGCATATACATCTTTCTTGTCTTTCTTTACCCCTTTGTTGATGAATTGACAAAAAAGGAGAGAAGAATTTAGAGTTTATATATGCATGCCAAATTTTGTTTATGCATATATATTTGTGTAGTTTATACGCAGAATTTAGAGTTTATATATGCATGTTAGATTTTGTTTATGCATATGTTTGTGTAGTTTATGCGCTTTATTGAATATCTATATGTTTTATTGCTATGCATGAGTTCAGGGGGAGCTTCTATGAAGCTTATCTTTAATTCATGTATATATAACTCCATGAGTTTTGTCATCATCAAAAAAGGGGAGATTGTTGGCCCAAAAGCCTACCACTCTAGTTTTGATAATGATTAACTCATGTAGTTATAGTACTAATGATCTTGTGTTTATTAAGTTTCAGGTATTTAATCAAGATCTTAGTCAGTGTTTAGCTTCAACAAAAATTCGAAATCAAGTTTTGAAACTATCACTTGTTGATTCAACATCAAGTACTCAAAGAGGAGTCTAGCTCATGGATTAAGTTTGGATCAAGTCGAGATGGAGAAGAAGATTTTCAAGAAGACTTGCGTCTAAATTTGTAAGTTTAAGAATTTTGTTATAGGATAAAATGTAAAGGATAGATTAGTTATGATTGCTCAAGCTCATATACACACACAAAATTTATCTAGTTTTGGTTTTCGGTTTAACCATTTTGCTTTCATGAAACCAATAGATGTTTTAGTTTATGATATGGTTTTGAGTTTCAATATATCAAGTATATATCTTTCTGTTTTCATTCCATCAAAACAAGTTTACATAATTTATATGTGTATTAGATTTCATCCATGCACATTGATGCTTCAATATGTTTAGAAAAACTTATTTTGATGTTTCTAGTTCATAGTTTTAAGTTTTGTTAAAGTCAAAAATTATTTTGAACTTATTGTCAAAAATAAGTATATTTCATCTTCTATATGTATTGGAACATTTCCATACAGACTATGCTTTAAATGTGTCCCAATATCTTATTTTTGTATTTGAACAAGTTTTGAAAAATAAGTTTTTCATTTAGAAAGTTTATTTTTGAAAAATACGATTTTCAGTTTAAACTTTAAATTCTATGCCTTAAAAATAGTTCAAATTATTTGTAATGTGTTGATTTTTGATCACATATTTGTACTTCAAAGTATTTCAACGAGCCTATTTTTTATGAAATTTATGGGATTTAATAAAATTTTTTATGGGTTTTTAAAAGTAAGATTTTCAACCCTATAAATCTGTTCTTGGGCTACTGACGGTCGACCGAGCGATCGACCGATGTGCATAAGAACGTGCACCAGGCCTTGCCTTAAGGGCCGACCGACTGAGCGGTCGACCAACTGAGCGGTCGACCGACTGAATCAAACCCACTCTCGGGTTTGGTCGGTCGACTAGGCGGTTGACCGATAAGGCAAGTAGCTTGGGTACGGTCGACTGGGCGGTCGACCGGCAACCCCGACGGTCCTTTTTATGACCGTTGGTCGGTCGACCGATAGGTCATCTGGCCAGAAAACTAGGCCCAACGGCTAGTTTTCTGAAGCCCTATTTAAAGAGCTGTTTTGGCCAGAAGATTTTGGAGAAGTTTTAGAGCTAGTTTTTTCTATCCCTCTTAGAGTTTTTTTCTCCACAAGTATTTGGGCTAAACCTCCATTTCAATAGGAGATTTTTTTCAAGAGTGTTTTTTTGAGTTTTCAAAAGAGTTTTTTGAGTTTTCCACCACTCAATCTATCCAGTTTTCGCACACAAGTTTTGAACTTTCCATTACATTATCTATCCTCTACGGATCATTGTTGTGAGAGTGCTTGTTTGTGATCAAGAGTAGTGAACACAAGTGTTCCACTCCCTTATATTTGAGGAGTTGTAGAGGTGCGGTCTCAACAAGCTAGTGAGCTTCCGTGTGTTCTTACGCGAACAAGTGAAGGACTTGCAGGTCTAAGAGTTCTTGAGGGAGCTCGTTGTACGTGTTGCGACATCGAGTGATCTTGCGAGATAGTTTATAGTGAAAATCCTTCATAGTGGTGAAGGCGGGGATGTAGAGCAAGTGGCTTGAACCTCGAAATAATTCTCTCGTGTTTGCGATTGCTTATCTCTCTCTCTCACATGTGTTTATATCTTGCATGCTTATATTGTTCACATCTTTATATGCTTGATATACTTGTGCTTAATTGTTATATGTTGAGATTGTTTGATATCTTGCATGCTTGTATTCCTTGTCTATTCCTTACATGCTTGATATTGTATTTGTACTCACACAAGTATTGAACCAAGAGAGTTACAGTAGCACCTCAACTCTTAATCTAGAGGAATCTTGAGGAGATAGTCCAGAGCCCTTCACCAGGAATTCGGCTTCACCCTTTAGTTATACTTTGTGTGTAGTGTAATAGTTTTAGTTTGCATAAATAGTTTTAATTCCGCATTAGTTTTTTATTAGATTAGCTAGTAACCTATTCACCCCCCCTCTATGTGATTTACAATATATATATACCACTCCGCGAAATTCTTTGCATCTTTACTCAATGGGTTGTTGACCACCTTTTAAACTAACAACATTTTCAGGTAGTGATAAGAGCAAAGGCCTGACTTAAAGCTATGTGGGCGTTTCTTTTGGGAACTGTATGGAAAATCCAATTCTGTGAACTTAATTATATTTTGTCATCCATGTCTAGTTTCATGCTTGTATATAAACACAAAACTAAATATATATGCTACGTAGTATATGTTAAATTTATAAGCTAGATAGTTTGATCTTTATGTGTGCGTGCGTGCGTGTGTGTGTGTAATTGTAGGTTTTATTTTGAGTTTGGTGATGAGGATGGCTATTGTGGTTTCGAGAGGGGTATTCTCGAGCTTATATATATTATGATTGTTGATAGCCGAGACTACAATTTCGAGGACGTGATATGTAGGCCAGTTGTGGTCGAATTGTGTAACTGTATTACAGGGCACTATAGTAATTACCGAGGAGATGTTGAAGAAAAAAGATATTATTATGTGGATTGACGATATTAGTAACTGTGACCGTTACAATATGTGTGTAATAGAAAAGGTAATACACATAAAAGGTAGGTTTTATTAATGATATTTGAGTAACATAAACGAAATGTATTTAATCAAAGTAAAAAAATATGTAATATATACCACAAGTATTTAATATAAGTGATATATGAGTAATATAAACGATAGGTGTGTAATAAAAGAGAAAATAGATAATATACACCACAAATATATAATATAAGTAATAAATGAGTAATATGCAATGAGTATGTAATACGAATAATAAGTGTGTAAAATAAACATTAAATGGGTAAAAAAGTGATAGACATGTCACAAATTCTATGTGTGTGATAAAAGATTGGTGTGTAATTTAATTTATAAGTGTGTAACATAGTCAATAAGTGTGTAACATAAGCGATATGTGTGTAATAAAAGTAAAAAAATAAGTAACATACATCATAAGTAGGTAATATAAATGATAAGTGAGTATTACATAATAAGTATGTAACAGAAATAAAAAGTGAGTAAAATAAATATTAAATAGATAAAAAATGTGATAGATATGTCAAAAATCATAGAATGTGATCAGTGTACCAACTAACAAGAATATAGCAAAAGAAATTTCATATTTAATTTATAATTGTAGTTGAAGAGGATTACTTTGAAAATCTCAAAAAGAGAGAGGCTTAGAATAAGAATGAGAAAAATGTCTAAGAAATTAACAATAGTTCAAAAGACTAAATAGAGGAGCCGATATTAGCACCCACCAATTTAATAAAGACACTCACCAATAACTACAAAAATGCTATTGATTTTTTGGAAAAATTTAGCCACTAGGTAAAAGTCTAAAATATCCTCTCCTTCTTCCTCCTCCTTCTATGGCGAGCGGTGGCGGTCTGGCGGTCCTCCCCCTCTTTCCCCCTTTCCCTCTCCTCTCCCCCGACCTTCCCCATCCCCCTCGACCTCCCTCTCCCTCCTCTTCGCCACCCAATCTGGGGTTGAGGGCGAGGAGGGGGAGGGGCAGGCCTCTTCTCCCCTCCTTTCCCTGCCTTTCTTCTCCTCCCTTCCCTACCTCTCTTCTCTTCCTTGTCGCCAGATCTGGCGGCGAAGAGGAAAGGGAGGAAGGGGAGAGGGGGAGGGCAATGGGGCTGGAGGATGATGAGGAGAATGACGAGGGGGCCAGAGGGACGACTGTGGGACGAGGGGCGGTGGAAGGAGGATGAAGAAGGAGAAGGGAAGGAGGAGGAAGGGGTGTCTTCGAAAATTTTAGAAAAATTAGGGGGTGTCTTAACAATTTGGTGGGTGTAGTAATTAGATGTATGCCTTTATCAATTTGGTGGGTGCTAATATCCGCACCTACTAAATAAGTGTGGGATTTAGATGATAAGGCTAAAAATGTCAAAATTATTGTAAGGTATATTTGAAAAGCGGACTAAAAAGTATATATACAAAAAAAAAAACCATCAAACAAGTTTGGATTAAAAATTAAAAACAAGTCAAAATAAGGACCTTTATGTTGTAAAACTCCGAGAAATTATAACACCAAAACAGAGAATTCTAGAGACAGAGTAGAAGTAAGAATTCTTATTGATTTCTGAAGTGTACATTGAAATGAATTAGGAATGGCCTATTTATAGGAAAACTTTGGGGTAGTATGCAGTCACTACTATGTAGTCACTATGCATGCTTGCGTCATCGCTTGCATCAGCGCATAGTAAAATCATTAATAGTACATAGTAAAGGTTGGCAGTAAAGGTTTCATAACACTCCCCTTTGGCTGTCAACCATACATGATGTCTCAATAAAAACCTTGCTAGGAAAATCTAGTGGGATAAAACCAATAGTGAAGGGAAAAAGAGTACACCATCTATATATCCGTGTTCTATGCTGCCTCGTTAAAAAGCTTACCAGGAAAATCCTGTGGGACAAAACCATAGTAAGAAAAAAAGAGTGCAGCCATGTAAGCTCCCCCTCAAGTTGACATGAGTAGTTCTTCTTCATAAGTCTCGCATATGACGCATCCCAATATCATGAATAAGCTTTCTGAGAGTTATAGTGGGAAATGCCTTTGTAAAGAGATTGCCACATTATTGAATATTAATTTTTTTATTCTTTTCAAGCTCTTGGCTGAATGAGAAGAACTTCGGGGGTGTATGCTTGGTACGGTCGCTTTTGATGATCCTTCCTTCATTTGAGCGACGCATGCAACATTGTCTTCAAACAGTACTGTTGGATTTTTGTTGACTGGTAATCCACAAGTTGCTTGGATGTGTTGAGTTACAGACCTTAGCCATACACATTCTCGACTTGCTTCATGGAGTGCTATGACTTCAGCACGATTAGAAGAAGTGGCAATAAGTGTAACGGTCCCAGTTTAATAAATCCTCAATTTACATAACATCCATCTTACAAAAGCCGATTAATCAAATTATTTCCTTATTTCTTAAAAATTTCGGCAGCACCTCCTTTGTAATTACTGGTCGGATATAATATCCAATACAGATATGATATATCTCGGCTAACATCAGCCTACTTATTCTCATTCCAACCATATAACTCTATTCAACATTATCCACACAATCATAAAAGTATTTCGGCTTGACATCGCCTACTTATGAAGAAACATATCAATATGAATTCTAGAGTTTCTTTCTATTCATCCATAGAGTCTCAGGAATGATAACTTTCAACTTCACATGGCATCATGTTGATAAATATACATATTATTACTACAACCCAATACAAGATATCTCGAATGTCAACTTGAAATGAAACTACTACAAGGTTCTCCAAATCTATATATATACAAGATTAATAGTCTATCTCACGACCCACATGTATCATTCAAAAAATCCAAGCGTTCCAAGATACAAGAGTTGGATTGATACAGAACGAACCCTGCGCAGCATAGACCTGACCCCTGCCTCCAAGCAACCTGCAATATATCAGTCTGTGGGAGGGTGAGCTCGACAGCTCAGTGAGTGAGGTAGGAAATAAATCACGAAAAGATAATATCTCAATGAGAGTATATGAATATTCATGCAACGAAAGAAACCTGAACAGAAAGAAGGCAAGAATCGAAGGCATCCGATAGTTTAATAATTAAGGCCTCAGCCTCTAAAATTTCTGAGGACGGTCAGACTCTTATGATCGTATTCCCCAATTTCTTTCTTGAATTTTCATATTTATGTGTGATAAGGTCTAAGAGTTACATAACAAACTCTCTCGTCTTATGTGTACATAGTGTGTATTACCCACGTACCTTGTGTTTCACGCTATCATACATTAACCACAAGAGTTATGCCATAAACCTAGTTATTGCATTCAGATAACACTTACTTCACAAGTCATAATTATGTAACATACAATCATATCATATTTCTCGTAATGCAATAACGCTTCACCCTTCAAGTAAAGCACGGATTCACATGCACATTTTCACCCAATACATGGTATTCATTTTAAATCAGCTAAACTTGTATTCTGATGGTTTCATGTCATATACGATGACACAACCCTCATACCCCCAGTGTCACATACACACACATACACGTTTGTATCACACATAATCATTCATTTTCAATCATTTGTAAGGATTCAAATACATGTATATTATATCACCATTCAAGTACTGCATGGATTAACCCTTGCACTTTCACCCATCATATAATATTTCATTATCTCTTATAATAAAGCAGAGCTTCACAGTCATGCATAAGGACAAGCATAGAACACTGTTCAATTTGAATAAGCACATCTTATTTTATGACACACGACCCATCTCATACCCCGTCTTCACACCTACCAGCTCCCGCTGGCCCCTTCCTACATTTAACACACACAATATCACACCCCGTCTTCACACCTACCAGCTCCCGCTGGCCCCTTCCTACATTTCACACAATATCATACCCCGTCTTCACACCTACCAGCTCCCGCTGGCCCCTTCCTACATTTAACACACACAATATCACACCCCGTCTTCACACCTACCAGCTCCCGCTGGCCCCTTCCTACATTTAATACACACAATAACATACAAAATCATATTCACACAATTCCCAAGTTCGGATTCTTAACATGCTTATCAATTATAAGTGCTCCAATAGGTCAGCACTTAAGTAATAACATCTATTTTCATTCATGCTCTATCCAACTATTCATATTAGGTATATTATACAAAACAAATCATTCTCATAAAATTCTTAGTTGACTATGACGATGTTATAGGGGCATCTACTAACATATCACCTTCTATGTTAAACAACCTCTAAACACTTTCAGCTGAACTTAGAAATGTTAATGACTTGAGCAGTATATACCTTTCTTTGCAATGAGAATATAGACAACATCTTATTTAAACTGAAGGTAGGAATGTGAACCTTCTTAACAGTAACAAATCTTTCACTTTTAACCCAGTGTCGGAATCTCTAAGAAATTATCATATGCATAGTAAAGTACGGATCTCATTTCACTTGGCACTAAACTGCACACGAAGTTTATTGGTACCTTATATTTTTATGAGCCAGATAAGGACAGTCTGCTATCTGGAGTAGATACCACTATTAAAACTTTTAGTAAAATCCTTCATGACTCATATTATGCTGATATCAACTTTCGGGTATAACATAATTAAATCTTTGTTACAAGGTCATGAGATTTTATCAGCTCTTCTATCTCTTAGACTTCTTAGAATATTACCCAAGACAATTTCAGGTGTAGACGTTAGGAGTACAATCTCATCTACTTTATATACTAAAAATTCTAATGAAAGGAGGGCTTGAGTTTAATTGGGGAGATTTCCGTGTTCTCCAAATTTCTCTTCTAATTATATTTTAATTATAAAAGGGACACAATTCAGCTTTGTGCATTAATGAACTTGAAGTTAAATCCCTACATGTTAAGGATTTGCAAAGCCTTTACTATATCAACAAGGATCACTCTAAAAATCCCTCGATTTGCTCGTGATGTTTCGTCAAGCCTCTATCACCTACATCCAACCGGAATGTGAATAAACTGCTGGGAGGTGGACTCGTATAGCTCTATATATATATATCTCTTAGACAATATAACACATACTATAAGTAGTTTGATGTTGCAGTGACCACCAGTCATGAACCTTTTGTTTGACACAATTTTATGGCTCGATCTTTCCGGATAACCAACGGAGTTTTTATAATAACTTTCATTCTACGTATAGGAATAGAACGAGGAAAGATTTATTAGAAACTAGACTCCACTACCTTTCCAATGACCTATTACATGATAGGTTTTGATTAACCAAACTGCTCCAGAAATTCAAAAACCTTTCAGCTGTGCTGAATTCTGCAGCATGACAGTTTTGACCAACCTTCAATGTTTCAGCCATAGCTTAAGTTACAGATATCCCATGAGGGTATGGTATGAACCGTTGGAAAGTAGACTCGATTATCTTTCCAACGGTATAAAATATGATACCATTAAACCCCAACATACTGCTGATCTGCACTTAAATTTACAGATTATGATCCTGAACAAATTCCTGCACCTATAAGGGGTATTCTCTATTCACTCAAAATAATTAATTTATTCTGAAACTTTTAAAAGAAATATGGGGGAATCGTAAATTGGGGATTCCCTTAGATGACACAATTTGATCATTATATGTGCCTTAAAATTTCTCCGAATTTGAAAATTGAAAACTAGATAAGCTTGGTCAAATTAAGGTCTCTTCCACTACATTATTACTACTATAGAAATCTTTCACCTTCCATTAATTAATAAGTACAATCGAATTAACCTATTAATAGCAAGCCTAAAATCATACCTTAACATGCAACCTCCTTACCCATCATTTAGGTGCAAATTAAATTTTCTCATAAATTTAGAGATCAAGGTTTGATCATTACATGCATTGCCAAGAGATTTCAAGGAATATATACACATGACTAGTTCAAGGGAAACAATTCTACTCAAATCAAGGATCAAGATCTAGGGATAAAAATAAAAATTGATTGAATTTGAGGAATGAGAAAAAGGAAAACCCCACTCACCGCCGAAATTTCCGAAGTCTGGCCGCCCTAGCCGGCCGCCGCCGTCGCTGCCGCGGCCCTGGCCGCCGCTGGCCGCGCCTCCGGTCGCGCGTGGCCGCGGCCGGCCGCGCCTCCTTGGCCACCCGCGAGAGAGAGAGAGGGGGGGAAACCGCGTGAGGGAGAGAGAGAGATTTGGGGGAGAAAATAAACTTATTTCTCTCCCTTACCTATTATAAATAATTATCTATATATATTATACTTGCCTTATTTGCCACTTGTCATCATAAGATCCTCTCCAATTGCCACCTCTCCTACACAAATCTCAATTAAATCTCTACCCTCCACTTCACTCTTTAAATCCCTAGTTCTCATCTCCACCCTACATTATAAAATAAAACTTTATTTTTCACTTATATAGTTTGTATCTTTCCATGAAATACCATTATACACATAAACATATACAATACATTCTTGTATACATCACCAATATTATTATCACTATTACATATAAATATTTTTAACATGCATAGCTATTTAAATACTTCCAATTAATTCATTTCAAATTTCCCTGATAAATTTCCAAATTTATTATCACATAAATATAACCAAATTAAAATTCCTGATATTCTTTATAATCTCAATACTCAAGGAATATAGTATTAAATCAGGGTTGAAAAATTCGGGGTGTTACATTCTACCCTCCTTACAAAAGTTTCGTCCTCGAAACTTGCTACCTGAAGTAAGTAAGCATAAAACTTTGCATTTCTCTTATATACTTCAAATTCTTACTTCCATAAAAGACCCCTTTCGATCCTTTTCCTCAAGAACTTGGTATTTCATAAACAATTTCCTATACTATATTCTTACGATCCGACTTAATCTTAACTCGCTTGATATTTTAATCATTTTCTTACTCCAGTGTCCCATACCACTAGCAGCTCGTTCTGAGGGCCCACACCCTCAGCCGAACACATCCGAATTTTGGCATGTGGGTACCATAATCCGAACATAAGGTAGTGACCAAATATCCCGCGCTTCAGGATTAGTCATACACGTAAGAACTCCTACCCTCCTTAAACCAACCAAGTCAAACAATGTTTTCACATACATACAAGGCATAAACATGCAAATCAATCCAAAAATCAGCCCCCATCAATCCAATCCTCTTCTACTATTCGTTCTAAGTTTATCCTTCATCTATATCCTGTGCTCTGATACCAACTGTAACGGTCCCAATTTAATAAATCCTCAATTTACATAACATCCATCTTACAAAAGCCGATTAATCAAATTATTTCCTTATTTCTTAAAAATTTCGGCAGCACCTCCTTTGTAATTACTGGTCGGATATAATATCCAATACAGATATGATATATCTCGGCTAACATCAGCCTACTTATTCTCATTCCAACCATATAACTCTATTCAACATTATCCACACAATCATAAAAGTATTTCGGCTTGACATTGCCTACTTATGAAGAAACATATCAATATGAATTCTAGAGTTTCTTTCTATTCATCCATAGAGTCTCAGGAATGATAACTTTCAACTTCACATGGCATCATGTTGATAAATATACATATTATTACTACAACCCAATACAAGATATCTCGAATGTCAACTTGAAATGAAACTACTACAAGGTTCTCCAAATCTATATATATACAAGATTAATAGTCTATCTCACGACCCACATGTATCATTCAAAAAATCCAAGCGTTCCAAGATACAAGAGTTGGATTGATACAGAACGAACCCTGCGCAGCATAGACCTGACCCCTGCCTCCAAGCAACCTGCAATATATCAGTCTGTGGGAGGGTGAGCTCGACAGCTCAGTGAGTGAGGTAGGAAATAAATCACGAAAAGATAATATCTCAATGAGAGTATATGAATATTCATGCAACGAAAGAAACCTGAACAGAAAGAAGGCAAGAATCGAAGGCATCCGATAGTTTAATAATTAAGGCCTCAGCCTCTAAAATTTCTGAGGACGGTCAGACTCTTATGATCGTATTCCCCAATTTCTTTCTTGGATTTTCATATTTATGTGTGATAAGGTCTAAGAATTACATAACAAACTCTCTCGTCTTATGTGTACATAGTGTGTATTACCCACGTACCTTGTGTTTCACGCTATCATACATTAACCACAAGAGTTATGCCATAAACCTAGTTATTGCATTCAGATAACACTTACTTCACAAGTCATAATTATGTAACATACAATCATATCATATTTCTCGTAATGCAATAACGCTTCACCCTTCAAGTAAAGCACGGATTCACATGCACATTTTCACCCAATACATGGTATTCATTTTAAATCAGCTAAACTTGTATTCTGATGGTTTCATGTCATATACGATGACACAACCCTCATACCCCCAGTGTCACATACACACACATACACGTTTGTATCACACATAATCATTCATTTTCAATCATTTGTAAGGATTCAAATACATGTATATTATATCACCAGTCAAGTACTGCATGGATTAACCCTTGCACTTTCACCCATCATATAATATTTTATTATCTCTTATAATAAAGCAGAGCTTCACAGTCATGCATAAGGACAAGCATAGAACACTGTTCAATTTGAATAAGCACATCTTATTTTATGACACACGACCCATCTCATACCCCGTCTTCACACCTACCAGCTCCCGCTGGCCCTTCCTACATTTAACACACACAATATCACACCCCGTCTTCACACCTACCAGCTCCCGCTGGCCCCTTCCTACATTTCACACAATATCATACCCCGTCTTCACACCTACCAGCTCCCGCTGGCCCCTTCCTACATTTAACACACACAATATCACCCCGTCTTCACACCTACCAGCTCCCGCTGGCCCCTTCCTACATTTAATACACACAATAACATACAAAATCATATTCACACAATTCCCAAGTTCGGATTCTTAACATGCTTATCAATTATAAGTGCTCCAATAGGTCAGCACTTAAGTAATAACATCTATTTCCATTCATGCTCTATCCAACTATTCATATTAGGTATATTATACAAAACAAATCATTCTCATAAAATTCTTAGTTGACTATGACGATGTTATAGGGGCATCTACTAACATATCACCTTCTATGTTAAACAACTTCTAAACACTTTCAGCTGAACTTAGAAATGTTAATGACTTGAGCAGTATATACCTTTCTTTGCAATGAGAATATAGACAACATCTTATTTAAACTGAAGGTAGGAATGTGAACCTTCTTAACAGTAACAAATCTTTCACTTTTAACCCAGTGTCGGAATCTCTAAGAAATTATCATATGCATAGTAAAGTACGGATCTCATTTCACTTGGCACTAAACTGCACACGAAGTTTATTGGTACCTTATATTTTTATGAGCCAGATAAGGACAGTCTGCTATCTGGAGTAGATACCACTATTAAAACTTTTAGTAAAATCCTTCATGACTCATATTATGCTGATATCAACTTTCGGGTATAACATAATTAAATCTTTGTTACAAGGTCATGAGATTTTATCAGCTCTTCTATCTCTTAGACTTCTTAGAATATTACCCAAGACAATTTCAGGTGTAGACGTTAGGAGTACAATCTCATCTACTTTATATACTAAAAATTCTAATGAAAGGAGGGCTTGAGTTTAATTAGGGAGATTTCCGTGTTCTCCAAATTTCTCTTCTAATTATATTTTAATTATAAAAGGGACACAATTCAGCTTTGTGCATTAATGAACTTGAAGTTAAATCCCTACATGTTAAGGATTTGCAAAGCCTTTACTATATCAACAAGGATCACTCTAAAAATCCCTCGATTTGCTCGTGATGTTTCGTCAAGCCTCTATCACCTACATCCAACCGGAATGTGAATAAACTGCTGGGAGGTGGACTCGTATAGCTCTATATATATATATCTCTTAGACAATATAACACATACTATAAGTAGTTTGATGTTGCAGTGACCACCAGTCATGAACCTTTTGTTTGACACAATTTTATGGCTCGATCTTTCCGGATAACCAACGGAGTTTTTATAATAACTTTCATTCTACGTATAGGAATAGAACGAGGAAAGATTTATTAGAAACTAGACTCCACTACCTTTCCAATGACCTATTACATGATAGGTTTTGATTAACCAAACTGCTCCAGAAATTCAAAAACCTATCAGCTGTGCTGAATTCTGCAGCATGACAGTTTTGACCAACCTTCAATGTTTCAGCCATAACTTAAGTTACAGATATCCTATGAGGGTATGGTATGAACCGTTGGAAAGTAGACTCGATTATCTTTCCAACGGTATAAAATATGATACCATTAAACCCCAACATACTGCTGAACTGCACTTAAATTTACAGATTATGATCCTGAACAAATTCCTGCACCTATAAGGGGTATTCTCTATTCACTCAAAATAATTAATTTATTCTGAAACTTTTAAAAGAAAATATGGGGGAATCGTAAATTGGGGATTCCCTTAGATGACACAATTTGATCATTATATGTGCCTTAAAATTTCTCCGAATTTGAAAATTGAAAACTAGATAAGCTTGGTCAAATTAAGGTCTCTTCCACTACATTATTACTACTATAGAAATCTTTCACCTTCCATTAATTAATAAGTACAATCGAATTAACCTATTAATAGCAAGCCTAAAATCATACCTTAACATGCAACCTCCTTACCCATCATTTAGGTGCAAATTAAATTTTCTCATAAATTTAGAGATCAAGGTTTGATCATTACATGCATTGCCAAGAGATTTCAAGGAATATATACACATGACTAGTTCAAGGGAAACAATTCTACTCAAATCAAGGATCAAGATCTAGGGATAAAAATAAAAATTGATTGAATTTGAGGAATGAGAAAAAGGAAAACCCCTCACCGCCGAAATTTCCGAAGTCTGGCCGCCCTAGCCGGCCGCCGCTGGCCGCGCCTCCGGTCGCGCGTGGCCGCTGCCGGCCGCGCCCTGGCCGCGCCTCCTTGGCCACCCGCGAGAGAGAGAGAGAGGGGGGGGAAACCGCGTGAGGGAGAGAGAGAGATTTGGGGGAGAAAATAAACTTATTTCTCTCCCTTACCTATTATAAATAATTATCTATATATATTATACTTGCCTTATTTGCCACTTGTCATCATAAGATCCTCTCCAATTGCCACCTCTCCTACACAAATCTCAATTAAATCTCTACCCTCCACTTCACTCTTTAAATCCCTAGTTCTCATCTCCACCCTACATTATAAAATAAAACTTTTTTTTCACTTATATAGTTTGTATCTTTCCATGAAATACCATTATACACATAAACATATACAATACATTCTTGTATACATCACCAATATTATTATCACTATTACATATAAATATTTTTAACATGCATAGCTATTTAAATACTTCCAATTAATTCATTTCAAATTTCCCTGATAAATTTCCAAATTTATTATCACATAAATAACCAAATTAAAATTCCTGATATTCTTTATAATCTCAATACTCAAGGAATATAGTATTAAATCAGGGTTGAAAATTCGGGGTGTTACAATAAGTGTCTGCTTTTGTGAACTCCAAGAGATCGTTGTACCTCCACATGTGAACACATATCCTATCTGAGACCTGACTCTATGTGGATCTGATAAGTAACTTGCATCTGCATAACCAGTTATTTCTTATTTTGATCCTCTGGAATATAACAAACCAAAATTAGTTGTTCCTTGAAGATAATGAAATACATGTTTAATACTATTCCAATGTCTCCGTGTAGGAGATGAGCTAAATCATACTAATAAATTAGTAGCAAATGATATATCTGGTCGGGTACAATAGCCAGATACATAAGAGCTCCAATTGCACTTAGGTATGGTACTTCAGGACCAAGAACCTCTTCATTATCTTCGCGAGGGTGAAATGGATCCTTTTCCACATTTAATGATCTAACAACCATTGGAGTGCTTAAAGGATTTGCATTATCCATGTTAAAGCGTTTTAAGATCTTTTCAGTATCATTTGATTGATGCAAAAGTATTCCACTTTGAAAGTGCTCAATCTGTAAACCAATACAATATTTGATTTTCCCAAGGTCTTTCATTTCAAATTCATTCTTTAAATACATCATTATTTCTAGAACTTCTTTAGTCCCAATGATATTTAAATCATCAACATATACAGTAATGATAATAAATCCAGATGTTTGTTTTCTTTATAAAAACACATGGGCATATAGGATTATTCACATATCCTTCTTTTAACAAATATTCGCTTAAGCGATTATACCACATGCGCCCTGATTGTTTTAACCCATATAACGATCTTTATAATTTGATCGAATATAATTCTTTGGGTTTTGAACTTAATGCTTCAGACATTTTAAATCCTTCAGGGATTTTCATAAATATCGCTATCAAGCGACTCATATAAATAAGCTGTAACAACATCCATAAGACGCATTTCTAATTTTTAGAAACTGCTAGGCTGATTAAATATCTAAACGTAATTGCATCTATTACTGGAGAATACGTTTCTTCATAATCAATTCTAGGTCTTTGTAAAAAAACTTGAGCAACAAGTCGAGCTTTATACCTCACAATCTTGTTTTTCTCGTTGCGTTTTGACAAAAAAGCCCATTTGTATCCTACTAGTCTCACGACTTCAGGCGTGAGGATAATATGTCCAAATACTTTACGCTTATTAAGCGAATTCAATTCAGCCTGTATAGCGTCTTTCCATTTTGTCCAATCATGTCTATTTTGACATTCAGTGACGGATCTTGGTTCAGGATCCTCACTTCCGTTAACAATATCACATGCTACGGAATAAGAAAATATTTCATCCATATTTTTCATCTCATTTTGATTCCATAATCCTCCTGTATTGACATAATCAATAGAGATCTCACGATTTTCTATACCTTCAGGATTTTTCATCTCTTGATTTGTCTTATTTTGTGTTTCTTCTGGAACACATTCTTGCACATTGGGGTCATCACGCTTATCTGCTCCTTTTCTTTTTCGAGAATTTTTATCTTTGGAACTGATTGGTCTACCACGCTTCAGGCGTGTCTTAGACTCATTTGTGACTTCATTCTCTGATTGTCCTTTTAGGATTTCAATCCGAGCAGGAGCATTTACAACTGGTATATATGATTTAGTCACTCTTTTCGTATTAGTGAACACATCTGGCAATTGATTGGCTATTTCTTGTAAATGCATAATCTTTTGCACTTCTGTCTCACATTGTTTTGTGTGAGGATCAAGATGCAATAAGAATAGTTCACTCCATGTAATCTCCTTCTCCAGCTGTTTCTTTTCTCCCCTTAATGCTGAAAAAATTGCCTCATTGAAATGGCAATCGGCAAACCGAGCCATAAAAACATCACCAGTTTTAGGCTCAAGATATCTTATAATAGAAGGAGATTCATAACCGACATATATTCCCAGTCTTCTTTGAGGACCCATCTTTGTACGTTGTGGTGGAGCAATTGGTACATATACCGCACAACCAAAAATTCTAAGATGGGAAATATTTGGTTCTTGACCAAATGCTAATTGTAGAGGGGAGTATTCATGATATGCACTTGGTCTGATGTGAATTAATGCTGCAGCATGTAAAATTGCATGACCCCATATAGAAATAAGAAGTTTTGTTCTCATTATTAATGGTCTAGTAATAAGCTGGAGGCACTTAATCAGTGACTCAGCTAAACCATTTAATGTATGTACATGGGCAACATTATGTTCAACAATTATTCCAATTGACATACAATAATCATTAAAAGCCTGAGACGTAAACTCACCAGCATTGTCAAGTCTAACTTTCTTGATTGTATAATCAGAAAATTGTACTCGTAATCTAATTATCTGAGTAAGAAATCTCGCAAATGCCACATTACGAGTTGATAATAAACAAACGTGTGACCATCTACTAGAGGCATCTATCAATACCATAAAATATCAAAATGGTCCACACAATGGGTGTATAGGCCCACATATATCACTTTGGATACGTTCAAGAAAGGTAGGTGATTCAGTTTTTATTTTAGCTGGTGATGGTCTCATGATTAATTTTCCTAGAGAACAAGCCTCACATGGAATTTTACTAGTTTGAAGGATCTTCTGACCCTTTAATGTATGTCCATATGTATTCTCAATAATTCTTCGCATCACCATTGAACCAGGATGACCTAAACGGTCATGCCACAGAGTTAATGTCTCTGTATCTTTTTAAGAACCATATGCGACTGTATCGCATTTATATGTGTAATGTAATCCTGAGGAAAACTTTGGTAGTTTTTCTAGTATGTACTTCTTTTCTGATATATAAGTAATAAGATATATATACTTCATATTTCCTTCAGTTGCAGACTGAGTATCATATCCATGAAGATATATATCATTAAAACTCAACAAATTTCTTTTGAATTTTGGTGAAAATAAAGCATCTTTTATGAAAAACATTGTTCCATTTGGCAATATAAAGCTGACTTTACCAGTTCCTTCAATCAAGTCTACAGGACCTAATATTGTATTGATAATTGCCTTTGTTGATTTTAAATCGGAGAAGTACCTTTTATGTTTGAGAATAGTGTGTGTTGTACCACTATCCGGTATGCAAATATCTCCAGTTTTGGTCTTGACTCCTTCTTTAGAATAATCCATATCAAGCTTCATGCAAAATAAATCATTTAGTGAGAATAAAATTTTAAACATATTATTATAAGTGAAATATTTCATTCAAATATAAATTTGACAATAAATAACAAAACATGGTAATACAATCATATATCTAATTATCACCAGTATCCATAGAATCATGATGGGTTGAAAGATTAGTAAAATCATAAGTAAAATCTGAAGTATCAAGATGAGTTGAATCATCCATAGGATCATCATGTTCAGTGAAATTCACTTCCTTCTCCTTTCCTTTCAAGGATGCCTTGTGAAACTTACAAAGGTGCTTCGGTGTTCGGCACACTCGAGGCCAGTGCCCTTTGGAGCCACATTTATAGCATGAATCTTCAGGATTCCGAAGAGAACTTTTACAAACATCTTTTTCTTTATCATGTCTTTCTACATGATGCTTCTTGTGGTTCGCGTTGTTTTGTAAAGGGTTATAAAAACTACTTCGATCGCGTCCACGGCCACGACGACGCCCACAGTCACGACCATGATTATATCCTCGTCCATAATTTTTAGAAAATGCAGCATTTGCTTCTGAAAATGCTGCTGAACCAGTAGGACGAGACTGATGATTTTTGATCAAAACCTCATTATTCTTCTCTGCCACAAGAAAAGATGAAATTAGTTCAGAATATTTCTTAAAACCACGCAGCCTATATTGCTGTTGTAGTGTTATATTAGATGTATGAAATGTGGAGTAAGTCTTCTCCAGCATTTCTTCATCTGTGATATCCACCCCACAGAATTTTAATTGAGATACTATTCTGAATATTGTAGAGTTATAATCGCTGACCTTTTTGAAGTCTTGAAAACGCAAAGCATTCCATTCATCACGCGTGGCAGGGAGCACAATTTCCTTTTGGTGATCAAATCTTTCTTTGAGATTTTTTCACAAGACACTTGGGTCTCTTACTGTGAAATATTCACATTTTAAACATTCATCAAGATGTCTGCGGATAAAGATCGTCGCTTTTGTCTTATCTTGCGACGATGTAGAGTTTATCTCTTTAATGGTTTCAGTGCGACCCATTGACTCGAGATGCATTTCTATATCAAAAACTCAAGACATATAATTCCTTCCCGTGATATCAGGTGGAATGAACTCAAACTTTGCAAAATTTGACATGATGATAACTATAACAAAATACAAAGATAATTAGAATCACAATATTTTATTTTACAACAAAATAGTAAAACTTACATTTCAATCATAATAGCTACAAACAAAAGAGGGAAAGTGAACATTAAAATTAAAAGGCTCAGGTAAAAATCACTTGGATCCATATCTATAACAAAAAAGATAGAAGTAATGATGATGATGACGACAATAATAAACTTCAAAATTAGACTAAGCATCTTGCGAAAATCTCGAATACAAAGCTTGTGGAGATGATGAAAAAAATTTGAGAATGAAAAGAGATTGAGAAGTGAGTTCTGTGGCGTAGAATTCACCAATTTATAGAGTGAAAACTAGCCGTTTTATAGCCGTTTATAGCCGTTGGAGGAGAGAGAAAAGCAATTTAGATTTTATACATTTTAAATATTGTAATTAAGAAAATGATAAAATAAATGCATTGTACTACATATATTTATGAGTTATAATATAGGCACGCCACTCTACTTGGTGGGTGTTTTGCAGACATAATTAATATAATAATAAATATTAAAATAACATTGTCACACCACGCTACTCGGTAAACCTTTCAGTGAGTCACTGAGTGTTTATACAGATATAATAACAGAATAATAAAATATATAATATTGGTAGCTTGTGATTTATTTCACGCAAGCATCAATAAAGAGGTTAGTAAAGATAATAACAAGAAATATTATTAGCTTGTCATAATCACATCACTTTACTATAAATAGGTGGCAAAGCCTCCTTTCAAATATAGCAGTGGTGTTATATGAATATAATTAGTATAATAATCTAGTTTTTCGTAATCACATCACATTACTATAAGTAGGTAGCAATGTCTCCTTTCATTATAGTGGTGGTGTTATACGAGTATTATAAGTAGAGTAACTTGACATTTTTACCTTGAGATAGTAGAGGCAGAGACTGAGACTTGTGATAGGATTTTTCCTTAAGTAATGGAAGTAAAGGTTCGTGACAAGATTTTTACCTTAAGCTAATGGAGGTAGAGGCTTGTGGTAGAACTTTTTCCCTGAGCTGACGGAGGTAGAGACTGGGGACAGAACTAGAGCGATCGTGCTGATAACATGTTGTAAAACTCCGAAAAATTATAACACCAGAGAATTCTAGAGACAGAGTAGAAGTAGGAACTCTTATTGATTTCTGATGTGTACATTGAAATGAATTAGGAAGAGCTTATTTATAGAAAAACTTTAGGGTACTATGCAGTCACTACTATGCAGTCACTATGCATGCTTGCGTCATCGCTTGCATCAGCGCATAGTAAAATCATTAATAGTGTACAGTAAAAGTTGGCCGCTATCGTTTCATAACACTTTAGATAATTACCCAATAGTATAATCTACTAAACCCACTTGCCACGCAATTTGAAAATAACTTATCCTTAAGCAACTTGGGATAATTTATTCCCAGCAACAAAATAAAATAAAATAAATATATTAAAGGAATTTAAGTGACACAGTACAGTTGCCACTAAGTAATGCAATTGCCACTAGGCCCTTCTCACTCCCCATTTTTAATATTCCAATTTAATCCCAACAGCGAGCGAAAACCGAAACCCCCAACCCCTCCCGATGACGTGAGCTTCGTCTTCTTCATCCTCCCCCCGCCCCCAGGCAAAAAAAAAAAAAAAAGAAATTCAAAACCCTAACCCTAACCCTAATGGATCCCCACTCCAGCAACGGCCGATCCAAACCGGAACTCCAATCCAACGGCCCCGCCCCCAAGAAGCTTAAACCCTCGCCCATCACCCCCGCCGAGGTCATCGCCGAGTTCGCCCACCACGACCCCGCCGTCGCCCGCATCAACAACGGCAGCTTCGGCAGCTGCCCCAAATTTGTCCTCGCCGCCCAGTCCACGTGGCAGTTCCGGTTCCTCTCCCAGCCCGATGACTTCTTCTTCAACACCCTCCAGCCCTCGATCCTCAAATCGAGAACCCTAATCAAGGACCTCGTTAACGCCGACGACGTTGATGAGATCTCCATCGTCGACAACGCCACCACCGCCGCCGCCATCGTCCTTCAGAAGGTCGCCTGGGCCTTCACGGAGAAGGCCTTTGACAAGGGCGACGCTGTCGTCATGCTCCACTACGCTTACGGCGCCGTGAAGAAATCCATCCAGGCCTACGTGGGACGCGCCGGCGGGCACGTCATCGAGGTCCAGCTGCCGTTCCCGGTGTCGTCCAATGAGGAGATCATCGTCCAGTTCAAGAAAGCTTTGAACTTGGGGAAATTGGATGGGAAAAGAGTGAGGCTTGCGGTTATTGATCACATCACTTCGATGCCGAGCGTGGTGATTCCAGTGAAGGAGCTGACGAGGATTTGCAGGGAGGAAGGGGTCGATCAGGTGTTTGTCGACGCGGCACATGCCATTGGGAATGTGGAGATTGATGTGAAGGAAATTGGGGCTGACTTTTATGCCAGCAATTTGCATAAATGGTTCTTCTGTCCTCCGTCAGCTGCGTTTTTGTACAGTAAGAAGAGTTCAGCTTCAAACGATTTGCATCATCCGGTGGTGTCTCATGAGTACGGCAATGGGCTCGCTATCGAGAGCGGGTGGATTGGGACTCGGGATTACAGCTCACAGCTCATTGTGCCGGCGGCAATGGAGTTTGTGAGTAGATTTGAAGGTGGGATTGAGGGGATTCGGAAGAGGAATCACGAGAAGGTGGTGGAGATGGGGAAGATGCTGGTGGAGTCGTGGGGACGTGTTTGGGGACGCCAGCAGATATGTGTTGTAGCATGATTATGGTTGGTTTGCCAGGGTGTTTAGGGATTGAGAGCGATGACGATGCTTTGAAGCTGCGGACACATTTGAGGGAGGAATTTAAGGTTGAGGTTCCAATATATTATAACTCATTGAAGGACGGGTATGTGGGAGACAGGAACGGGGTTGGCTCGGCTTCTGGGTATGCGAGAATTTCCCATCAGGTTTATAATGTGGAGAATGACTATCATAGACTCAGAGATGCCATTAACAAGCTGGTTAAGGATGGATTCAATTGTGGGATGCTTTCATCTAGCTGAGAAGGTTTGATATTTTAACTTTCTAAACTATATATATCAGCTAGCCAGTTCTATATATTTATTTGTAGCACTTTAGATTATTACTTGATTACTTTGCTTGTATGGCATTGAATGGCTATGTCATTGAAATACCAAAGGATTTCCCGTGCTGTAGGTTTCCATTACTGGTTAGCTTTACACTTTGGAGACCTTGATCTATTTTTACTTTAAACTCATCTACTTGAGTGTATTCATACTACTTAGGAAGGAAAGTTGATACTTTATTGTTTTAGACTGTTCTTTACCAGAAAGACTGCTCAGATTGTACTCATATATGAATCTAGACCTGGGCTTTAACCCTAATTGGGTCAGGTTGACTTGACCCCATCCAAATGAACGTAGGAAAAATAGATAAATATTTCAGAAGTCTAGGGAACTTAGACGTGAATTGCATTGCGATCAAACCAAACAGCTTTATTAGGCTGGTGAATTTGATTTGGGTCTAGGCTAAGACCATAATCGGTGCAGATCTAGGTTTGATTCGACACATAGTTGAATAGAAGTACATGTGGATAACTGTTACTTAAGAAAATTATCCTACTTACTTCTTATCTAACCTTCAATTTCATCTACTCTTGCACCCTATAACACCCAACTACCCCTTCTCTTACCTTTGGTGCCAAATTTTGTTCCTACATAACATGTTGTAAAAGTCTTTTAGGTGGGCCCCTAGGTGTCCGCTTAAGCAATGCATCCTTCATGCTCCTTTGATTAGATAGGTGCCTAGCTGTTTTTTAAACACTACAGAGGACTCATTGAATAACAAGTACACTATTCCAGAATGTAACACTATTTATAGAACAATTATCTTGAGTTGCAGCAGTCATATGAATTATCTAGGTTGCACTAAATATATTAAGGCCAACTCAGATTGTTTGGACAAGGCTAGACGAATATGGTTAAAGGTAAACATGAACTATTTTTGTTATATATAAGCAAACAAGGAAGTCCCCCCTCTTCTACCAAACCCTAAACTATCCTTGAGGGATACTTCAACAGAAAACATTTCACCTTAGTCAGCATGTCTTGTCATCAGAGTGATTAGGCATAACCCCTATGTTTGTCTATCCTAGACATCTGAATCATATGTTAACAAAGTTACCTGGATTCAAATCCTAAAACTCAGTGTTCATCGAAAAATCTTATAGAATAACCTTCAAGCATCCAGTCCTTCAGCGTTTTAAAACCTGAGTGTCTCCCGTGCCTCAATTTCATTTGGTGGAACCTATTTCCTTCCACCTACTGTTGGACCTCAACCATCAAACAGGACACCAAGCAAGCCTAAAAGCCCTGTCAATCATGGCTACATGTAGGTGTTTTCAGTTGAACCAGGGAGCCTCCAACATCAAATACCAGGCCAGTTGGAGGTGTTTGGTGGCTATTCCTAGTCTTCTTGCGGATAAAATGCTACACAAATTCAGTATAAGAACTCATACTTGACCAATTATTAACAAACAACAATTCCTAATTCCCAAATGGTCTCAATCTGGAGTTTAAAGCATTCTCCATAATTCTACAGCCTACGTAAATAATAGGTGTGTCAAAGACTCAAACGATGGTTCCAAGAGACAAAGGTCTCTATAACCCAGCCAATGAAATAGCTCAACAGCTCAACCTAAAAGCTCTAATGTCTACATGACTCTTAATTGACCCATCTTAATTTATATTGCTCAGCTTAATATAACTTGGACGATGCATTAAGTAATGACATAAGACAAAAAGAGCTAAAATTGAGAAACCTTCTATTATACCTTCCTTCACAAACTAAATTACTTTTTAACCTTTTATCATTGTTTGTGGCTTTATGCAATGACTTGATCCAAACTGTTTCGACAAGGACTCATTCAATTGCTAGTTACTATTGTGAACTAGCTAGATCATACATTCATACAAATATCGGTCGATATACCGGTATATCGGCCGAGATACCGGTATTTTATTCAAAACGATACGATAATTGCAAAAATTTACTGGATATCGTGTTGCACCGATATGGGCAGATATATCGCCACGTGGCCGATATATCGGCCGATATCCGAGATGAAATATCTGATATATCGACCGATATAGTTACTTATTTGGATAATTATTATTATTTTTTTGCTTGAGAGATCGTTTTATTTATTCTATGTTCATTATGGTATTTCAATGATATTTTTATATGATGTTTGGATAATAACTTATTTCTTTTAATAATGTCTTATAAGTATTGACTATTGATATATCAATCGGTATTTAGTACCATTTCGCGATATATCACCCGGAATTCGGTATCTGGTATATAATTTTGCGGACCAATATATCACCGATATCCGATATTTAAAACACTGCCTAGGATAACACATTGTATGTTAAATTAAACTTAGGGATCTTTGAGTAAAAATGACACTTTTGTGATATTCATAATTTCGTATGATTTCTTTGTTATTTCTTGCTGCTGATTTTGAATGTTTTTAAAGGTATTGATAAGGAAATATGCTTATTACATTTTAGTTTCAAGTTCGATTCTGTGTTGAACAGAATGCAGATATTTTGTTTTTGGGGATTAATAGTCATATGTGCCGAGTCTTAAGTTTGCTTGATATACAGTCTTAGTGAACAATTCATTAGCTTTTAAACTTTTTGGGCAAATTGGTTAGAACCTGGTTTCAAGAGCCCTTATTGTTGTTAATTAAACAGTAAATGCATGTTTAGTTACCCCGTTTATTCTGTCATCTGAAGCGAGTAACATTAACACTAGCAGTCATGTTGATGCTGGAGGATTTTTCACGTGGCTCAAAAGCCTCAGCTGTGTGTGTTAAGTGTTAAATTTTCTTGGTATAAATTTTAGTTTACTACTTATCAGTTAAACTTCTCGGGAAAGTGGTTATCTGACAATATGTAATACTAGATTTTTTTTTCCTGGAATGTGCAATGCACATGCAAGAATCCTTGTTCATAACTCACGGAACGTTCCAAATGCTATAGATGTAATTAATACAAGCACCATCTTGGAAGCACACCATTTGACTCACTCACACTCTTCTAAGCAATGCATTTAAATATTTCTAATGATACTTAATAATTTGATAGAATTTTAGTTTATTTTTTTGAGACTAAGGGTGTGAGTGTGTGAGGCGAATGTGAGACACAAAATTCAGTGCGGACCCCTCCAAAGAGTTCACATTATAATAGTAGATATTCATTACTATTTGCAGGTTTGACTGTTAGTTTGCTTACTGCAAGCACCTCTGTTGTTTCAACCTACTTATTGTCTTACTATCTGTTCATGGGACTCTGTTGGTTGGAAATTTTTGACACAGATGACTCATCAGCTTATAGTTATTATGGAAAATAGAGAGAGATGGAAAAAAAAGAGTGAGAGACTGCCTATGTAGAAAAAGCCACAACCCACAAGTCGTTGTCAGGTAGACCAGTTACTGAAGTTGAGATAGGTCTCTTACCGAAATTAAGTTGGAAAATGTTATTTTATAAAACGGAAGAGAACAAATACACGTGGAAGAAAGGTTCATGTGCTTTATTCTTGAATATTTTCAAAATGTACCAATACCTCCCTATAGCTAGGTCGAAATAGTATTTTGAACATTATAGATAGGTCAAAATAGTATTTGAATGCCCTACTATCATTTACCGGGGGTTTTAATGATTTTTGTTTGGAGTTTGCCGGAGGCATGAACATTTATACATCTAATGCCATCATAGATGGTGTGGTTGTGGGCATATTCGTCTCACTTTGTTGATCCGCTAATTGATAGCAACCTTAGATTCTCTTCAGCTACCTTTATGTTTGTTTTCTCTCTATGTTGATTCACTAATTAATAGAAACCTTTGGCAGCCTGATTGGCTAGTTTTATGTTTGTTGGTTTGGACTTATTTTAACAAAAATTTGGTAGCTTATTGGATGTAAATGATGGAGTAGTTACATTTTTGGGGTTTGCTCACTGCACTAGGAAAAAACCATTGACAATGTCAATTTTGGGCTTGGGGTCATGCTTTAGGCCTTTACTTGTGCGCGACAGTTATGGATGGTGACTGCAAAGGACACTGATAGGTGATTTTGGTTCGATGGTTCAAGAAGATCTAGATTATCTTGAATAGTTATTGGGTTTGAGTGCACGAGGTTCATTTTGTAGGAATTTGGTGTCAGAGAGATTTGATAATATAACTCTGAAGAGGAGAGAAGCTTCACTCTTAAGGTAGGATACATACGTAAGTCCAGTGATTCCTTGCAAACCTCTCAGTGTACATGAAAGGGGGGAGAGATGGATCAGATGTTTTTAGGCAATGAATACAGTAAACGGGAGCTTCTTGAGAGGACATTAGTTATTCGTTAAGTGTTGGTAAGGGCGAAGTACAAACAAGAAATGAGCTTGTTAGGGTATCTTTCAGTTTTGACAATTTTGGAGGCAGGGACATGATGTAACATGGTAGATCCTAATAATCAAGCCATAACATGGAAATGACATGCAGTGAAATGACATGCAGAAACTGTTATAGCCCAAAGGCCCATCACTCTAGATTTGATGATGATTAACTCATGTAGTTATAGTACTAATGATCTTGTGTTATATAGTTTCAGATTTACTATCAAGATCCTAGCAGGTGTTTAGCTTCAACAAAGAAGTTTTGGAGCTAACACATGTTGATTCAAGAGCTCGAGCGTCAAGATCGCATCTAGTACTCGGTTGGAGTCAAGCTCTTTGGATTGTGTTTGAATCGAGTCGGCTTGGAGAAGGAGTTTTACAAGAAGACTTCGGTTGTCTAGTTTAAGTTTGTGTTTAGATCTTGTGTAAGATAGACTAGTGTTGATATGCTCAAGTTCACACACACAAGTTCAATATGTTTGGTTTTCGGTTTAACTGGGTTTTTGGATTTCAATTTCAAATATATATGATTTTCATGAACAGATAGAATCAAAACAAGTTTACATGGTTTAAATGTATATTAAATTTCATCTATATACATATATGTTTCATATACTTAGAAAAACTTATTTTGATGATTCTATTCATTGTTTAGAGTTTTGTAATTAACAAATTTATTTTTGGATTTCATGTCAAAAACATAGATATATATATATATATATACTACTGTATTGGATTCTATCCATACACAATATGCTTCAAAAGAGTTTAAATGTCTTGTTTTTGTATTTATACAAGTTTGGGAAAAATCAGATTTTCATTTCAAAGTTTGGTTTTCAGAAAATATGATTTTTATGTTTAAGCCTAATTTCTATATCATAAAAATAGTTCAAATAGTTTGTAATATGTGTTGATTTTTGGTCACACATATTTGTTATTCAAATATCTAACAAGAACTTATTTTTGTGGAATTTATAAGATTTTATGGGATTTTATTGGAGTTAAAATGTTAAGTTTCAAGTTTTGAAATATCCCAGCCAGATCTGCTAGCGGTCGACCGGACGGTCGACCGATGTGCACGAGGACATGCATATGGCTAGCCTACAAGGCCGGTCGACCGGGCGGTCGACCGGCTGTTACTACCCATTTCTCGGGTAGTGCCGGTCGACCGAGCGGTCGACCGACAGGCTGTGTGCCCTTTGGACGGTCGACCGGGCGGTCGACCGGCAGTGCCTAATGGTAAAAAATTTGACCGTTGGCCGGTCGACTGGAGGGTCATTTCTGACCTTTCGGGCTGCCAACGGCTATATTTTTCCCAACCCTATATAAAGGGGTTTTGGGTGCTGTTTTTTACAATATTTTAAGAGAGCTTTTCTTCCCATCTTACAAGTGTTTTGCAGCAAGATTTTAAAAGAGTTTTTGTGCCAAAAGAGTCTTTAGGAAATTGGTTTTGATCTTCATTTCTATTTCGTTCTAGTATTTTTTTCAAGTATTTTTCTTTGTGATTTGTTTTTCAAACATCTTGTTTTCTCACACTTGAGTTATCATCTCTATCATATCTATAGGATCTTGTTTTTGTGAAAAATATTGTTTGTGGTCTATTGTGATTACCAAGAATTATTTGTGGTCTCTTGTGATCACCAAATTTGTAATCTCTTCTTTGCTTTGGCTTTGTGCCTTATTCCTCTTGTGCAGAGGTGATTGAGATTGTGGTTTAGGTTTGTGCCTTGCCCCTCTTGTGTAGAGGTGATTGTGGTGGAGTTTGGCTTTGTGCTTGTATCTCTCTTGTGTAGAGGTGATTGTTGTTTTGGCTTTGTGTCTTGCCTCTTTTGTAGAGGTGGTTGTGTTGGAGAGAGGAGTTGTGTACTCCTAACTTTGTAATGCAAATTCCTCGGTGGAGGTTCCCTTTGTGGGAGGTCCTGTGTGAACGTAGTGGAAATCCTTCTGTGTGAAGACGGGGACATAGAGTAGTGGCTCGAACCTCGAAACATATCTTAGTGTTTGCGTTTAATCCACTATCTCTAAACTCTCTCTCTTATATCTTGCATTACTTTATATTATTCATATCTCATACATGCTTGGTATTATTTGTGTGCCCATATTTGTGTTGAACCAAGAAAGCTTCATATAGCACCTCAACTCTTATTTAGAGGAATCTAGAGGAGATAGTTCAGAGCTCGTCACTGGGAATTCGGCTACACTCTTTGGTTACACATAGTGTATTGCAATTAGTTTTTAATTCCGCATCATTAGTATTAGATTAGCTAATACACATATTCACCCCCCTCTAGGTGTATTTTCAATTGATATCAGAGCCTACGCTCCTGATATTAGGTTTAACTACCTAGGAGTGAGATCTTGGATTACTAATCTAGTTTTTGCATTTGCACACATATAGTCTATACACACATGGATTTCATGACCCCTCCAATGTATGATGTTACCAACATTGATATTTGGAAAGTTAAGATGTCCATGTACCTTAAACCCTAGGAATGCATGTATACCTTGCCACTACCAAGAAATCTTATCTTGGCAATGACAAGCATATAGAAGCCAATGCACAAGCCTTAGAGGCACTTAGGCACACACTTAGCAAAGATTATCTTTCTATTATTTCTCATTGTGATTCTGCTTTTGTAGTGTGGAATACATTGACCTCTCCCAAGCTACAAACGACAAATTATATGGAGAAAGAATCTAGTGGAGATTAGTCCGACGAAGCTTGCTACATGGTCCAAGGGAATGACTCCCTTGAGGTACATTCGGATAATCATCTAAGTGATAGTTCTAGTTCTTCTTGTGATGATAACATGGATGCAGATGCATTAAATGAAGAACTATCTATATTTTGTGAAAACTTGCTAGAAAAATATAAACTTTTAAAAAAAAAAGAGTTTTAAATTAAAAGAAGAAAAGAAGAATTTATTTTCAAAGCTAAACATAGTTTTAAAAGAGAGGGTTGAGATTTCAGGTGAAAGAGACTCCTTGAAAATCCAACTTGACTTTGTTTTAAAAGAAAATGAAATTTTGAAAAATAAAAATGATTTTGATATTGTTTTGAAGAATAATGATGACTTGTCTTCAAGACTTGATTTTGTGTTAAAAGAAAATGATTCTTTAAAGAACAAATTGTTTTAATTTCTAAAGAATTAGAATGCATTTCTTTAGAAAAAGTTTCTTTCAAAAATGATTTAGATTCTCATGTTTGCCATGCTACTATAGCTTCATCATCTTGTGCTTCTATTGCATACTCCACATCTTCTTCTAATGTTGAAAATGATATATGTATGTTAAAGAAGAGTGTTGATTGTTTGGGCTCCACTTTGAGCCAATGTGTCATGAACCACACACGATTGGAATCCATGTTTCGTAAGAAACATGCTCCTCATATGTATTTCATGTTTACACACATAACATTATGTATGCTCATGTGCATACTTGTACACATTGTGGACGTAAGGGCTACCTTGCAAAGTTTTGTTATGATAGAATACATAATTCAAATTTTGCAAATAAATTTGTTTGGGTTAAAAAGGTGCTAACCCCCATGGACCCAAGAAAGTGTGGGTACCTGATTGAACTTTTTTCCTGCACACAAAATAATGAAGTTTAGATTGAGAAGTAAAGGTGTGCAAGTGCTCAATTCGAATCCGCTGTAGCAAGGCTATGCGGGTCGTGATCCTCAGGGAGGGACTAGCGATGGAAGCGTTTGTAAGATTCTCAAAAATTTTTATTTATTTTATTAGTTATGATGGTATTTACAAGGAAGTGTGGTGAAAAGAATTTGAGAGAGATAGAGATAGAAATCTAAACTAAAGAAAGAAAGAAAGAAAGAAACACATACCTCTTCAGTCTGCTTACCTTTTGAACCGTTGCGATGATTTACCTTTTCTTGGAAGGCGTACAAGCATGGCGTATAGGATCGTCCGCCTTCTTAATCTACAATATGAAATAAAAGACAACTATGAAGACCTGTTCATCGCCATAGGCCATCAAGGGCTCTTCTTCGGCTAGGTAGTCTCGAAGCAGTTGGTTCTCATGGTGGGCAAGACATTAGAGAGAAAATAGAAGAAAGCAAATACTGAGATACACAAGATTAAACAAGAACAAAAAAAAAAATAATAAAAAAACAAAACAAACCTCGATTCGATTATTAAACAATGGTGGAAAAATAAAACTTACACCGACTGTCACCATCAGTACAAGTAGATCCCTTCCTCCATGAGAACATCATCTCCTCTCAGTTTTTACAAAAAGGAAAAAAATAAAAATTACAATGGAGGAAAGAAAATCTAAACTACAAGAAGAAAGCCTAAACCCTAGATTTGGCCCTTTGGCTCTGCCTCTGGACGCCCTTTACGGTTGCTCTGCAGGGGTATTTATAGGTGCAGAAGGTAGTAGAGTCCCAACACAACTCTCCCACGAAACATGGTCCCGAGATAAGACTGAAATGCCGCGGAAACGCGGCTTGGGCCGCGTTTCCGCGGCCTGGTGGTGGCGGCTGGCCACGCGCTTTGGCGCATGGCCTCCCCTGATCCGTCCATCTGGGCGTTTCTTTCTGGAAGTTTGATCCTGGCTCTTTATCTTGGGATTTAGATATAACTTGGGAAGCAAGTTACCTAGATCCCAAATCTTTTCCACGAATTTCCTTCTCTTCTTTTAGCTTTTATCCTCATCCCGCAAGTGTTTAGGGCTGAATAGAAGTCTATCCTTCCCTCTTCTTTGTATTTGCAACTTTGGCCCTTTTGTATTTGCAATTTTGACAATCAATATTTGCACTTTTGCATTTGGGCTTAAATATGGGCTTTTGGGCTTCTTTTAGGCTTTATTTATTATTAAAATAAGAACTCAAGGCCTGCACACAATAAATCACAAAATATTAATAAATGTGCAGAATTATATGAATAAAAATGAAAATGTGATGGTAAATATGATGATAAAATGCACTTTTCACTACCAATCACACCCCCACACTTATCTTTTTGCTCGTCCTCGAGTAAAAATAAAGAAAAAGAAAAAGAAAAAGAAAAGAAAAATTAATCTAACCTAACTCACTTTCGTAGGAATCACGGAATCACGGTTGCACTTAGCATGTGCAACAAGCCGTTAAACCCCTAGGTTACCCTAGAGGACGAGTGTTGTCTCGTGAGGGTTTTCAGCGGATTACACCCACAAAATCCATAAAAGGAAATATTTGAAATACTTTTGAAAAGACTAAGTAATCTATAAGTTTTTAGGATCCTCATTTTTATTCATTCTTAGACTTAGTCTTTATAAAGTAAATTGTTATCTATTTTAGGTAAGGGTCAAAATTGAACTTCTAATATAGTCTTTTTCGTTACCAAAAATCATATGCATCCTTGTAAATTTATACTAGGAATTCCTTAACTTGGACTCTCATGCCTCTTTATTATTTTTATAACTTCATCTAATTTTCTTTCGTGTAAGCATCAAGGCTTCTTGAGGCCCTAATACCTAACTAATTGACTATTAGATGTGTTAATAAATTTTTTTTAATATGTATAACTCATCTAATTTTCTTTTGTGTAAGTATCAAGGCTTCTTGAGGCCCTCATACCTATTTAATTGACTCTTAGATGTGTTAATACATATCTCATATTTCTTAGTTTTATTAGGCTTTCTAATCCACCAATGTAGCGAATTTAAAGTCGATGACTCCCAAACCGCTTGGCTTTAGGGCACCAGGTGAGAAAACACCCCGCGGACTCAAATTCGAGTGAACTAGGCCCCAAAACTAAGGACTTTATTTTATTTACTCACCTTTAGGCATGAATACTTATGCTTCTTGAGGCACATGCATCCAGCTTAATTAGTGATATTTTTTTTATATGAGGCACAAAGGTCTTCGTCTTAGAATCCTAGATATGCATTAGGTATGCAAATTTCATTAAGGTAAAAATCAAGACTAATTAATTATTCAATTTCTCCTCCTATACCTAAAATTTAAACAATTTATTTATTTTGACCAAGTTTTGAGAAATCCTAATCATGATTTGATTTTCCTAATTCTTAAGATTGTCCTTTTTATTTTGACCAAGTCAAAATATTGTCCTTTTTATAAGTTTTTTTTTCAGAATTTTTTTAGCAGATTTTTGTTAGTTTCTACCTATGTTAGTATGTTAGTAAAGCCCACCCCTACACTTATCTCATGCATTGTCCTCAATGTATGAATGAATGCATATATGCATGAAAAAGAACAAGGGAAGGCAGAAATTACCTTAAGGTGGTGGTTCCGGTGGTGGTCTAATTGGGCCAAGCGTTGCTACCCAATCAAGATAACATAATACTTCATGGAGGAACCCACCAAAAATTTTTCTTGTATAACCCACGAAAATGTATGTGTGATCATTTTTTAAATTTCCACCCCATCAAATTTCCAAATTTGATAATAAATTTCAGAGTCAATTGTGTCAACCGCCTTGTCCCAAAATGGAGTGTGAAAAGATGGAATGATTGACTTGGACGTCGTAATTATGGGAACGAATACCGACTCAGGAAAGAAACTTAAACCAAGTAAGGGTTCAGGAGTCGGGCTAGGTTCAGGAAGTGGGTCCAAATCAATAAGCTGAAACTCAAGTCCACAATAATCTTCCCTCAATGGAATGTGACTCAATGGTGGTGATTCAAGTTCAGGAATGATATGAGTGGGGATCAAAACTGACTCGAAAATATTACCTAAGTCGGGTAACAAAACAGGAGTCAATAATGATTCGGGAATTTGAACTTGATCATAGATTTGAGAATCTAGGTCACATATCTCATTGAGTTCAATCTCATAAAAATGAGAACTTGCCAATTTATCCATGGGACTTTCAAAATTGCACAATTGGTCAAGTTCAATATGATCATTAAAAATGGGTGACTCAATTTCATGATGAATAGGCACAAGATCCAATGTTGACTCAGGAAAAGTAAAATCAGGTGGAGACACCGGAGTCATTATTGAATCAGGAAGTAGAATTGAATCATCAGGTAGGAGATCATGATTATATTCATGCTCAAGTTCTATTTCAGGAAAGGAAGAACTTGCCATACTATCAAAAGTTGGAGTTTCAGCAAGTTCAAATGATGGCACTGAAGTCGAATCTTGTTGTCCAAAGCAACTTGGTTCGTCGGCTCTAACAGAATGGTCAACAATATCAGAAATGGCCGAACGGTGAGAACGTAAGGATTGAACCATCAGATCAATGTCACGATCACGGGCTAATCTAGCCTGAGTCATGGCGGCAAACATCCTTTCATAGTCGATAGGTGCATCATGCTGTGATTGGACTTGAAAAGATGAAGTGTAATCGTGATGAAGTTGTGAGTCGGTGGACTCACGCATCATCATGTCTGCGATTGATGGTAATTGTTGCTTGGACTCATGCATACTTATCATTTCCCCGATAGATGGTATTCTATTCTGAATTGGAGGATCTGAGTATGACTCATGGAAAGAATGTGGACTAGGTGGATATGGAGGACAAATTGGTTGAGAATTAGACTCGGGGGAAGCGAAACCCCATGAACTCTGTGAAGAGTTGAAAGTATGAAAAGCATGGTCATAAGATGGGGGGTATGGGTTATAATTATTCGGATAAGACCATTCCGGCACACTAGATTGGTCAAAGTTATGATATGCCGGGTTGGTAATATCCGAAAAAGAATTAGGTGTGTAATATGGATTAAAGTTGGAAAAATTATTATATGCCATATCACACAAACACAAACAAAGAAAAAGAAAACAAATAAGCAAACAAAAAAAATTCTAACCTAAGTTAGGGTAGACCTATGACCTAGACGACTCCTAACTGGTTAGACTGTCCACGGGAGGTAGGGTGCAGACTTTGACCACAAGTTAATCAGCCAGGTCAGGGCAAGAGTGGTGGGAGGTTTTCCGTCAAAGACGTTCCTTAATTAAATAACCACCAATCTTCGGGCTTTCGGCCCTCAATCCCCTTCCTAGACACTGATTTGGCAAGAGTCAAATTCCAGCACTGTTCCCCCTTAGGATAATCTCCTAATTGAGACCGAGAAGTCCCTAGGGCCAACGTCTAGTCAATTTTTAATTAGGGTTAGGGTTGTGAGTGCTTGGAATATGATTTTTGGGCCAAGGAAGGGTGATTAAATCCCCACCTTATCTTGTTAATGGTTATGCCCTTAAGATAATTTGTGCAAGTGTACAAAATATGTAAATAAGATTCACTCAAAGCATCAACCAAGAGATGAGTCCTATTCTACATGCAATGCGAACGTACCTTGCTCCAACACTCTTCAACAGTAAAATAAAGTAATTGAAAAGACACGTGCCTAATATGCTAACGTCTAATCAATTTTTATCATTAACAACAAATATTTTACTGTTGAATTAATTAGCAGTAAGCAGGATTATCACAGAACAAATTTTAACAGAGAAGTACACAGATATTGCCAGTTTCAGAAACCTGCAAAAATTTCAGTCAGTAGTTGATTGAACTTTTTTCCTGCACACAAAATAATGAAGTTTAGATTGAGAAGTAAAGGTGTGCAAGTGCTCAATTCGAATCCGCTGTAGTAAGGCTATGCGGGTCGTGATCCTCAGGGAGGGACTAGCGATGGAAGCGTTTGTAAGATTCTCTAAAATTTTTATTTATTTTATTAGTTATGATGGTATTTACAAGGAAGTGTGGTGAAAAGAATTTGAGAGAGATAGAGATAGAAATCTAAACTAAAGAAAGAAAGAAAGAAACACATACCTCTTCAGTCTGCTTACCTTTTGAACCGTTGCGATGATTTACCTTTTCTTGGAAGGCGTACAAGCATGGCGTATAGGATCGTCCGCCTTCTTAATCTACACTATGAAATAAAGACAACTATGAAGACCTGTTCATCGCCATAGGCCATCAAGGGCTCTTCTTCGGTTAGGTAGTCTCGAAGCAGTTGGTTCTCATGGTGGGCAAGACATTAGAGAGAAAATAGAAGAAAGCAAATACTGAGATACACAAGATTAAACAAGAACAAAAAAAACAAAAATAATAAAAGAACAAAAACAAACCTCGATTCGATTATTAAACAATGGTGGAAAAATAAAACTTACACCGACTGTCACCATCAGTACAAGTAGATCCCTTCCTCCATGAGAACATCATCTCCTCTCAGTTTTTACAAAAAGGAAAAAATAAAAATTACAATGGAGGAAAGAAAATCTAAACTACAAGAAGAAAATCTAAACCCTAGATTTGGCCCTCTGGCTCTGCCTCTGGACGCCCTTTACGGTTGCTCTGCAGGGGTATTTATAAGTGCAGAAGGTAGTAGAGTCCCAATACAACTCTCCCACGAAACATGGTCCCGGGATAAGACTGAAATGCCGCGGAAACGCTGCTTGGGCCGCGTTTCCGCGGCCTGGTGGCGGCGGCTGGCCACGCGCTTTGGCGCGTGGCCTCCCCTGATCCGTCCATCTGGGCGTTTCTTTCTGGAAGTTTGATCCTGGCTCTTTATCTTAGGATTTAGATATAACTTGGGAAGCAAGTTACCTAGATCCCAAATCTTTTCCACGAATTTCCTTCTCTTCTTTTAGCTTTTATCCTCATCCCGCAAGTGTTTAGGGTTGAATAGAAGTCTATCCTTCCTCTTCTTTGTATTTGCAACTTTGGCCCTTTTGTATTTGCAATTTTGACAATCAATATTTGCACTTTTGCACTTGGGCTTAAATATGGGCTTTTGGGCTTCTTTTAGGCTTTATTTATTATTAAAATAAGAACTCAAGGCATGCACACAATAAATCACAAAATGTTAATAAATGTGCAGAATTATATGAATAAATATGAAAATGTGATGGTAAATATGATGATAAAAATGCACTTTTCACTACCAATCAGTACCAAAATCCACCCCTATTGTATTTGATGTAGGTGTGGGCTCTCGCTTGACGTGAGGGTATTGGTGCCTTGATGGTGGATGCGTTTGAGCTTGATGGACTCTACATTGGATGCATCACCTTCAAGGATGTTTGTGGGAGGACCACTATGGTTTGGAGATCTAGAGATTAGCCTCTATTAGTTTTGGTAACTATCTCTAATTCCTTATTTTGTTTACATGCTCTCATTGATTGAGTTTTAGTAGGTTTTGATTTTTCATGTTTATTATGTTAAATGAATGTTAATTAGACTTGAGATATACATATGTAGTATTTGAGATACACCCATATTTATATGCATTTACTATTCTTGTGTTCTCACCATTATTTAGTTTTATCAAAACATACATATACCTTGAAGCGTATTTAGTTTTGATGATTTCTTATTTATATGAGCTTCATTGCCTGTTTCCATGATTTTGTTGATTACATGATTCTTACACTCTATGTTTGGTGTTTACTCATGATTTTTTGTTTCACGAGCATATATGTGCTTTATAGACTTTCAGTGTCAATTATTGTGTGATTTTCATGTTTTCACGGAATATATGATTTGGTTTCATGTTTTGAAGATCTTCAACTAGTTTCATATTCTTCAATTGGTAGAGTTTTCAAATTATTTACAAACTCTTATTTTTGAAAACCCCTATCAACCAAAGGGCGGTTGGATGAGCGACCATACTTTGTATACCCTTATATATCTTTTAAACTTGTGCATGAAAAGGTTGGTAGGTATGAGTTATACACATGATCTTCATGGAATTTTATCTTTGTAACTCATATTTGTTTTCTATATATGTATGCTCTAAATTTTAATTAATATCAATTTCAATTGGTATTTTCATTTTCATACATACATACATACATATGATTTGATTGTGCTTGTTTTACTATATCTTTATACATTCTTTAAAAACATAAAAAGTTTATGCTAAGCTTGACTTATTTTTAAATGTTAATTGATATCTTTACAAACTTATATATTAATTTCACTTGTTATTTATTTGATATCAAAATGTACTTTATGTTTCACTTTCAATTGGTATCAAAATCTACTATTGGTATCTTTAAAATTTTTTTAAGTGGTACTAACTTTTATTTTTGTCAACTATAATTTGATTTCATTGGTATCATAATTCATTTTGTTGACTTCAAGAAATTTCAAAATTTGTTTTAAAAAGTGGTTTCAAAATTTTTGATATGTTTTGCTTATCTGCAAGGGAGCTTAACATCTCTTCTATATATAGATTCATGTTGAAGTGTATTCCACATATAGTAGAGCTTGACCTCTCTTCTTTATGTGGTACACGTATGTAAGGGAGCTTAACATCTTTGCTTATACATTGTATATTATGTTTTATGTGGGTTAGGGTCTAGTCATCCCTTCTCCATGTAATGCATGTATGCAGCGGGAGCTAACTTATCGTCTCTCCTCTTCATGAATGTATATCACAGATACATTTATATTGTTTATTTGTCTTCGCCCCTTTGTTGATGAATTGACAAAAAGGGGAGATGAATTTTGAGAGTTTATATATGCATGTTTATATCCTTGTTTATGCATATATATTTTTATTTAGTTTATACATTTCATTGAATATTCTTATTGTTTATTGTTATGCATGAGTTAAGGGGAGCTTCTATAAAGCTTAACTTTAATCCATGCATATATAACTCCATGAGTTTTGTCATCATCAAAAAGGGGGAGATTGTTGGCCCAAAGGCCCATCACTCTAGTTTTGATGATGATTAACTCATGTAGTTAAGTACTAATGATCTTGTGTTATATAGTTTCAAATTTATTATCAAGATCCTAGTAGGTGTTTAGCTTCAACAAAGGAGTTTTGGAGCTAACACATGTTGATTCAAGAGCTCGAACATCAAGATCGCATTTAGCACTCGGTTGGAGTCAAGCTCTTTGGATCGTGTTTGGCTCGAGTCGGCTTGGAGAAGAGTTCTACAAGAAGACTTCGGTTTGTCTAGTTTAAGTTTGTGTTTAGATCTTGTGTAAGATAGACTAGTGTTGATATGCTCAAATTCACACACACAAAAGTTCAATATGATTGGTTTTCGGTTTAACCAGTTTTTAGATTTCAAGTTCACATATATATGATTTTCATGAATAGATAGAATCAAAACAAGTTTACATGGTTTAAATGTATATAATTTCATCTATATACATATATGCTTCATGTACTTAGAAAAACTTATTTTGATGATCCTATTCATTGTTTAGAGTTTTGTAATTAACAAAACTTATTTTTGGATTTCATGTCAAAACACACACACACACACACACATATATATATAGGGGTTACTGTACCTCAGCCGACGGCTGAGAGAGTTTCTCAGCCGGCGGGTCGTGGCAACATCAGAGCCACAAATCTGTCATAAATTTTGGCGGACAAAAACCCGAAAAATCCCGCCTAATTTAATGTCAGTCACCTCAACATTGTATTTTCCGAAAATACCCTCACTCACAACTTTTTACCTTATGTAAAAACATTTCCTTTCAAAAAATTTACAACTCTAAAATTTCACCTGATCATTCTGATCCAATTAGTTTTATTGTTTCTCAAATTTCATCCGTTTTTTTAAAAAATATACTTGCAAAACATGGCGCCAAAGAAATCATTCGCCGAAAAAGGTACTAGAAAAACGATATGTTTCAAATTTGTTTAGGGTTTATGGATTTTAATAGTTTTAATATTTTTTTCAGATTTATTTCCGTTTCTCTCCCTTTTTTTTTAATCTTGGGACCATGGTCGCAGTTAAGAAAGAGATTCTGAACTTTAGATGACGAATAAATTTTTAAATTTATAGATTTTCTAACACAACGATAAGGTCCATTTTTTTCAAGTTTTTTCATTTCCTTTTATTTTTACCATGGTCGCAGTATTTTTTAAAAAAGCGATGTATATGTATGCGACCTTGCTATTATTTTTTTAAGTCATTTTTTTCATACACTATTTGTCGACCTCGGTCGCAGTAGTTAAAATTATAGTTGCAGATCTGTTCGACTTAGATCGTAGAGTTTTTATTTTTTTATTTTTTTGGACTTTTCATTTTAGACGAATGTGACGTTGGTCGTAGTATCTGAAAGGTCCTTTGTTTTTTATTACATACTGCGACATGGGTCGCAGTTGTTTCAGTATGCGTTGTAGTATACTTATGCGACCATGGTCGCAGTGTATTTAACGTCATTTTTTTTAAATTCAGGGTCGCAGATGTTTATGTTTGCACTGTAGACTTATGCGACCTTGGTCGTAGTGTCGTTCATTGTTTACATTTGCACTGTTTATGACTGCGACCTTGGTCGCAGTGTTTTAAAATTAATTTGCTTTTTATTCCCTTATAGGTTTTAAATGATCATTGGTCTAAAGGTTTTAATTTTTCTTCATCTATAGGTAAACAACAGATAAAGGTTTGTCCTCTGAGATCGAGCCTAAAATCTATGTGCGAGTTCATAAAGAAATTCAAAAAGTACATTCAGGGCGATTTCTTAGAGGCAATCAAGAATACCCCATTTGGCCCAATCTTCATGGCCTTCTACAATGAGGAATTAGGGGGTGAAAAGGGTCTAAAATCAAAACCTCTGTTCCTTGCATAAGAATTGTAGAAATTGTATGCTTCCACATCCGACAGGAACTGTTTCCCTAGAAACTTATCTGAGCTTCCAGACATTTCTCCATGTGCATTCATATCCTACAAAAAACAATTAGACGAACTACATGAATATAAATATTTTTTAGATATCGCACGTCTAAAATATAATTTATATAACTGCGACCAAGGTCGCATAGGTAATGAAATCTATATAACTTCTTACTATAAGACTGCGACCTAAGTCGCAGTTATCCGTATGAGAAGAATTTTTAAAAAAAACAGAATAATAAATGTGCAACAATCTAATGAATATATAAAATGGATATAATTCACATAAAAACGTGTAAGAATTATGACAACAAAGAATGAGACTTGGGTCGTAGTCACAAAAATCCAACTGCGACCGTGATCGCTGTTCTAAAAAGATTAAAACAAGTGATTATTCTATTCTGTAAAACAAATTATAGTTCAAACAAGGAATGCGACTTAGGTCGCAGTCAGAGAAAAAAGATTTCACAGCCGGAGAATATTTTCAAATAAGATTGCGACCGTGGTCGCATTTCTGAAACTTTAAAACATGTGATTATAGGTCGCAGTACCACATAGACTAAAGAGAAAATTCTATATTTAAGAAATTGCGGGAAAAAAATTGACACAATTAAAACCTATTGATCGGCATGCAAAGATGTCAACCCTTCAATATTTTCAATATTCTGAGAGAAAGTTGAACCAGATGATATATCTTCCATATTTAGATCGCCAGATAGACATCGCTTACGACTGCGAACAGAATTTGCAAGGGAAGTAGACTGCTCGGACGTCGACATTAAATATTTTGGACAAAAAATTGCTCTGAAAAGAGTTTATATTTTCAGAAAAAAGTTATCGCAGGCTGAAAAGGAGAACCTAAATCTGACAAAGAGAGGTAAGGAAATAGAGGGAAAAATAATTTATAAACAATAACCTACATCTTATAAAGAGCGGCAAAAAAAAGGGGGAATAATAATAATAAACAATAACCTAAATCTGACAACGAGCGGTCCAAAAATTGCCTTGTGAGCAAATAATAATAAACAATAACGAAAGTTACCGAAAGAGTAGCTTTTCATAAGGGGTATTTAGTAATTTAACTTCTTCTTATAAGCGGGCCGCAAGTTAGTGGGGTGACAAATATTGAGCCACGTCACCGCAGGCTGAGAGAGTTCTCTCAGCCGCAGGCTGATATACATTTTTCTCATATATATATATATATATATATATATATATATATATATATATATATATATATGCTACATGTGTATTGGATTCTATCCATACACAATATGCGTCAAAAGAGTTTAAATATCTTGTTTTTGTATTTATACAAGTTTGGAAAAAAATCGGATTTCCATTTCAAAGTTTGGTTTTCGGAAAATACGGTTTTTGTGTTTAAGCCTAATTTTTATATCACAAAAATAGTTCAAATAGTTTTTAATATTTGTTGATTTTTGTCACATATATTTGTTATTCAAATATCTAACAAGAACTTATTTTTGTGGAATTTATAGGATTTTATGGGATTTTATTGGAGTTAAAATGTTTAAGTTTCAAGTTCTGAAATATCCCAGCCAAATCTGCTGGAGGTCGACCGAACGGGTAGTCGGTCGACCGGACCTGTCGACCGATATGCACGAGGACGTGCACATGGCCAGCCTACAAGGTCGGTCGATCGACTGTAACTACCCATGTCTCGGGTAGTGCCGGTCGACCGGGCGGTCGACCGACAGGCTGTGTGCCTTGTGGACGGTTGACCGGCGGTCGACTAGTAGTGCCTAACGGTCAAAAATTTGACCGTTGGCCGGTCGACTGGTCAACGATCGGTCGGTCGATCGGAAGGTCATTTCTGACCTTTCAGCCTGCCAACGATTATATTTTTCCCAACCCTATATAAAGGGTTTTGGGAGCTGTTTTCTACAAGATTTTAAGAGAGCTTTTCTTCCCATCTTACAAGTGTTTTGCAGCAAGATTTTAAAAGAGTTTTTGTGTCAAAAAGATTTATTTTTATTTTGTTTTTAAGGGTTGGAAAAATTAAAGAAAAAGAGTCTTTGGGAAATTGGTTTTGATCTTCATTTCTATTTCATTCTAGTATTTTTCTCAAGTATTTTTCTTTTTGATTTGTTTTTCAAACACCTTGTTTTCTCACACTTGAGCTATCATCTCTATCCTATCCATTGAATCTTGTTTTTGTGTGAAATATTATTTGTGGTCTATTATGATCACCAAGAATTGTTTGTGGTCTCTTGTGATCACCAAGTTTGTAATATCTTCTTTGCTTTGGCTTTGTGTCTTGTCCCTCTTGTGTAGAAGTGATTGAGATTGTGGTTTGGGTTTGTGCCTTGTCCCTCTTGTGTAGAGGTGATTGTGGTGGAGTTTGGTTTTGTGCCTGTATCCCTCTTGTGTAAAGGTGATTGTTGTTTTGGCTTTGTGTCTTGTCTTTTGTGTAGAGGTGGTTGTGTTGGAAAGAGGAGTTGTGTACTCCTAACTTTGTTATTGCAAATTCCTCGGTGGAGGTTCCCTTTGTGGGAGGTCCTGTGTGGACGTAGTGGAAATCCTTCTGTGTGAAAGCGGGGACGTAAAGCAGTGGCTCGAACCTCGAAACATATCTTAGTGTTTGCGTTTGATCCATTATCTCTAAACTCTATCTCTCTTATATCTTGCATTACTTTATATTTTTCATATCTCATACATGCTTGGTATTGTTTGTGTGCCCATATTTGTGTTGAACCAAGAAAGCTTCATATAGCACCTCAACTCTTATTTAGAGGAATCTAGAGGAGATAGTTCAGAGCCCGTCACTGGGAATTCGGCTACACTCTTTGGTTACACATAGTGTATTGCAATTAGTTTTTAATTCCGCATCATTAGCATTAGATTAACTAATACACTTATTCACCCCCCTTCTAGGTGTATTTTCAGTTTCATATATATAGTTTCCACGTGTTTTTCATACATTTGTATGACTTTATTTAGAAGCGGGTCTTAGATGTGTCTCCTCCACATCTCAGAAGTTTGGATATATTTTACTTCTTATAATAATAATAATAATAATACATGATTTTTGGAACACTTTCTAAGAGCCATCATTGTCACATCTTCATGAAATTCTGTCTTTAATTAAAAAAGAAAGAAAATTCGTATTTATGTTAAATCTAAAGTTCCATGCAAGGTTCTAAATATCGGATATCGGGATCGTATCAAATGGGGTTTTTTCGTATCGGATATCAGATATCGGGGCGGATATCGAGGATACGCGCGCATATCAGGCGTTCATATCGAACATTATATATAATGAAATATTGATAATTAAAAGTTAGTTTAGTGTCATATATATCATCTACCTAATAAAAATGATGTAATATGCATCTAAAGATAGTAAAAAATAATATACATTTGCATGCAGTTGTGCAATAAGTAAGTTATTTCATATCGAGCGATATTTCGGGCAATTTATCGGCCGATATCGGGTGATTTATTGGCCGATATTTCAAATATCGGCCGTTTTTTGCTGCAAACGATATGACGAACGATTTTCCCATATCGTATCGACATCAGGTAAAAAAGGAGATATCAGATGATATCTCGGCCGACTCGGCCGATATTTAAAACAGGGGTTCCATGATATTTCAATTTTAAGCCTTACCGTTGACCATTGACTTGTTGGCTAGCGTATAGAGCATAATGTTCTCTTCAAAGTCGAAATGACACTAGCTCAAGGAATGGCACTCTCAACTACTGAAAAAATTTCAACCCCTACCCTTGAAAATCCTCACCTGCTAATTTGCAACAGAATGGCTTTTCAGTTGATGGAAGTTTCAAGTTTCAAAATTCAGCTAGACATGGTGGTTTTAGCAATTCATTCTTACATTGGATGCAAGACTATGTGAGGAGGGTTAGATAAACATCAACACAGATTGTACAAGTCCGACCATCCATTCCTGAATTGTACTTGATTATCTGCTGCTAGATAAGATAAAAAATAAGTCCCTTGTATATCTCTTTGAGCTTTGATAAATGATCTTCAAGAGAAAAATAGACGACTTCAAAAAAAAATTTAAAAGGAACAAGAAGTCGGGTGCATGCTAAACTGCTTTGATATAAGTATTTTACCGTGACCATTCTCTTTCAATTGAAATATAAATGCACACTGAAAAGAAACTGGTGCATATACATGCTAGGTGAAGTTTCATAAGCACCGTGCATACACTTATATCTAGTTTGAAGTTTAACTCGTTCATTGTCATTATCTTATGCATGTTTCTGCTCGGACATGGTATGGATTATTTACATTTATAGCTTTCTATGGATCTGAAGAATACTAATATTGCACGTACAATATCTTTAGGCTTTAGCTTTCCCTTAAAAAAAAAAAAAAAAAAAATCTTTAGGCTTTAGTTAAAACCTGTAGTTTCATTTGAAGAGACTAAACTTTTCTTGTTGATATGGAAATCTAGCAATCAGTTATAATTATTCGTTTGTCTTTGTTGGATCTCAGTATGGACATTTTCTGATTCTATTTGTTTCCCTTTGATTCATTGCAGTTTTCTCAATGTCCCAAGGTTATATTTATCAGTCTATTCTTCCACTGGCTGGAAGGGCATGCAGGGATATTGCAGTCGTCATTGGAGGGTAAAATGATGTTTTCCCTTGTGAATGACAGTCTAAAATTTTATCTGGTGCATTTCAGTATTAACACTCTGTATTTGTACTTGCTAACTCCAATAAATTATCCGCATGCTTTCCTTACAGTCTTGCTGCAATGTGTTGAATAAATCAGCTTGTTTTAGGTCTTTATTTTTCTGTGAATCTCATGCATTTAGAAGAATATGCACCAATATGATGTTGCAAGTGAAATAAAAGCCAAGATTCAGCTTGTGAGTCGTGAATTGAGAGCTCTTATATAGGTTTCTGAAATAAGTGTGATATGTTGGTAGAATTTTACATCAAGCTGGGAAGCAGAACTTGGGAAATTATGAAAAATTCTCCTTCTAGTGGAAGATGTACACTGGATGGACATTAGTAGTACTTCTGATTTGTTCATGGTTGGTTCTGTTGGGCCTATTCAAAATGTCTCTTCTATGCTGTGTGAAATTGTTGGGAATGTGAACAAAATTTGTATCTGGTAAGAAATTATTATTTTGAGACATACGTTTGAAAAACACTTAGAGGGGCAGTGAATAGGTGGTAATGTTAATCTAATGATCTTTTTAAACAACTAAGTATAAATGATGCAAGCGGTCACTCAAAATAAGAAATTGAAGTCGAATTTCCCGTGAAGGGCTCTAGAACTTCTCATCTTTGATTCCTCTAGATTATGAGTTGAGGCGCGTAATTGCTTTCTTGTTGAGATGAGTAAAGACCTAAAAATGCAAGTCAATGAAATGATTGAAATGATGAAGAGCAAACAAACAATATCACAAGTTATGAGTGAACAACAATGAAAAGCAATAACGAAACCAATCGCAAACACAAGTAATTTGTTTCGAGGTTCGAGCCACTGCTCTACGTCCCCGCCTTCACCACTATGAAGGATTTCTACTAAATCCACAAAGGGAATTTTCACACCGGAACCTTTACACCCAAGGGGATTACAATTGGTCTACACAAGACCGGAGTACCCAACTCCAACCAATCCAACCTCTACACAGAAGGGATCTCAACACAAGGAAAATACAAGTCACTTGGTGATCAAAAGACCATAAACTCTCTCTTACAACTTCTTATAGAGTGGAGATGATTTTTGGCTCAAGAAGTGAAGTGAGAAAAATTCAGTTGTAAAGAAGTAAAAATAGCTTGTAAACCAACTGAAAACTTTAGCAAATGAAAGAACTTTGAAAAGCAATGCAAGTAAACTTTCTTCTCTTTTGAAAAACTTGAAACAATAGGAATTTTTCTTGTCCAAAACACATAACCAATGACCTCATTTATAGGGAGTGAATTCATATCATCCATAATGAATAATAGGTCATTAGGGTAGAGTTTAGCCACTAGGAATTCAGAAATAGGTGTAAGAAGCATTAAAATCAAAACAGATTTCAAGAAAGAGCCGTTGGGCTCTTTTGACGGCTGTCGGTCGACCGGCAAGCCACATGGCAAAAGAGCCGTTGGCTTTGGTCGACCGGTCTGGTCGACCGCAGGCTAAACAAAAGGAATTTTTGAACTGTCGGTCGACCAGGCCGGTCAACCGACAAAACCCGAGACTAAGGGTCTTGCAGTCGGTGGACCGGTCGGGTCGACCGCAAGGTCTGTCGGTCGACTGGCCCAGTCGACCGGCAGACGTGCACAGACGTGCACGCTCAAGGCCACAAGGCCCAGTCGACCGGACGGTCGACCGATCTGGCCTGAAATAGGTCCGGTCGACCGCCCGGTCGACCGTGAGGCCTGAAACAGATTTTTTTGAAAATGTTTTTGAACTTTGAAAAATTTTGAAAATATTTTTAAATGGTCTAAGATTTGAGTAACATGCTATAGGAGTTGAAATACATGTTTTACACTAGATATAAAAATATGAAATATTTTGAAACATGTATATCCATCAAACATGCACCAAAACCAACTAACCAAAAAACAAACTTGTATTTTGAAAAGTGAAAATGTGTGCGTGTGTTTTCTTGAGCACAACTTATCATGTCCTAACTCTTTAACATACTAATTCTTACAATGGTTCTAGGTGACTACAAGATCTTCAATACGGGCTTTTCCATAGGCAATGTTGAATAACTTGAAATCTTGATCCCGTATTGAGTCCTCTTGAGTCAATCACCACCTTCCTTTAGGAAGAATACATCTTGAATCCTTAGAACCCTGAAACAAATATAAACACTAAAATATGATTAGTACAAATAACTATATATGTTTTGTAATCATCAAAACTCCAAAATTGGGTGATTGTAACCTTGGGCCAACAATCTCCCCCTTTTTGATGATGACAAAACATATGAGTTATTTTAAAAAATAGAGAAAGGAGCTTGAAAAGCTCCCCTCAAATCATGTTATATATCAAGAATATGAACTTTACAAAAAGTAAAAATAAAAACTTGGCATAAGAAAGAAATAATAATTAAAACATATAACTCAAAAGTAAACAAACAATAACTCAAAACACAAAACATATAACTCAAAACTCAAAAATTCAAAACAATAAGCTAACTTTTTCTCCCCCTTTTTGTCGTGCATCAAAAAGGGTAAACATTGTTTTGAAATTTTTTTTTCATGAATCCATAAGACAAATATTCAATTCACCACAAATAAAAGAAAATCTATTATAGTCTAGTGGTTTTGTAAAAATATCGGCAAGTTGAAAATCGGTAGAAACATAATCAATTTCAATATCACCTTTCTCATAGTGATCTCTAAGAAAGTGATATCGAATGTCAATGTGCTTAGTCTTACTATGTTGATTTGCATTTTTAGTCATATGAATAGTACTAGTATTATCACAAAATATTTTAATATAGTCATAATGCAAATCATAGTCAAGGAGAGTATGTTTCATCCAAAAGACTTGCGCACAACAAGCCCCTGCCGCAACATACTCCGCCTCGGCGGTTGAGAGGGCTACCGAATTTTGTTTCTTGAAAGACCATGAAACAAGACTATTATCGAGAAATTGACATGTTCCACTTGTACTCTTCCTATCCACTCTACAACCTGCATAGTCGGCATCCGAAAAACTCGTCATTGAAAATTGTCCGGTCTTCGGATACCACAAACACATTTCAATTGTGCCCTTAAGGTATCTAATAATGTGTTTTACCGCAATCAAATAGAACTCTTTAGGACACGATTGAAATCGAGCACAAAGACATACACAAAACATAATGTCCGGCCTACTAGCCGTTAAATACAACAAACTACCAATCATGCTACGATAGAGTTTAATGTCTACATTTATACCTTGTTCATCCTTGTCAAGCTTTGTGGTGGTAGCCATGGGAGTTTTGCTTGTCTTAGCCCCTTCAAGCCCAAATTTCTTGATAAGTTCCTTCGTGTACTTGGCTTGATTGATGAAAATTCCATCCTTCCTTTGCTTGATTTGGAGACCAAGAAAGTAGTTAAGCTCGCCCATCATAGACATCTCAAATTCCTCCTTCATGCATGATTCAAAAGCTTTGCAAAGATTTTCATTAGTAGGACCAAATATGATATCATCAACATATATTTGAACTATAAGTATATCATTTTCAACATGTTTGGTAAACAAAGTAGTATCTATTTTCCTTTAGTAAAACCATTTGAAATAAGAAATGAAGGAAGTCTTTCATACCAAGCCCTAGGGGCTTGTTTTAAACCATAAAGAGCTTTGTCTAGTTTGAAAACAAATTCCGGATGTGTAAAATCAACAAACCCGGGGGGTTGTTCAACATACACTTCCTCTTCAATCAACCCATTTAAGAAAGCACTTTTTACATCCATTTGAAAAAGTTTAAAATCTTTATATGAAGCAAATGCAAGTGTCATCCGTGTGGCTTCAAGCCGTGCTATGGGTGCAAAAGTTTCCTCAAAATCGATACCTTCGACTTGAGTGTAACCTTGGGCCACTAACCTAGCTTTATTCCTAACAACATTACCCGACTCATCCAACTTGTTCCTAAAAATCCATTTAATACCAATTGTTGGTCTATCATGGGGCCTAGGAACAAGATGCCAAACTTAGTTGCGCTCGAATTGATTGAGCTCCTCTTGCATGGCAAGCAACCAATATGAGTCGCCCTCGGCTTCGAGAATGTTCTTTGGTTCAAAATGAGAAATAAATGCATAGTGCCCACAAAGATCATGAAGTTTAGAACGAGTAGTTACCCCTTTTAATACTTCACCTATAATAAGATCCTTGGGATGATGTGGAGTGAATCTCTAATCTTTTGAAAGTGGTTGTGTTGTCTCCACTTCAACTTCTTGAACATCATTTTCCTCATCAACCTTTGGCTTGTCTTCAAGAGTAGGTGAGTCCTTCAAAGTAATCCTCTCCATGTCTTTATTTAAAGAATCTATTTTTACAACATTCTCAACAAACACATTAGATTCTTCAAACTTTTACATGTATAAATTCTTCAATAGTCAAAGATGATTTATTGATGACTCTATATGCTTTACTAGTGTTAGAGTAACCAACAAAAATTGCTTCATATGATTTTGCATCAAATTTACCTAAATTATCTTTAGTATTTAAAACAAAACATTTACAACCAAAAACTTTAAAGTATGAAACATTTGGTTTTCTTGAATAATAAATCTCAAAAGATGTTTTAGAAGTATTTTGCATAAGAAAACCCTATTTGATATGTAGCAAGATGTGTTTACAGCCTCGGCCCATAGATATTGAGGGAGACCATACTCATTTATCATTGTCCTGGCCATCTCTTGTAATGTACGATTTTTCCTTTCAACAACTCCATTTGGTTGTGGAGTTCTAGGACAAGATAGTTCATGCTTAATTCCATGTTCTTCGCAAAAAGTGGTAAAGGGTTGGTTATTGAATTCACCACCTCTATCACTTCTTATTCTTAAAATAGAAGAATCTTTTTCCTTTTCAACTCTTTTCTTAAAGGCTTGAAAATGTGAAAAGACTTGATTTTTATGTTCTAAAAGAAAACCCAAGTAAAACGAGAGAAATCATCAACTAAAACGAAAGCAAAACGATTCCCACTTAGACTTTTGATTTTTGTAGGACCAAACAAATCCATATGAATCAACTCCAAAGGTCGTGATGTCATGATATCCTTGATTGATTTGCAAGAGGACTTAGTTTGTTTCCCAAGTTGACACGCATCACAAATGCGGTCCTTTTCAAATTTCAAGTAAGGAATACCTTTCACCATTTCCTTGTTGTTTAATCTAGATAGATGGTCAAAAGAAATGTGGCCTAATCTCCTATGCCACAACCAAGAGTCATCATCGAAGGCATTCAAACAAGTAGCATTGCATAGCATTTTAGACATATCAATCATGTATACATTGTTTTCACGAATTTCGAAAAATATACATGTATTGGATTGTCTATCAATTACACTACATGCTAGGTCATCAAAATAATATTAAAACCTTTATGACAAAGTTGACTGACACTCGAGAGATTATGCTTGAGGCCATCAACTAAAACAACATTTTCTATTAAAGGAGATGTACCAAGTTTAACATTACCAATACCAATGATTTTTCCTTTGGCGTCATCTCCGAAGGTGACGGTGCCACCTTCATGGTATCTTGATAGGGTTGCAAAGTTGTTGATATCCATGTCATGTGCCTTGAGCAACCACTATCAAGATACCACCGCTCCCTACGTCGTTGGTCTTTGGAATGTACCTACATCATTTAACAAAACTGTTGACTTTGGTACCCAAACTTTCTTGGGTCCTTGAATGTTAGTATTCTGAACCCAAACATGATTATGTGATGCATTTATCCTATCATAGCAAAATTTAACCAAATGACCCTTCCGGTCACAATATGTGCATGCATAAACTTTACCATACATGAATGCATGATGAGTGTGTGGAATGTGGGCATGTTTAGGGTGCTTTGCATGATGTAATGGTTGTGATTTGTGAACATGAGAGTGTGTAACATGTGATTGTTTCTTTGGGATATGTTTCTTAGGAAACATAGCCTCTAGTCTAGTTTTATCAAATTCACACTTCTTTAAAACATATCCTAATGAGTCAATTTTCTTCTTAAGCATGGAAATCTCATCTTTATCAACTAGTGAAAATTTATCTTTGCAAGAAATTTTATAGTTATCAAAATCCTTTTGTGTAGAAACAAGAGTTGAAAATAAATCATCTTTTTCTTTTGTGAGAATGAAAACTTTGTGGTTGAGTGATTCATTTTCCTTTTTCATTTTCAAGTATTTCTTTTTTGAGAAAATCATAGTTATGAGATAGTTCTTCAAAAGCTTTTCCTAATTCATCTATAGATAATTCACAATCTTCAATGGATGTATCGGGAGTTACCTTGCTTGTGCTTTCATTAGCCGTGAAGCACATGTTGGCGGTGTCGACTTCCTCATCGGATTCACTCTCCGAATCCCAAGTAGCCTTTAAAACTTTCTTCTTGTATGGCTTCTTGGAGGTGGAGGGTTTGCCTTTGTTTTCCGGACACTCCGCAACTATGTGACCCGGCTTCCGGCAATTGAAGCAAATAATTTTTCTTCTCTTCTTTACCTTGCCATCTCCTTCTATTTTGAAATTTTACCTTTTTGTACATTCTCCGAACGTTCTTTACAAGAAGAGAAAGATCTTCATCATCCTCTTTCTCATCGTCTTTATCGGAGTAGGTGGAAGAGCTCTTGAAGGCGATTGCTTTCTTCTTGGGAGGAGCCATCTCTTCTCTTGCTTTTCTTTCCATCTCATGGGTCTTGAGATTCCCAATGAGACCGATGAGCTCCATTTCTTCCTTGTCATTGAGCTCCTTCAAAGTTGTGGCTTTGACTTCCCAAGATGGAGGGAGTGCACGGATGATCTTTCTCACTTTTTGTCGTTGTCAATGTCGTCACCTAAAAAAGAAAGACCATTAGTAATCTTTGTAAACTTAGTAACCATATCATCTATGGTTTCATTCTCTTGCATGGAAAAGTTTTCATATTGGGAACGAAGAAGGTCGATTTTGGCTCTCTTTACTTGTGAAGTTCCCTCATGAGTGACTAGTAGGTGAGTCCAAATCTCATAAGCGGATTTGCAATGAATGACTCTAGAAATATCGTCATTAAGAGCTTGAAGCAAGGCATAGTGTGCCCTAGCATTTGCGTCAAACTCTTTCGTGGCAATGTCGGACCAAGTGTCCTCATCACCAAGGGTGCGTTAAATGGTTTAGTCACCGCCTTTGCAACCCGGCTCCCTAAGGATTGCAAAAACACGGTCATCTTAACCTTCCATATGTGAAAGTTAAGGCCATCAAACTTGGGTAGGGCCTTAATTCCTTCGGCCATTTTTACTAAGTGTATGAGGATGAAATATGAATAGAGTGATTAGCAATATAGGATCTCTCTATGGATGTTAAGCCAAGAACCTAGAGACCAAAGCTCTGATACCAATTGAAAAACACCTAGAGGGGGGTGAATAGGTGTTAATGCTAATCTAATGATCTTTTTAAACAACTAAGTATAAATGATGCAAGCGGTTACTCAAAACAAGAAATTGAAGCCGAATTCCCGTGAAGGGCTCTAGAACTTCTCCTCTTTGATTCCTCTAGATTATGAGTTGAGGCGCGTAATTGCTTTCTTATTGAGATGAGTAAAGACCGAAAAATGCAAGTCAATGAAATGATTGAAATGATGAAGAGCAAACAAATAATATCACAAGTTAGGAGTGAAGAGCAATGAAAAGCAATAAGGAAACCAATCGCAAACACAAGTAATTTGTTTCGAGGTTCGAGCCACTGCTCTACGTCTCCGCCTTCACCATTATGAAGGATTTCCACTAAATCCACAAAGGGAATTTACACACCGGAACCTTTACACCCAAGGGGATTACAATTGGTCTACACAATGTTGGAACATATTTCGATGAAGACTTTGTGGAGCATTTCATTTGATAGAAACGTTGGAATTCGTTGCACAAAGACCAGATAACGAAAACTGTCCAACAGTCAGAAACTGCCTATAGTCGACTTGCCTTTTGAGTTAGTCGACTAACCTAGGCAAATTTCCTACTATTAGTCGACTAAGTTTGGCTATAAGTCGACTAGTCCAAGTTTAGTTGAGTGACAGTTTTCTGGATAATTGATTTAAGTCGACTGCAACTACTTATAAGTCGACTGGACCAGGGATTAGTCGACTAGGGGACAAGGGTTAGTCGACTACACTTTGCTATTAGTCGACTACATTTGACTGTTAAGTCGACTAATGCAGAAATAGAGAGTTGGGTCTGTTTTGACACAAGACTTAGTCGACTAGGGGTTTGTGTCAAGTCGACTACACATGTTATTAGTCGACTTGACATAGGTATTAGTCGACTAATGGACCAGGGATATGGTGTGTGTGTCAAGGCTTTTTACATGCTATTTCATCTTTACAAAATACATCATATCAACTCTCCTTGGGACATCTTGATCATGTAGAACTCTTGATTCGTCATGTGTTAGAGCTCCAAATGAAATGCTCCACAAAGTCTTCATCGAAATATGTTCCAACACACAAGACCGGAGTACCAAACTCCAACCAATCCAACCTCTACACAAGAGGGATCTCAACACAAGGAAAATACAAGTCACTTGGTGATCAAAAGACCACAAACTCTCTCTTACAACTTCTTATAGAGTGGAGATGATTTTTGGCTCAAGAAGTGAAGTGAGAAAAATTTCAGTTGTAAAGAAGTAAAAATAGCTTGTAAACCAACTGAAAATTTTAGCAAATGAAAGAACTTTGAAAAGCAATGCAAGTAAACTTTCTTCTCTTTTGAAAAACTTGAAACAATAGGAATTTTTCTTGTCCAAAACACATAACCAATGACCTCTATTTATAGGGAGTGAATTCATATCATCTATAATGAATACTAGGTCATTAGGGTAGAGTTTAGCCATTAGGAATTCAGAAATAGGTGTAAGAAGCATTAAAATCAAAACAAATTTCAAGAAAGAGCTGTTGGGCTCTTTTGACGGCTGTCGGTCGACCGGTCCGGTCGATCGGCAAGCCACATGGCAAAAGAGCCGTTGGCTTCGGTAGACCGGTCTGGTCGACCATAGGCTAAACAAAAGGAATTTTTGAACTGTCGGTCGACCGGCACTGTCGGTCGACCGGGCCGGTCGACCGACAAAAGCCGAGACTAAGGGTCTTGCAGTCGGTCGACCGCAAGGTCTGTCGGTCGACTGGCCCGGTCGACCGGCAGACGTGCACAGACGTGCACGCCCAATGTCATAAGGCCCGGTCGACTGGACAGTCAACGATCTGGCCTGAAATAGGTCCGGTCGACCGCCCGGTCGACCGTGAGACCTGAAACAGATTTTTTTTGAAAATGTTTTTGAACTTTGAAAAATTTTGGAAATATTTTTAAATGGTCTGAGATTTGAGTAACATGCTATAGGAGTTGAAATACATGTTTTACACTAGATATAAAAATATGAAATATTTTGAAACATGTATATCCATCAAACATGCACCAAAACCAACTAACCAAAAAACAAACTTGTATTTTGAAAAGTGAAAATGTGTGTGTGTTTTCTTGAGCACAACTTATCATGTCCTAACTCTTTAACATACTAATTCTTACAATGGTTCTAAGTGACTATAAGATCTTCAATATGGGCTTTTCCATAGGCAATGTTGAATAACTTGAAATATTGATCCCGTATTGAGTCAACTTGAGTCAATCACCACCTTCCTTTAGGAAGAATACATCTTGAATCCTTAGTTTTCTGAAACAAACTTAAACACTAAAATATGATTAGTACAAATAACTATATATGTTTTGTAATCATCAAAACTCCAAAACTGGGTGATTGTAACCTTGGGCCAACAACGTTTTGGACTGCAAGGACTGGTGCGTATTGGGATCTATCTCAATATATAGAAATATGCCGGGCCGACAAACATTATTGGCTAAATTGCACTTTAATACCCTAAAGTTTCATAAGTATTGCATTTAAATATCCTATTGATTTCTTTTTTGCACATTAATACTTTATAGTATTATCTCATTTCTCAAAACTCATGAAATACAAACCCAACACTTGTCCTCCGCTATCTCTTTCCTTCTTTTTTAGCACATTTTATCATTCTTTTCTTCTATAACATTTTCTTTGAGAAATATCGCCCCAAATCACTTTAGAAAATAATTTTAGGACAAAATTTAAAGTCTTATATAGCTTGTGTCGGATTAACTTGGAAAATTTTCAAAATCATCATAAAGAAATTTTATAAATAAAACTAGTCTTTTCGAAACCATCATGTGTCACCTATTCTTTTAGAAATTTTAATCATATTTTTCTCATGTTGTATTTCTTTAGAAACTAGAGTTTGGCTTAAAGTTTGTCATGAAAATAGAATTAGAGATAAAGGTAATTTTGTCTTTTTTGTTCTATAGTTAACAGTTATGATTGCATTTTCCTAAAAAAAATTATAGGGTATTTATGTGCAACTAAAAGAACAATAAGCTATTTAAGTATAATATCTTTATACTTTAAGGTATTAAAGTGCAATTTAGCCAACATTATTACTAATAACCCAGGGAATCATGTTATTCATGTGAGTTCTAAACTTGAGAGAAACATCACATACATTATTACTACTAACACGGGGAACATGTTATTCATGTGAGATCTTAAACAGAAACATGGCGTTCATGAGTCTTTCCAGCTCCATTCATACTCGGTGCCCAGTCATATTTGATGCAAACATATGGGGAGGTGCAGGACATTGTACTCATCAATGTGATGAGCAAGTGAGGATAAAAAATGTAGCTCATGAATATAGGATTATGTTAGCATCATGGAACATAGGTTCTCTTACAGGTAGATTAACAGAGCTGTTGACGCTATGGTTAGATGGAATGTTAGTATTTTGTGTGTACAGGAAATTAAGTGGGTAGGTGAAAACGCTAGAATTATAGAGCCTTGGGGTTATAAACTTTGGTACACTGGTAGAGATAGAAATCATAATGGGTTGGGTGTGATCATACAATTGCTTGAGGATGTAGTGGAGGTTAGGAGAAAGGGTGATAGGATTTTACTAGTTAAATTTATTTTAAGTAGGGAGATTTTTAATGTTATTAGTGTCTATGCACCACAAGAGACAATGAAGTAGGGAGATTGGCAACTGGTCCCTTTTAGTAGGCGGGACAATGAAGACAGACCCTTCATTGTCCTCTCTATGCATGCATGTGCATGCCATTTTCAAGATGGGTAAAAGCATGTGCAAGGAACTAATATTAACATATTTAAATACATCCTCAAGACACAAAGAATAATCAAAAGCAACATTTTCATTAAGGACTCACTCGCCCTCATTTTCGGCGAGATTATTATATTCAAAATCATCTAGATACGCTACAATTGGTTCTAGACTAAAGATCGCCGGTGCATCTTCTTCTGATTCTGAGTCTGCCTCGTTGCCGCTGTCGATGTCATCGGGCAATGATTGCTTGACTGACTCATTACTCTCTTGTTAGGGCAAGGAATAAGTGAAGTAATTCCTCACCCCTTTGAATGACTACATTTTAGCGAATTTTGTTCAGACCACAGTATCATCTCTCATGTATTTGAATCACTGGTGCAACGTGGAGGGGAATGATCCAGTTGGCATGGATCCATGGTTGTCCGAGCAAGAGATTATAAGATGTGTCGCGTCGATGACATAGCACGTCACTTTTAATCTCAAGTTTTCAATTTGGCATCAAAGACGAATCTTGCCCAGAGAGTGACTACTCCCGGCGTTCAAGCCATAGATGGTTGAAGGGGTGGTGGATAACCTGCTGAATGGGATACCCAGGACGTAGAGAAGCCTCTTCGAGATGATGCTAAGAGCAGACTCCGAATCGACTTGGATCCTCTCGATACAGGTAGAACCAATGTACTTAGTATAATACAGAGGTCTATCATGCTTATTATTTTTGAGGAGCATGTCTTCAGGAGTAAAGGTGATGGATGGTACCTATTACTGCACCAAATGACATTGGGGACACAAAGTCCCGTTGTCATTAGTAGGGATTGCTGGTACTTGTATCAAAAAGGACTCTGAGTCAGCAATTGCATCCCTAAGTACCTCTCTTGTCTCCTTTGATAGGCGAAGTAGCTCGTGTAGAACTGGGATTTTGGCAAGCTATGCCAATATGTTGAAGCGGAAAGGAGCATTGAGCCCCTTTGGAGGGTCCTTCTTCAATGATTTGTCGAATCAGACCTCCTTTTGCTTCCTTTTGTCTAGTGGCGGGGATGGTGCTGAAATCTGGACTGGTGCAGTTGTTCCTGACATCGTTGGCTACTGTGTCTTATCGGGGGTCTGGTCATACTATCGCAGGTACAACCTTTCAGACCAGGTACCTAATGGCTCAGTGGCAGTGGGCTGCCGCTAAGGCAAACTTTTCTTCTTCTGAATCACTGAGAGAAGCTATAGTCACAACATCATCATCCATCGCGAGGGAGATGGGATTACATGACTTGTCTTTGAGCTTGGGTTTGCTGGATTCCCATTGCTCATCTTTGATGATATCTGGATGGACCCACATGATCTCTCTAGATCTTGTCGTTATCGGAATGAGGCCCTTGGCTTTCTACTTTTTCGTCATTGGGTTGACAACGTCCAGTCTGGTTTTAGGGACTAGACTCAATCCATCTTGGATCGTTGTCACGCCCTGCTTTCCAAAATATGGAGTACATGTATGTAATGATGGTCAGCAGATACTCACGAAGAGTAAAATCTCTTCCATGAATACCTTAAGCTGTCGATAATGAGCAGGATAGCACATATAAACGCATATATAACCAAGCGCAGGGATAAAAGCACATATATGAAATATAGAATTATAAACAATATCATCCACCATATCTGAATAAAATAAGTCAAGAAAAAGAAACTGAACTCACCGGAGAACAACTGAATCAGAATTTGTTCTACGATCAACTCTCTATACCAACTTTCTGATCTAGACACTGAAAAATAATGTAGGTTTGTCAGAAGTGGAACAGCAAGAGTACATAAAAGGAAAAGAACAATATAAGAGAGAATATGAAAAATACAATAACAGTACAAGTAGGGCATTAAAATAAGAAGAACAATAGGTTTGGCAGTATCCAGAACTAAAAGTAATAACAATAACAGGAATAATCGTAACGATAGATCATGCACAATAAGACCGTCTATACATGCCGTGACATGAATATAATGAACATGAGATGTCCTGGATGAGTAACTGTCGTGTAACATAATCACAAGATCACAGGATCACAAGTTAAAATAACATGATCAGTTCATGAATATAATATAATCAAGTTAATGAATGTCACAGGAGTCTCAAGTATCAGTATCATGAAAATATATGTCAGGTACTAGATCACGAATAGGAACAGTACGAGATGAGTTAGATCACTGAAGATAATACAGGATATGATGCAAGTGCGTATGTCTAGCATTTTATTAACCTTATACTAATGCAACCATTTTGTGCCCCATCCCACAGGACAACTGCATATCAAATAAGTGTCGCGTTAGTGGATCCTTATAGCCGGGAGAAACAGTTCACTGTACTCAGGTATCATGTAACATGTAATAATAGGTGCACGCATAAATCACAAGAACACAAGATCACGTATGGCAAGGCCCTCAGAGAAGTCGTCCTTCCAAGCACACCTCCCTGATCCCCTGCTACCATTCTCCCCTAGTAATCCCGGCTTGATTAATTTCATTAAGCAATGCAAGTGCAAGATAATGTGTGACTCAATGTAACACGATCAGGAATCGGCATTAAGAACATCAGTGTCAGATAGTGAATACAATATGTACCAAGATCACGGGACAATGTAAACGGTGGCAATACCAAGTGACAAATGCAAAGTGGTACAAGTGACGTCAGTGCCCTCTTTTAAATATCAGCCGAGTCAGCCGAGATATCGTCCGATATCTCCTTTTTTGCCTGCTGCTGATACAATATGAGAAAATCGTTCGTCATATCGTTTGCAACAAAAAACGACCGATATTTGAAAAATCGGCTGATAAATCGCCTGACATGGAATAGCTTATTTATTGCACGACTGCGTGCAAATTTGCATTATTTTTTACTGTCTTTACATGCATATTACATCATTTTTATTAGGTAGATGATATATATGACACTAAACCAACTTTTAGTTATCAATATTTCATTATATACAGTGTCTGATATGAACACCCGATATGCGCGCGTATCCCCGATATCTCCCCCGATATCCGATATCCGATATCCGATGTGAAAAACTCCTATCCGATACGATCCCGATATCCGATATTTAGAACCTTGTGTCAGTGTCGTCCAATATGTAATCAAATGATCTTAGCAAATCGGTCATGATCATCTATAGCATAATCCAATAAAATAACCTCAATAATGTATCACAAGATATTTTGATCGATTTCTTCAAGATTAATTTCATAATATTTATTTCATTATTATCCAGTTATCTTTAAGATCCAGATCATAATATTTGTCACGATTGTTGACACTCTAAAAAGACAAGCTCTCGGGCAGCACTTCAACTAGTCTGAACGACGTCCACACTCGGTGACATTTACAAAAATCAAAACTAATGACCAGTTCTATACTTGCTCCAGAGGCCAAAGTAGGCCTGTAAGGCTAGATTTGTTCAATACCTAGCCTCGCATGAGCCCAAAGGGGCTAGTTTCGCTCATAACCTTGTCAAAAAGCCAAAGCTACTAGCTTTGCAGAAAGTTTTAATGAGCCAGCTGAGGGCTAACCATAGCTTCGCTTGAAGCTTTCTCACCAACTTCGCCGAAAGTGTAAAGCTAACTTTCTAGCTTCGCCTGAAGCTTCACCTAGATCATCAAATGAGCTAACTCCTAGTCTCACTTGAAGCCTTGAATATAGCTTCACGCCTGAATCTTTTTAAGATGAACTTCGCATGAAACTCTTACTTAGCTCCGCCGCGAGCTTTCCCAAGTCATCAGTTGCCCGGTTCAAAATTCCACGAGGGACTAATAGGTGAACCCCACTAATTTAGTGGGTTTAATGCCACTTTAAGTGGGCAGTTACACCCACCACTTCGTCCCACATTAAGTGGAGACAATTAAGCCGCGAATGGCTATCAGTAGTTCGCGCGAACCTCCTAGTTTCGCCTGAAGCTCGCATTTGCCTCACGGCAAGGCTATTTCGAGCCTCGCATAAAGCTAACAGACTGATTCAATCTTGCTGAATTTAAGCGGGCAGTTACACCCCTATTTTTGCTATATATAACCCCTTAAAATAGAGAAGGAGGGCTGAAAATTTTGGAGAGATCTAAGGGACCTATATCAAAAGTGTCCTTTTGCTTTTAAGCTTCCAAAACCCCAGAGACTTAACTTTCTTTTATTCAAGGTCCTAACACACCTTCTACCTTCAGAGGATTTCTAGAACCAAGCGAGAAGGAAATTCTCTTGAGAAGGTTTGAACACCCAACCGATTGCATCGTCAACGGGATAAAGTGATCGCGTGCTGATCAGATTCCCACCGGCATACTTCACCAGAATCTCAGAGGAGATCTACTTATTATTTTCTATTTCTTTATTTAAAGAATTACTTGTAATTTCGCTCCTCAATTCTCTTTTATAAATTTTTCTTTTTTAAAAATCAATGGAAAACAACGAACAGTACAAATTTCGTGTCAATAAATCAGGCTATCACACAAAAAACAAAAAAGTCATTTTAAGTTGGATCCATGCATGATGCAAACATGATATGCAAGGCAACGTAACATGATCATGAGACGGTACTAGTAATAATATCAAGAATACAATAATTAGTCATATAATCAGAGGAAGAAAAGCTGATATGTAAACGTGATAACAGGATGGTATTAACGATCATGAGATATGATATCCAGAATGTATAATTAAGAGGCAGAATCAAAATCAATACGGAAGTCAACAAGGAGAGAATCGTGTACACTTGCATGAAATGACACAGTTCCGGGTCTGAAAGCCGTCGGGTCTGCACTGCATGAACAAGTACGGATATCCGGATCATACCATGGGTCGGTTTTCGAATCGCCAGTATATTGGGACTACAATGAGCACAATCTGAATCTCTAGTTACCGAGTTCGGATCGCACGAACGAGTCTGAAACCGCTGTAACACAAGATCATACACAGAGAAGAAGGGAAAATTAACACACACACACACATGACAAATGTATATAGCCACACATGTATGCTACAGTACATACACACGTGTGTACACCCACATACGAGTATACACACGGCACATACACAGACTTATATACACATCCACACACATACATCCACACACACACGCGCCCTCCTGCATGCACCTTATAAACACACTCACGCATACACCAACACCATGAATATACACACTAAAATTAACACACATTTAAATACTCGCACACTCATGCACATTATCATGCACACAAACATACACACCCATAACACATGCATACACATCATTTAAATGCACACACAAATAATACCACGCATTCATAAATAGAGAAGGAGCTCTCACCCATGCAAATAGCTTACACAAGGGCTCGACCATGCTTACACACGCAGGGGCTCCGGCGCGCCGGCGGAGGCTACAGAGGATATCAGTGACTTCGAATGATTACCGGGGTCACCGTGGTTGCGTCGTCAGGTTCTGGCGTGGTGATGATGACCAGCCAAGGGGTTGCATGTGTGGTCGTGCGTGGGTGAGAAGGGTGTGTTGTGGAGGAGATGGAATGGCCCCGAGGTGGTAGCTTGGTTTGGGGTTGTAGCTACAAGGTGGAGGAGGGATCCCAGACTGCGTCAAGGTGGTGGGGCGTGCGTAGGTGCTACTGTGGGAGAGGGAGGGGACACAGCCAGCATAGAGCCGCCCATGCGCCCTAACCCAGCTACATGGACCAGATTTCATACCACCTTAAAGCCCCACTCGGTGACAAGCTCATGCTACAGAGCTGGACAGTGGGGGTGATGCAGGGATGCTCAGCCAAGAGGGGGCTTGGGTGATGATCCGGGGAAGTTATGGCGCACACGGGGAGGAGAGCAAGGAGGGGGAAACCATGGAGGGATTTATAGAGATAGGGGGGAGAGAGAGTGTGTGGGTATGTGAGAGAGATAGAGAGAGAGAGAGAGATGGAGAACGTGAGAGAGGTGGGGGAAGTGGGTGCAGCCGGGGGAAACGTGGGGAAGGAGGTGAAGACGTGGGTGAACATGGTGGGAAAATGAAGGGGAAGTTTTAAGAGTTAAATATGTTGTGTTGGGTTAACAATCCACACGCCAATGTGGCAAAGTGTTAGAGGCTTGAGTATTTGGGAGAGGGGATCACAGGTTCGAAACTGAACAAAACAATAAAAAGGGTTCGGTTTTATTTTATTTTGCAAGAATAAAGGATGAAGTGGGAAACATGGTTAAATATAGTTGGGTTTGTTTCTTTAACCACACGCCAATGTAGCCTGGTGGTTAGAGCATTCAATTCAAATGAAGGGGACTTGGGTTCGAAACCTTGTGATCACAAAGAAAAAAGGTTTTCTTCTTATATTTTGATTTTATTTTTATTTAATTGCATTTTTTATATAAATCAGTAATTAATTATTAGTTTATTAGATTAAACTCCTATTAATTCAGGAAAATACTAAAATTCACAAAAATATAAAATGTCATCTTGAATATTGTTGTAAATTCGGATCCCCGAAATTCATTCTCGATTGTTAATTGAAAAATCTCAGAGTCAGTCTGTGACACCGGTCGATCCCGAATTGTGATTCATCTCCAATAATTTTCAAAAAATTTCAAAAAATCTAGAAAATTTTGAAATATTAGGAAATAATATCTTGAACTGAAACAACCTTAATCTGGCGTCAGGATGATAAAATCAGATATCTGATACTAGTATAGTCATACGTAAATTGGGAACTGAGGGTTACAACCGTCATCTTCGGAAAGGTTCCAAATTGAGAGTCACGATGTTGGTAGTGAATTTCTTTTGTTCTGACTTGAGAGTCAGAACTACAGCATCCACTAATACTTGGATCTTGTCCTTAAGGATAAAGCATCTGTTGGTGGGATGATGCATCATTCTGTGGAAGAGGCAGTAGTTGAGATCGTTCGTACGCCCCATTTCTTTTGGTCGCCGGACTTCAAGTAACTTGAGCTTGTTACCCTTGTTGAGCAGGTAGAAGATGGTTCCCACTAATCAATCTTTGAAAGAATATTGTCTTAGTGGAAACTTGAATTCCTGATTGTTGCTGGCGCCACTCTTTTTCTGCTTTGGTGGAGCTTCCTTAGATAACTCAACTGTCATCGTGTCTTTTCCTTTTAGATTGGGAAGATTGGATTGCATCACGCCCCTTGATACTGACTCCCATTTGTTCTTGGGCACTGAGGGCTCAAACTTTTTAGCTGATTTCTCAGCTATCTCTGCTTCGACAAGTTCCTTTCAAGTATTGGCTTTAACAGCTTCCATACAAACTTTTACTCTAAGGATGTTGTGCCGATATGTTTGAAGTAACATAGGCAAGGGCATGCTTGCGGGGCGCATGAGAGAGATTATGGAATCTCTCAATGTATTCTCATATGTATTCTTCTCCTTTTTGGACTGTCGAGAAGACCTTATTCATGGTCACCTCAGTGTCATCCTCGTAGAATCGAGAAAAGAACTAGGTTTTCAGGTCAATCCAAGAATTGATGGAGCCGTTTGAAAGGCTTCTGAATCAATCAAAGACTAACTCCCTTAAGGGTGCCGATAAATAGTCTGGCTATAACATCATCATTGTCTATCACATTATCAATTTGCGACCGAAAGTAATAGATGTGATGATTCAGCCAGCTCTTGCCATCATACGTGTGTAACGTAGATGGCTTGAAGTTTAGCAGGTAGAGAGCTGAGTCCTACTCCAGCGGGTAAGAACACATCATCCCTACTTTCTTCAGTTCATTCCTCTGAGCTAGGAATGCGATATGAGTTTGGATACTTTTGATAACATCAACATCAATTGCAAAACTTCCTTTTGACTTTTTAGTCTTAGGGGGTTCCGTGTCGGCATTCTCTTCCTCACCATGATTGCTACCGGTAGTTTCGTTATTGTTCCAGTTGTTTAGGAGTTGTGCCAATATTTGTTGAATGTTATCCAAAGCCTTGTTGAGCTTTGAAAGTTTACTCTTGAGCCTCCATACACCGATGGAGATCATTATCATGGTTTTTGTCAGCCATGTTAGCTGACATAGTCCCTATTTGCTTCGAGCTAACTGTGGTAGAGGAGGCATAGTCGCTGGCTTCTCCTTCATCGTCTGACCACTGGAAGAGGCTTTTTAGTGGTTCTGGTGACATAGCCCTTGTGGAAGAAGAGGGTTGTCCATAATTGTAGGGTATCGCCACCCTAGAGCGAGTACCGCGAAAGGGATCCTCTGGTTCAATCAAAACCTGACTTAAGCCTGGGTTATAGTCAGGATCTGGGGAACTAACTGAGGGGGTGTGAAGCCCCTATTTTCCTCTTCAAAATCGCGTCGGATCCCTTCCTCTTCCTGTCATGTTGACAGAGGTTGCAGCGAGGTGAAACTTTTTGGCCTTTCTTTTCCTCCTAGTCCTGGGCTCTTTGGAGGTCTGAGCTGACAACTGATCGAATATCGATAGTTGATTTGGAGGAGATGTTGCGGGGATTGGCCTCAAACAACACTTAGCAGAATGAAACGTCACAAGTTGACACCCCGCTTGTCCGCACTGAGATGGTGAGATGTGAGCTTACTCTTCTGGGTGGGACTTCCGCTTGTTGCTCTGAAATTGCTGCAAGTCTGTGTTGACCAGACCCAATCGATTCAACACGGAGACTCAGGAAGGCTGGATATTAGCCCTGATGGGCTGCATAGTCTTAGATTTAAACATAGACTTAGCCTTAGAGGCTTTCCTTTTGGCTTGAGGTGAAGTTAAGATAGCTTCGCCATGAGGTGAAGCTATCTCAGCACTTAGTGCTTTAGTACTATGAAGTACTTCTTTTCCTTTAAGCAAAGTAACTTCGTTGGTAGCACCTGAGTGTACTTCAGATCTAGCTTCGCAGGCAGAAGCTTTGGTGGTTGGAGCGAAGCTACTATAGCTTCACTGATAGCACTTATAAGTGCTTTGCCTTTAGCTTCACGGGAGAAACGAAGCTGAGCTTTGTGAAGAGCTGAAGTAGTTTTGTAGTCAGAGACTTTTTGAGCTTTGCTAGATGCTGAAACCAGAGGTCCATTAGCCTCACAGGAGGCTGATGTGGACTTCTCGATCCAAAGAGCCCTTGGGGCTGATTTAGCTTCGCGCACAATATACAGGTGCTAGTTGAAGCTATCTTAGCCTCTGTGAGACTGAGTTTGACCTGTAGGTGGCCGTTTCAGTCTCATCAGAGACTTTCTTCCAAGCAGTGGCTAGAGGAGACTAGCCACCGAGATCTTCCTGTGTTTGAGCGCACTGATAGGGCTAGAACTGCCCTCAGAGAGAAGTTGCTCGAACTTCTCTCGGTCAAACTAGATGACCAAAGTTTCAGCAGTAGACCCCAGGGTCTCATCATCACATTGTGATACAATCTTCTCATTGGCGGAGAAGACCGTCCCCAGCGGAGTTGTCATCTTGTTTTCTATTGATTTGCAAAGGGGAGAACTTACAAAAGTTTCAAAGAGAAGTTACAAGTAATTAATTAAAAAAAGTAAAAATTACAAGTAGAACTCTACTCTGAGAATTCTTGGGAAGTGTGCTGATAGGAGTCTGGTCAGCACGTGACCATTTTGTCCCGTTGACGATGCGACCGATGAGTCTTCGAGTCTATGACCTGGAATTCCTTCTCGCCTAGTTCAGGAGATTCCTCGAGATCGGTAGATTGTAGGGTATTCATACCCTAAAAGAGAGAAGCAAGGTTCTCTAAAGGAAAGCTAGAGATTGATCTCTTTTCAAGTTTTGTCTCTCCAATTTTCACAGCCGAGTCTCTCCTCGAAAATCTTCAGCTAGCCAGCCCGCCTAGCAATGGACTATTTATAGGCTTCAAGGGGTATAACTGCTCCCCTAAAAATTAGTACGGATTAGCTTCGCTGTGAAGCTAATTGTAGCTTGAGCGAAGCTGAAAACTCTCTCACGGAGTTAATCAGCTAGCTGGCTTCGAATTATTGCACCAATCCCTTGATTTGCTCCAACCACTTGAGAGATTTTCCCTGATCTTCTCACACTAGTTAGGGAGTGAAAAGATCGCGACAATTAACTTCCTGAAGTGATATTATCACATTAACTAGTGCTGAGATTTAAAAGGTCAAAAATGACCATAAGAGCTCCTAGCGGAGCTAGCTTCCAACAGAGCTAAGAAAAGAGCTTCATGCAAAGCTAAGCCCACAACGGAGCTATGACCTTGGCGTGAAGCTGATAATGAGCTCTGAACAGAGCTATGCAAAGCTTTAGAACCCTCAGTAGAGCTAGAAGATATCTCTCAACAAAGCTATGAAGAGCTTCATGCGCAGCTAGAAGACAAGCTCATAGTGGAGCTATTAATTTTACTATGAAGCTTAAATAGAGCTTGCAGCGAAGCTAGGCGTTAGCTTCTTTGGGTTTCTTCAGAAGACAATACTTGGCTCACTGTTCTGCTTCACTGGATCAGTGGAGTCTAAGTCACTGCTTTGTCCATAAGGGATGGACAGGTCTTCAGCCTATCTGTGACTTGTCTTTTGAAAGTGTCGACAAGTTTAGATATCATTTGGACAGTTTGAGTTGCTATCCGGGAGCCTGTCTTTTCGAAGTGTCAACAATGCTAATTTTGATCTTATATCAAAATTGTCCAACAAGGAGCTTGTACGAGGACTTCCTACATTGAAGAAACCCAAGGAGATAATTGTGATGAATGTAAAAAGAACAAGCAAGTCAAAAGTTCTTTTCATTAAATAAGTGATGTATCAACTTCAAAACCCTTTGTAATTTTTACATATGGACTTGTTTGGTCCCATGAGCACTTCCAATTTGAATGGAAAATATTATGCTTTTGTTATTGTCGATGATTTTTCTCATTTTACATGAGTTTTGTTTTTGACACGTAAAAGTGAAGCTTTTAAGTTCTTTTAATATTTTGCAAAAGGGAGAAAAAAGAAATTGTCTCTTCCATTATCAAAATCGTAGTGATCACGGTGGTAAATTTGAAAATGAAAATTTCATTGAGTTTTGTCTTGATCATGACATTGCACACACTTTTTCGGCACCAAGAACACAACAACAAAATGGTATTGTTGAGAGAAAAAATAGAACTTTGCAAGAAATGACACGCACTATGTTAAACTCATTTGTTTTACCAAAATATTTCTGACCGAAAGCGGTCAATACCGCTTGTTATGTTTTGAATCATATTATTATTCGTCCTATTTTGAAAAAGACACCTTATGAATTTTCTTTGAAAAAATCCCTAATATATCATATTTCAAAAATTTTAGATGTAAGTGCTTTATCCTTAATATCAAAGATAATTTTGGTAAATTTGATTCAAAATCGGATGAAGGTATATTTCTGTTGGCCCAAAGGCCCATCACTCTAGTTTTGATGATGATTAACTCGTGTAGTTATAGTACTAATGATCTTGTATTTAATTAGTCTCAGATTTGTGATCAAGATCTTAGTAGGTGTTTAGATTCAACAAAGGATTTAAAGTCAAGTTTTGGAGCTAGCACGTGTTTGATTCAAGAGCTTGTGCATCAAGACCACATCAAGTACTCAAGAGGAGTCTAGCTCTGTGGGTCAAGTTTGAACCAAGTCAAGAAGGAGAAGAAGACGTCAAGTGAAGCCCTTCAAGAGAAGACTTGTGGCTAGGTTTGTTTTTGTTAAGATTTTGTTTTTAGATAAAATGTAAATGATAGAATAGTTGGTGGAATGCTCAAGTATACCATATACACTCACACACAAGATTTATTTGTGTTTTCATAAAAGAGTTTTCACTTTGGAAAAGAGTTTTCATTTTGAAAAAATACAAAAGAGTTTTTATTTTGAAAAAATGGTTTTGGTTAAAAACTATAAACACATTTTTAGTGTTTATTGTCAAAAACATAGATATTTCATCATTTATGTGTAGTGGATCATATCCATACACACTATGCTTTAAAAATATTTAAAATATCTTGTTTTTGTATTTGGAGAAGTTTTGAAAAAATACAGATTTTATTTTATGCCAAAATTTCTAAGTTACAAAAATAGTTCAAAATATTTGTAACATGTCTTGATTTTACTCAAACATGTTTGTATATCAAAGTATTATACTGAACTTATTTTTGTAGATTTATAGAGGATTTATGGGATTTTATTTTAAATATAAAACCAAGTTTTTTAATCCTGAAATCCCTGTTTCAGGCTTCTGCCGGTCGACCGGGCCGGTCGTTCGAGTCAGGAGTCGGTCGACCGACGTGCACAAGCGTGCACACCTAGTTTGGCTGGAGGTCCGGTCGACTGACACGGTCAATCGTACAGAGAGCTCTGCTCTCTGGAAAGCCCCAGTTGACCGGCAGAGAGCTCTGCTCTCTGTTTCCAGGCCATGGTCGACCGGGCCGGTCGACCGCTGGCTCAACGGTTAGAAATCTGACCGTTGGGCGGTCGACCGGGCGGTCGACCGACAGCCGTCCAGGCTGCAGTTTGGCCCCAACGGCTAGTTTTTGGTTAGCCTATAAAAGCGGGCTTTCTTCGACTGTTTTATATAAGATTTTTGGAGAGTTTTAAATCTAGTTTTTCTCATCTATTTCAGAAGTTTTCTTTACTAGTTTGAGTGCAAATATTTCCAATTCAAAAGGAAGTTTATCAAGAGTGTTTTCAAAAGTGATTCTTGAGTTTTTCACCACAACTTTCATCCTTATTTTTCTCACAATCACTTGAGCTATCTATTGCTATACCTATCCTATAGGGATCTTTATTGTGAGAGGATTTTAGGTGATCAAGTGTTTAGATCACCAAAGTTTACATCTTTGCTTTGAGGAGGCGGACTTGTGTGTTCGCGGTGTTTCGAGTTCTAGTGAGAGCTCTTTGTAGAGGTGCGTCCTCGGCAAGCTTGCGCGCTTGCGTTGTGTTGTTCTTGCGGGAACAAGAGAGGGACTAGAGAGTCCAAGAGTTCTAGTGGGAACTCCTTGTAGGTGTTGCGTCACCGAGTGATCCTGTGGGATCAATTTTAGTGGAAATCCTTCAAGTGTTGAAGGCGGGGACGTAGAGCAAGTGTGCTCGAACCTCGAAATAATTCTTCCGTGTTTTGTGATTGCTCTCTCTATCTCTTACTTGTCTTTATATCTTGCATGCTCATATTGTCTTTATCTTTATATGCTTGATATATTGTGCTTATATTGTTATATGCTTGGGGATTGTTTGCTAAAACTTGTATTCAACCAAGAGAGTCAAAGCGGCACCTCAACTCTTATCTAGAGGAATCTTGAGGAGTTAGTCCAGAGCCCTTCACGGGAAATCCGGCTACACTCTTGTGTTATACTTGGTGTTTAGCTTAAAAAGTTTTAATTTACATAAATAGTTTTAATTCCGCATTAATTGACCATTAAATTAGCTAGTCACCTATTCACCCCCCTCTAGGTGATTACAATTAGTATCAGAGCTAAGTGCTCTTGATTTGGGTCTAACAACCTTGAGCTAAAGATCCTCATTTTATAGCTAATCACAATATTTGTACACACACATGGATTTCATGTCACCTCCCTGCATTGACATTCTTAACATCCAAACTTGAAAGGTTAAGATGTCCATGTACCTCAAAGGCCTAGGCATTCATGTTTATCTTGCTACTACTAAAGATTCATATGTTAATAATAGCAAGTATATTGAGGCTAACTCAAAAGCCATTCATACTTTGAAGAGTACCCTAAACAATGATTATTTATGTAGGGTTGCTAATCTTGACTCGGCTTTTGTAGTATGGAACACCATCATCTCTCTTGGCGAACAAGAACAATACTATGCAGGGAGCGACTCGGATGTTAGAAGTGAAGCTTCCAACGTATGCTACATGGTCCAAGGGGATAACCCCCTTGAGGTAAACACCGAATCCGAGCTAGAAGAGGATGTTGATATGTCCTATAGTGAACTTGCTTCTTTTTGTCAACAACTTCTTGAAAAATATGACATGCTTAAAAAGGATAATAAGAAAATGAAAAACAAATTTGATGCCATGTTAAATGAAAAAGATTCTTTACAAGAAAAATTAGAATGTTTTTTAAAAGAAAATGAAAGTTTGAAAAATGAAAATATTTCCTTGCTTTCTAAATTAAATGATCTTTGTGAAGGAAACACTTCTTTGAAAAATAAAATTGTTTTAGTGAAAAAACAAAAAGAAGTTGCTTTGCAAGAAAACAACTCTTTAAAAAGAAAAGTTATTTCAAAAAAAAAAGAAAAATGTTTCTAAAAAGAAAAAGAATAATGATTCTCATTCTCACCATGCTTTGCATGCTATTATTGATGAAAATGAAGTTAAATTTTTGAAAAATAGAATTGATTATTTGAGCTCAACTTTGAGCAAATGTGCTTTTAACCATTCTAGATTGGAGTCCTTATTTTCAAAGAAACAAGCTCCACATGTTCATGCACATCACCCACAACATGCATATGCACACTTTGCATGTCATGATCATACTCATAACATATGCATCCTAGAGTGTACAAGTGTACACATTGCGGCCACAAAGGCCATTTAGCAATAATTTTGTTATGATAGAATAAATTCTTTAAATTTTGCTAATAAGAATGTTTAGGTTCCTTACAATGCTAACCCTCGTGGACCCAAAAGAAAATGAGTACCAAAATCCCCACCTTTTGTATTTGATGTAGGTGCGGGCTCTCACAAAACTGAGAGAGTTGGTGCCTTGATGGTGGATGCACATGGACTTGATGGACATACATTTGATGCACTGCTATCGAGGAGGTTTGGTGGGACGATCACCATGTTTTGGAGATTTAGAGTATAGTTCTTTTGTTTGGTAACTATCTCTAAATTCCCATTTTAGTTTTACATGCCTTTACATTTGATAAATTTTTGGCATGTTTTAGTTTTATGTTTAAATAATCATGCTTTGTATTTCATATGGTGAATACTTGTTTAGATATAGTTTTTGTCAAAACTTGTGTATATACATGTAAAAGTAGTGAGCAACATTTGATTCATATATGTTTGCACTTCATTGTTCATTTGTACTCACTATATGCACATGTATAGGCTAGTGTTGATGATTCCCTCATTTACACTTGTTTTGCCTATTTTTGTGCATGATTTGCTTCATGTATACGCAATTTTTTATTCAAATCTAATAAATATACATGTATACCTCTTGAGTCATTTGCCTTCATGTAATTTATATTATGGACTCTTTTTATATTTGGATATGTATGCATATTATTAGTTTTGAATAAAAAAACATACATATACCTAGAAGTTTTTTTTGATGAAAAATGAATTTTTATGATTTTCATATTTATATGAAAAATGAATTTTCATGTTTTTCACTTGTTTGATTAAATGATATTTGTTTTTGAGCCTTATTGCTTAAGTTCATGAAAATTCTACTCACATGATTATGGTACACTCACATTTCATTTGTTTACTCATGACATTATTTTCATGAGATATTTTGAGCTTTATAGATTTCGAGTGTCAATTTTGTGTTTTTAGCATGCTTCATGGATTCATATGATTTGGTTTCATGTTTTGAAGGATCTTTAATTAGTTTTTTAAAAATTAATTTAATGAGTTATTTATTCTTCAAATGGTAGTGTTTTCACAATAAAAATATTTTCAACCTCCTATTTTTAAAAACCCTACCAACCCCTTTAAAGGGCGGACGGATGGGCGAGCATGCCTTGTATGCCTTATTGAAAATCTTTTATCTTGTGCATGAAAAGGGGTGGTTTATTATGAGTTATATACTTGATTTACATCATATTTTCAATTGATATCTCAATTGATATTTTTTTTGTATATACTCATATTTTGTTTTCTATATATGTATGCCTTCTCATTTCAAATAATATCAACTTTTATTGGTATTCTCTTTTCATACATATATATGATATTTGTGCTTGAGTTACAAGATATTTACATATTTAAAGCACAAGCTTGAATTAAATCTTGATTTCAATTGATTTCTCAACTGGTACTTTTTATAAGCTTATGCATTATTTTCAATAGGTATTTTTATTGATATCATAATTTACAATATACTTCAATTGGTATCTATTTATTTCAATTGGTATCCATATATTTTTATTGGTATCAATATGTTTCAATTTCCAATTGGGTTTAAATTTCATTTGGTATCAATATGTTTTACTTACTTGGTATCAAAATTATCATGTATTTCTATTGGTATCAAAATTTAATGTAAATTTAAATTGGTATCAAAATATTTTCTTTATTGGTATCAAAATGTAAAAATGTTTCGATTTCAATTTTTCAATTTCAATTGGTATCACAAATTCCCTATTTCATATGGTATCTATATCTTGTGATATCTTGATTTGTTGATTTAAGAAGAATTTAAAATTTATATTGTTTATTTACAATTAGTATCTTAAAATTTTTTGTTTATTTACAAAGGTATCTCAAAATGTGTTTTATTACTTTGAGTAAATTTCAAAATTTGTTTTAAGTAATTATTAAAAAAATTGATTTAAAAATGTTTTGATATGTATTGCCTATATGCAAGGGGAGCTTAACATCTCTTCTACATATAGATTCATGTTGAGTGTATCTTATATTGAGGAGCTTGATAACTCTTCTTTATGCGATACACATGTGTAGGGTGAGCTTCACATCTCCACTTATACATTACATATTATGCGTTATGTGAGTTAGGGCTTGTCATCCCTTCTTCATGTAATGCATGTATGTAGGAAAGTTAACTTAGCGTCTTCCTCTTCATGAATTTATATCGCATATATCTCTTTATTGGTTGATTTGATTTCACCCCTTTGTTAATTTTTGTTTTTGACAAAAAGGGAGAGAACATTGTTTTGTGTTTTCTTTAACCCGTTTGTTGATGATTGACAAAAAGGGGGAGAAAGATTTTGAGTTTATATATGCATATTTGAGTTCTTGCATATATTGAGTTTATGCATCTTATATTTTACAAAATGGGAGAATATTTTTGAAAGTTTAAACAAAAAAGGGGAGAAAAGTTTTTGGAAAAAGGATTTTGGATTTATGTTTTGTCTCTCACCTTATTGATGCATATATGTTTGTTTAGTTTCATGTACTTCATTGCTATATCTTATTGTTTATTGTTATGCATGAGTTAAGAGGGAGCTTCTATGAAACTTAACTTTAATCCATGCATATAAAATTCCATGAGTTTTGTCATCATCAAAAAGGGGGAGAATGTTGGCCCAAAGGCCCATCACTCTAGTTTTGATGATGATTAACTCATGTAGTTATAGTACTAATGATCTTGTGTTTAATTAGTCTCAAATTTGTGATCAAGATCTTAGTAGGTGTTTAGCTTCAACAAAGGATTTAAAGTCAAGTTTTGGAGCTAGCACGTGTTGATTCAAGAGCTTGTGCATCAAGACCACATCAAGTACTCAAGAGGAGTCTAACTCTGTGGATCAAGTTTGGACCAAGTCAAGAAGGAGAAGAAGACTTCAAGTGAAGCCCTTCAAGAGAAGACTTGTGTTTAGGTTTGTTTTTGTTAAGATTTTACTTTTAGATAAAATGTAAAGGATAGAATAGTTGGTGGATTGCTCAAGTATACCATATACACTCACACACAAGATTTATTTGTGTTTTCATAAAAGAGTTTTCACTTTGGAAAAGAGTTTTCATTTTGAATAAATACAAAAGAGTTTTTATTTTGGAAAAATGGTTTTGGTTAAAAACTATAAACACATTTTTAGTGTTTATTGTCAAAAATATATATATTTCATCATTTATGTGTAGTGGATCATATCCATACACACTATGCTTTAAAAGTGTTTAAAATATCTTGTTTTTATATTTGGAGAAGTTTTGAAAAAAATCTATTTGGAAAAATACAGATTTTGTTTTTTGCCAAAATTTCTAAGTTACAAAAATAGTTCAAAATGTTTGTAACATGTCTTGATTTTACTCAAACATATTTGTATATCAAAGTATTATACTGAACTTATTTTTGTAGATTTTTAGAGGATTTATGGGATTTTATTTTAAATATAAAACCAAGTTTTTTAATCCTGAAATCCCTGTTTCAGGCTTCTGCCGGTCGACCAGGCCGGTCGACCGAGTCAGGAGTCGGTTGACCGACATGCACAAGCATGCACGCCTAGTCTGGCTGGAGGGCCGGTTGACTGACACGGTCGACCGTCCGAGAGCTCTGCTCTCTGGAAAGCCCCGGTCGACCGGCAGAGAGCTCTGCTCTCTGTTTCCAGGCCACGGTCGACCGGGCCGATCGACCGCTGGCTCAACGGTCAGAAATCTGACCGTTGGCCGGTCGACCGGGCGGTCGACTGACAGCCGTCCAGGCTGCAGTTTGGGCCCAACGGCTAGTTATTGGTTAGCCTATAAAAAGCGGCTTTCTTGGACTGTTTTATATAAGATTTTTGGAGAGTTTTAAATCTAATTTTTCCCATCTATTTCAGAAGTTTTCTCCACTAGTTTGAGAGCAAATATTTCCAATTCAAAAGGAAGTTTATCAAGAGTGTTTTCAAAAGTGATTCTTGAGTTTTTTACCATAACTTCCATCCTTGTTTTTCTCTTAATCACTTAAGCTATCCATTGCTATACATATCCTATAGGGATCTTTATTGTGAGAGGATTTTAGGTGATCAAGTGTTTAGATCACCAAAGTTTACATCTTTGCTTTGAGGAGGTGGATTTGTGTGTTCGCAGTGTTTCGAGTTCTAGTGAGAGCTCTTTGTAGAGGTGCGGCCTCAGCAAGCTTGCGTGCTTGCAGTGTGTTGTTCTTGCGGGAACAAGAGAGGGACTAGAGAGTCCAAGAGTTCTAGTAGGAACTCCTTGTAGGTGTTGCGGCACCGAATGATCCGGTGGGATCGATTTTAGTGGAAATCCTTCAAGTGTTGAAGGCGGGGACGTAGAGCAAGTGTGCTCGAACCTCGAAACAATTCTCCCGTGTTTTACGATTGCTCTCTCTATCTCTTACTTGTCTTTATATCCTGCATGCTCATATTGTCTTTATCTTTATATGCTTGATATATTGTGCTTATATTGTTATATGCTTGGGGATTGTTTGCTAACACTTGTATTCAACCAAGAGAGCCAAAGCGGCACCTCAACTCTTATCTAGAGGAATCTTATGGAGTTAGTCCAGAGCCCTTCACGGGGAATCCGGCTACACTCTTGTGTTATACTTGGTATTTAGCTTAAAAAGTTTTATTTTGCATAAATAGTTTTAATTCCGCATTAATTTACCATTAGATTAGCTAGTCACCTATTCACCCCCCTAGGTGATTACAATTTCTTTATTATTTCTCTTCTAGTAAAACTTATAGAGTGTTTAATAGACGCTCATTAAATGTTGAGGAATACATGCATGTAAGCTTTAATGAGACTAACCCTCATATTTTAAAGATTATTGAAAAAACAGACATTTCAGGTTCTGAAGACCCTGGTAGAATCGATCCTACCAGCAGGAATTATGACCCTATCAGCAGTGAACAAACTTCTGAGGAACAAAAATCTGAGACTTCAGATCATATTAAAACTTCAAATACATCCTATCCAGAGTTGCCTAAGTCTTAGAAGACAATTAAAGATCATCCAACTGACTTGATTATAGGTGATGTATCAAGAGGGGTAAAAACTCGTTCTCAAGCTCGAAATGAATGTTCACATTTGATTTTTTATCTCATATTGAACCTAGAAATATTAATGAGGCTTTGAATGATGAGGTTTGATTTTTGGCCATGCAAGAGGAATTGAACAATTTTGATAGAAATAATGTTTAGGATCTTGTACCAAGATCCAAGTTCGGTCATCGACACCAATGGGTTATTATTCATAACAAGCTAGAAGAAAGTGGCGTTGTTAATAGAAACAAAACTCAACTTCTGACCCAAGGATACAATCAAGAGGCGGGCATATATTTTGATGAGACTATTGGTCCGTTGCTAGACTAGAAGCAATTCGAATGCTTCTATCCCTATGCAAGTTTTAAAATTTTTTGATTATTTCAAATGGATGTCAAAAGTGCTTTCTTGAATGAATTTTTGAATGAGGAAGTCTATGTGAAGCAACCTTCAAGTTTTAAAGATTGTATTTTTTTCAGATCATGTTTTCAAATTAAAAAAGGCTTTACACGGTTTAAAACAAGCACCTCTTGCTTGCTTTGAAAGATTGTCAAAATTTCCTTATTGAGAATGATTTTTCTAAAAGAAAGATTGATACTACTTTGTTTATCAAACATGTTGACTAAGATCTCTTGCTAGTTCATATTTATATTGATGATATTATTTTTGATTCTACTAATGAAATTTTATGTAAAGATTTTTCTACAAGAATGCAACAAGAATTTGAAATGAGTCTCATGGGGGAACTCAATTTCTTTCTTAGTTTGCATATCAAGAAAGAAAAAGATGAATCTTTATCAATCAAGGAAAGTATGCTCTTGAGCTTGTGAAGAAGTTTAAGATGGAAAACTCAAAGGAGATGTCTACTCCAATGAGTACTTCTATCAAACTTGACAAAGATGCTAGTGGTAAGAATGTGGATGAAAAACTTTACATATGTATGATTGGTAGCTTTCTCTATCTAACTGCTAGTAGACCAGATATCATGTTCAGAGTTTGTCTTTGTGCAAGCTTTCAAGCTTCACCAAAAGAATCTCACTTGCATGATATAAAACAAATTATTAGATATATTAAAGGCACTTTGAATTTTAGGTTATATTATCCTAAGTATGCTAGTTTTGATCTATTGGGATATAGTGATACAGATTTTGCCGGAAATAAAACTGATACAAAGAGTGCAAGTGAAACGTGTCAATTTCTTGGCCATTCCCTTGTATCTTGATTTAGTAAGAAACGAAATTGTGTTGCACTTTCTACAACAGAGGCATAGTATATTGCCACCATATTATATTTCACACAAATTTTATGGATGAGGCAAACTTTGCAAGATTATGATGTCCAATTTGATACAACTAGTATATTATGTGATAATATTAGTGCAATTAACGTATCCAAGAATTCTATTTTACATTCTCACACTAAACAATTAGATATAAGACATCATTTTCTTAAAGATCATGTTGATTTTGGGGATATCTTATTAGAATTTATTGATACCCATAATCAACTTGCTGATATTTTTACTAAACCTTTGCCTGCTGAGCAATTTTGCATTATTCGTAGAAATTTGGGCATTTGCACACTAGAATAATTTTTATTACTAATTTTTTTGAGTTATTGTGATTTCAGACTTTCTACCAGCAGATCCTACCACCAGTATCCATTCTTCCAGTCTAACCTGACTCATTTTACTTGAATATCTTTCTTAGTCATAAAGTGTTGTGGACCACACCTAACCCCTTTATTACTCCTCTAAGTTATTTCGTCCAATCTCCTATAAAACCGCTGTGTTACAACTTTTCTAGCCTACGACTATTTAGAAAAACCTTACTAATCTCTTCATCTTCTCCTTCAGAAATTTTCCAATTCTTCTTTTCCAAGATGTCCGAGCCTCGCCCAATCGTTTCTGGTCACAATGAAGAGAACATACTGATGCATCTCAATTTTACATTATTATTATCACATTTGCACATTGATCCTTGATAATTCTTTTTTTAATATTGTTATTTGACCCTCTTTTTGATTATGGTGTGTAACTTGTTACTTAAATGGGAAGATAAGGATACAAGAAACTTTTATTTTATCTTTAATTCTATCTAAATTTGAATTTCAATTTAAATCAAGTTGGAATCAAGAGGAGGAAAGAATATATCATCATCTTCAAATTTTAAATTCAAAATCAGAAGATATACTTCTAGATGATGGATGGGATATCCTAATAGGGATAAAAAGGGTAATTCAGTTTAAATGGAGTTCAAAATCAATTCAGACTCGGATTCAGACTGGACACCTCTTAGTATTCGGATCATAACTTTTGCTATTCATATCTGATGATTTAAGATGTTATAGAAAGAGGACTTGAAGAGTTATAATTCTTATGTTGATCACTCTGTCTAATTGAGCCATTTGATGAGTCATATTCAATAATCAACATATTGACTTACTACCGAATTGAATTCCCTTATTGAATTAGGATTGAGTTGAACTAATTTGTATCCTAATGTGATTAGCTCTGAGTCTTATTTAAAGAGCTGAAATCTCTCATAATCAAGTATCTCCACATCAGAGATCATAACTTAAGATTTTTCTTTAATTTTTCTTCCAAATTTTTTTTGTAATTTTTAGATTCTAGTTCTAGTTCTAGTTCAAGCTTTGTAAGAAGGAGGAGGCTCATTGTAATTGAAGGTGATAACATTAATAACAAAATTTTTCTTTCTAATTTATCTTTATTTACTTACTTTCTCATCTACCATACTTTCTTTAGTTTTCATCATGAGTAGTTAGTCTTTTTTATACTTTACTAGTCTCTTCAATCACTACTTCTATTTCTATATTAGAATAAGTCAATTGGATCTTATGCATGCTTAAACTCTAAAAATAGCTAATACTCTTGAAGGCATATGATGATAATTAAATCTATTGTTTGCTAATACTTCCCAATGGTTTTTCTTATTCTATACTTAGATAGTCTTGATAGTTTAATGTTGGTCATTCTTCTTATTTTATACTTGGGAAACTTTGATAGTTTAATGTTAGGTCTTGGTTAGTGATTATTTCAAATAAAAATTTTCATCTTATGTATCTTACTTGAATTGAATGCAACTCTAAGGTATAATTTTTATAATTCAAAGTGATGTTTAATCTAGTATAGATTAGTAAGTTAGTGGTGGTAGATGATTAGTAAGCATTATTTTCTTTAGTTCTTTTAAAAACAAACCTAATCTCTAAACCAAATCATTTCTTCATCTTTTTTTTATCTTTAACACTTAACATAGACTTGTTTTTTAATTTTAAATCAAAGAAGAATTACTTAACCAATTTAGTGTTTAAGGGGATACCAAAAGCTTCTATCACATTCCTCCCTATAGATTTGACCTGCATAGCCTTTTACTATTGCAGATATATTATGAAAGACAGAGACATACTTTCATCCAGATAATATCCTTCTAACTCTTAACTTTATCACTGTTTTCTCGCAATCAAATTTTGGCGTCGTTGTCGGAGAGGGAACGGTATTTTCTTTATTTACTAAGTGGTTAATTTTTCTTCTTTATTTTTAGTTCCTCATAATCCATTGATTGAATTATTTAAAAAGCGGATAGACTTGCATCATAGGCATCTGTCTAATTTATTTATTTTAAATTACTGTTGAAGAGTGTTGGAGATAAGGTATGTTTGCAATGCATCTAAATTAGGAAACACTTTTTGATGATTTACAATTACTTTGAGTGATTACTTATCTATTTATTTGTAGACGTCACACTAAAATGACTTAAGGGAAAAACCCATAAGCAAGATAAGGTTGGGAAGTCATTACCCTCTCTTAACACACAAACCATCTCCTCACTTACTAACCCAATCCTAATTAAAATCTGAGTAGACGTTAGCATTAGGGACATCTCGAACTTACTAGGAGATTGACCTAAGGAGGAAGTTGTTGAAATTTAACTCTTGTCAAATTAGTGTCAAGGCAGAGGATTAAGAGGCGAAACCTTAAAGAACAGTAGTTTGGCATAATTAAGTTCGTCGCTCTTGCGCGGATACATCCCACTGATCTTGCCACCTACTTGGCTATTAACTTGTAGTTAGATTCTGTAATATACCTCCCGTGGACAGTCAACCAGTTAGGAGTCGTCTAGGTCTAAGGTCTACCCTAACTTAGGTTAAACTTTTTTGTTTTGTTTTGTTTTGTTTTGTTTATTTATTTATTTATTTTGACATTTCTTGAGTAATATGGATTATAACCACAATTTTTCTAACTTTAATAATAATCTATATTTTGCTCCGACCTCTTTCAACCCAGATTACACCAACCCAGCATGGCATAACTTTACCCAACAATATTTTAATCAATCAAGTATGCCGGGTTGGTCTCATCCAAATCAAACACATGCTCCAATCCCATTAATATAATCAAAATAATCATCTCTACTCTTCATCGAGTCGATGGGGATACAATGCCCCCAAGCCATATTGTCAACCACCTTTTCAACAATCATCGTCATATACTTCTTTTCCCAAGCAACCAACAGAAAAATCAATAAACTGGGAAAATAAGATGAAAATCTTAGAAGAGCTTGAGCGACGACTTAAAAAATAGAAGATGCACGAACCTATCAAAGTTTTCAAATTCAAGATCCTTACTCTATCTTCTAAGTCCCACCACAATAAGAAGAACTGACAAACTTAGATGAAAGTATGAAAAATCTGATTCGAGCTCGAAATTATTTTACCCAATCTATCAATAGGCTAGAAGCACAAATGAATCATTTGACCAACATAGTGAAAGATAGGGATGAGAAAACTCTACCTAGCATATTTTCGATCATTTGTTCCCTAACCATATTGATAGGAACGAAGAATCATGGTGTCTTGAAGACTTTAACTAAGATTCAATTTCATCACAAAACTTTAAACTTGACCAATATTAACCCATTTCAACCCAAACTCTTGATCAAAATCAAGAGACCCATCAACTTTCACAAGTTGAGGTGGAGGATACACAACTAATATATGAGAAAAATTTTAAAACAAGTACACAAGTGCGTGACAACCAACTCAATAGACAAGCTAATGAGTTAGTTAATAGGCAAAAGAAAGATTGCTTTCTACTCAACTTGCTCCTAGGTGAACAATGTCAATTCTAAATCACATTCGTCTTGACGAAGCAAAAAAATTCAACAATATTGAAAAATCTATTGAGAAAGTGTGCATTCCTAGGTTTCTAGATAAAGCGATCAGTTATCATTTGGTTACACATAGATCTCATAGGGAGCAAGTTGAATCATATTGATAGGATGACTGTAATGATGATAAACCTATTGAAGAAGTTATACATGTGCATGAAGTGTGCAAATTTGATGATGATTCTCAATGTTTGGATGACTTCTTTAAAGACGATTTGGTTACATATACATCCCCCGAGAAAAAATTGAATCATGTTGTGAGGATGCATGCATAGTTAATGAATCTCTATTTCTTGATGAATTATTAAGGATGAGTGCGATCATAGTGGTGAAAAGACACGTGTTGAGGATTTTACATATAGAGTCCCCTTGAGAAAAGGAAACTTGATTTGAGTATCTTCACTTTCGATGAGCCGACCAAAGATTAATCATGCGAAAACATAAGTCAAGAAGATATGGTTACACATACACATCATATGGAAAAATTTGAGGATGATGAGAAAATTGAGTTAGAAGCCAAATCTGAGGATGAATTTCAAACATTTTGTGCCAAGATTAGTGCTAAAAATTGTGAGGATCCCTTTATGGATGATGAACCTATATTGCTTGATGAATTCGATCATTTTGATATTCAGATTGAGAAATATAACGATAATCAATTTTTGAGGAGTAGAAATGGAAAGACGATAGGGAGGTCGGAAAAATAAAAAACAAAATTAGAGAGGATGAGAGATAAAATGACAAAAAGACTGACCTCTCCAATTTCACCACTAAAAAGGACACATTGGAATGATGAAAAATGAGCTCGAGAGAAGGAACCACCACCTTGAGGTAACATTTTGCCTTCTCTTTCTTCTTTTTCATACATTCATGCATTTCATTCATATATTGAGGACTATGCATGAGATAGGTATAGGGGAGGGTTCACTAACATACTAACATAGGTAGATACTAACAAATTTCTTTTAAAAAACTTTTTGAAAAAGAAAATAATATTTTAATTTATTTTTGTAAGTAATTAAGTTAATTTTAAAGAATAGAAAAATCATAATTAGGATTTCAAATGCTTGGTCAAAAAAGATTATTTGTTTGATTTTTAGGTTTAGGAGAAAAAATTGGAAAAGTAATTTCGTCTTGATTCTTACTTTGATGAAATATACGTACTTTATACATTTACACACTTAGGATTCAAAACGAAGACTCTTGTGCCTTAGAAAAATATATGTATGAAAAATAAATAAATCTAATTATTAATTAGTTAGGTGCTTTATCCTAAGAAAGCCTTGATATTTACTAATTAGGTAAGTTTGGAAAAAAGAAAAAATATATAAATAAAATATATGTATTAATACATCTAATAATCAATTTGTTAGGTATTAGGGCCTCAAAAGCCTTGATACTTACAAAAAGAAAATTAGGTGAGTTATATATATTAAAAAAAGAAGTACTTAAAGGGCAACGAAGTGGTAATACTTCGAACTTCTTTCAAAAAAAAAGAAAAAAAGGGTTATATATAAGACATAAGAGTTGAAGTTGAAGAATCCCGATTTAAAATTTCACGGTCACAAAAGTGCATATGACTTAGGGTAGAATAGACTAGATGAGAAATTCAGTTTGAACCCTTACCTAGATTGATTACAAATTTTCAAATAGAGATTAAGTATAGGAATGAATAATTAAGTGATCCTAAAACTTATAAATTAATTTGATTTTTGCAAAAATACTTCAAATATTTTCTCAATTTCAAAAATAATTTTTTGAAAAAACTAACATTTGTTTTCTTTCTTTATAGATTTTGTGGGTGTAATTCACTGAAAACTCTCACGAGACAAAACTTGTCCTTTAGGGTAACTTAGAGGTTTAACGGCTTGTTGTACGTGCTAAGTGCAACCGTGGTTCTTACGAAAGTGAGTTAGATTAGATTAATTTTTTTTTAGTTTTACTCGAGGACGATCAAAAGATAGGTGTGGGAGTGTGATGCATCTCAATTTTGTATTATTATCATCACATTTGCACATTTATCCTTGATTATTCTTTATTTAATATTGCTATTTAACTCTCTTTTTGATTATAGTGTGTAGTTACTTAAATGGGAAGATAAGGATACAATAATCTTCTATTTTATCTTTAATTCTATTTAAATTTCAATTACAATTTAAATCAATATGAACTCAAGAGTAGGAAAGAATATCTCATCATCTTCAAAATTCAAATTCAAAAAGATGAATGGGATAAAGTTAATGTTGGCCCAAAGGTTGCAGTCACCGGTTTCTATTTTGATGATAACAAAATGTATATAGTTATTTAGTTCTAATCAAGTTCAAGAGTCTTAATTGTGATTCAGAGTTCAAGAGAATCTAATATATTTCTTCCTCTAAAGAAAGGTGTCGATGGCTTAAGGGTACTCAAGTATGGGATTGGAGCTCAAAACACTCGACGTCACTATTGGAGAAGCCCGCTTGAAGATACTTGTAGCCGCTTAAAATCTTGTAAGAAAATAGTTTGTTCAAGTGTAATATAGATTTGATGCTCAAAGAGTTACACACACAAAAATACACGTTTTCGAAAATACAAGTTTGTTTTGTATTGGTATTTTACATGTTTGGTCTTGATATATGTTTCATATATTTTTCAAATATTTATATCAAGTTTAGAACTTGTATCTCAATTGCCAATACGTAGTTATACCTCTTAAAAATCAATACAATTTTTATTAGAAAAAATTTCATTTGAAATTTTCAAAAAAGACTATTTTTCAGCCTAAGTCGGTCGACCATTTGGTCGATCGTTTCCTATGACAGGCCGAGTCGGTCGACCAACCGGTCAACCGATCTTGTGGCTTGGGGTGTGCACGTTGTGTACATCTGTCAGTGGACCGACTGGTCGACCGCCAACCCCTGTGGTCGACCGCTCGACCGTTCGGTCGACCTACTGGCTCACCCTTAGCCTCAGTTGAATTCAGTCGACCGACCGGTTGACTGAAGCCAATGCTATTTTTTAAAATATGGAGGGTCGGCCGACCAGTCGGTTTACCGATACACTACTAAAACTTTAATAACAGCTAATTTTTTGAATCTGTTTCGTCTTTTCTATTTTCCAATGGGTATTTCCTAATTTTATGGGTTAAAACACATCCTTAAAGACCGAGTAAGCCTTACCTATAGGTTTTATGAGTTGCTATATAAATGGGTCATTGGGTTTGAATTCAAGAATAAGTTTTTACAAGTTTTCATTGAAAATCAAGTTTACTCTAAAAGGGAAAAGTTTTCTAGCTTTCAATTTTCCAGTGCAATATTTTCAAATCTAATTTCATTTGATTTTTCAGCTCTTAAATTCTTTTTATTTGAATTTCTACTCTCAAATAACTCCTTAAGTTTCATTTCATATTCTACTCTATAGGAAGTTGTAAGAGAGAGTGTTTGTGATCTTGAGAGATTACCAAAAGCTTTATAGCCTCAATTGGTTTTGTGCTACCTCTTGTGTAGAGGATTGAGTGGTGGAGATGTGTACTCCGATCTTGTGTAGACCTTTTGTAATTCCTCATTGTAAGGTCCCTTTATGGAAGATCCTTTAGTGGATAGTGAAATCCTTCATAGTGGTAAAGGCGGGGACGTAGAGCGGTGGTTTGAACCTCGAAATAAATTCTTTGTGTTTGCAATTGCTTGTCTCTTAATCTCAATCTTTTTACTTGTTACTTCTCTTGCAATATCTATTTATTGCTTGCATCACTATCAGCATTGCATGACATTCATCCATTCACTTTTATCAGTCTATACTCATCTCAACAAGAAGGTAATTGAGTCCCTCAGCCCATAATCTAGAGGAATACTAGAGGAGAAGTTCGAGAGCCTTTCACGAGAAATTCGGCTTCAATTCTTGTTTTGAGTGGCCGGTTTGCATCATTTAGCGTTGTTTGTTTTTATTCCGCATTTGATTAGCATTACACCTATTCACCCCCCTCTAGGTGTATTTCAATTGGTATCAGAGCCTTGGTCTCTACATTTTGGCTTTGGTCTCTACATTTTGGCTTAACCACCTTAGATAGATCCTATTTGCTAATCATTTTATTTATATTTTCATTTATCCACAACAGTAAAAATGGCCAAAGGAATTAAGACACCTCCTAAGTTTGATGGCCTTAACTTTCTCATATGAAAGGTTAGATGATCGTTTTCTTGTAATCTCTAGGAAATCGTGTTGTAAAGGCGGGGACTAAACCCTTTAGTGTACCCTTAGTGATGAGGTCACTTGGTCTGATATTGCCACCAAGGAATTTGATGCCAATGCAAAGGCACACTATGCATTTCTTCAAACCTTGAAAGATAACGACATAGTTAGGGTTATTCATTGTAAATCTACATACGAGATATCTACATACGAGATTTGGTCACTCCTAGTGGTCATGCACGTGGGAACTTCACAAGTCAAGAGAGCTAAGATTGATCTCTTTCATTCTCAATATGAAAATTTCACCATGCATGAAAATGACTCCATTGATGACATGGTTATAAGATTTACTAAATGGTTTTACTTCTCTAGGTGATGTCATTGATAATGACCAAAATGTGAGGAAGGCCATTCGTGCACTATCACCTTCATGGGAGGTCAAGCTACAACATTGAAGGAGCTAAATGACAAAGAATAGATGGAGCTCATTAATCTTATCGACAATCTTAAGACCCATGACATGGAGGGGAAGACAAGAGAAGAGATGGCACCACAAAAGAAAAAGATGCTAGCCTTCAAGTCTACTCCCACCATTTCCGATGAACATGATGAAGAAGAAGAAGATGAAGACCTCTCCCTCCTAGTGAAAAATGTAAGGAGGATGTACAACAAGGCTAAGTTCAATAATAGAAGACGATGACAAAGAAAGGAGGACAAGAAGATCATTTGCTTGAATTGCCAATTGTATACATCATTGCTGAGTGCCCAAAGAACAGAAGCAAGCCTACAACCTCCAAGAAATCCTACAAAAAGTAGGGCTTAAAAGCTACATGAGATTCGGAGAGTGAATCTGAAGAAGAGGTGGATACAACAATTGTATATTTCATGGCAAATGATAACACACCCAAGGTAACATCCGAACCTTCACTTGATGATTGTGAATTAATAATGGATGCATTGTGTAAGGCATTTGAAGAACTTTCTAATAATTATGATTTTCTAAAGAAGAAATATTTAAAAATGAAAAAGAAAAATAAAATTCATCAAAATCAAGTTGTCACTCTTTCAAAGGAAAAAGATGTTTTATCTTCCACACTTCTGTCTACACAAAAAGATTTTGATGCATACAAAGTTTCTTGTAAAGAAAATTTTCTTTTAATTGATGAAAATGAGATTTCTATTTTGAAAATTAAAATTAACACTTTGGGTGATGTTTTGAAGAAATGTCAGTTTGATAAGTCTAGATTAGAGGCCATGTTTCCAAAGAGAAACACTCTAAGAAAACTTGTCATGTTTTTCATATTACACATGCCCAATCTCATCAAGCACAACATGCTCACACACATCATACTAAACATGCCAAACACGATAAGCATGCTCATGTTCCATATACACATCATGCATTTGTATATGAAAGAGTTTATAGTTGTACCTATTGTGACCGAAAGGGTCACTTAGCTAAGTTTTGTTTTGATCGAATAAATACTTCAAATGATCATGTTTGAGTTCAAAAAGCTAACACTATAGGACCCAAAAAATATGGGTACCAAAATTAACAAATTCTTTACTTGATATAGGTACGCACCAAGGCTCCAAGACGTAGAAAGCGGCGGTACCTTGATAGCGGTTGCTCAAGGCACATGACTTGGGATATCAACGACTTTGCAACCCTATCAAGTTATCATGAAGGTGACAGCATCGCCTTCTGAGATGATTCAAAAGGCAAAATCATTGGTATAGGTAATATCCAAATTTGCTCATCTCCTTTAATAGAAATATTATTTTGGTTGAAGGTCACAAGTATAATCTCTTGAGCATTAGCCAACTTTGTGATAAAAGTTTTAAAATTGTTTTTGATGATTTCACTTGTGATATTTTAGATAAGAAAATAAATATTTGTGTTCTTTCTGATTTTCATGAAAATAATATTTATATGATTGATATGTTGAATTTACATTGTAATGCTACTTGTTTAAATACTTTTAATGAAACTTCTTGGTTATGATATAGGAGACTAGGTCATGTTTCGTTTGACTATCTATCTAGAACTAACTCCAAGGAATCGGTGAAGGGTATTCCTTACTTGAAGTTTAAAAAGGACCGCATTTGTGATCCGTGCTAACTTGAGAAACAAACCAAGTCCTCTTTTAGAGCAATCAAGAATATCATGACATCTAAGCCATTAGAGTTGATCCACAAGGATTTGTTTGGTCCAACAAAAATTAAAAGTCTTAATGATAATCATTTTGTTTTCATTTTAGTTGATGATATATGGACACAAAGATGAAGCTTTTTCGCATTTTCATGTTTATAGAAAAAAGTTGAAAAAGAAAAGTATTTTTTGATTTTGCGCATAAGGAGTGATAGAGGTGGTGAATTCATTAACCATTTTTTTATCACTTATTGTGAAGAAAATAGAATTAAACATGAACTATCTTTTCGTAGAACTCCACAACAAAATGGTGTCATTGAAAGGAAGAATTTCTCTCTTCAAGAGATGGTTAGGACAATGATTAGTGAATACAGACTCCCTCAATATCTGTGGGCCGAGGCCGTAAACACTTCATGTTACATATCGACTAGAGTTTAATTTTACAAAAAACACTTCTAAAACTCCATTTGAGATTTACTATTTGAGAAAACCAAATGTTTCATATTTTAGAGTTTTTAGTTTTAAATGTTTTGTTCTGAGTACTAAAGATAATTTAGGTAGATTTGGCATGCCAAATCTTATGAAGCTATATTTGTTGGGTATTCAAATATTTGTAAGGCCTATAAAGTCCTTAATAAGTCTACTTTGACTATTAGTGAGTCTATGCAAGTCAAATTTGAGGAATCTAATATTTTTGTGAAGAATGTTGTAGAAATTAACTCCTTAGGTGAAGACTTGGAGAAAATATCATTGAAGGACTCACCAATGCAAGAAGACAAGCTACAGGATGAGGAACATGGTGAAGTTCAACAAGTTAAAGTGGAGCCATTACAACCACTTCCAAAGGATTAAAGATATGCTACAAATCATCTCAAGGATCTCATCATAGGTGATGTATCTAAGGGGTTAACTACTCGCTCCAAACTTCATGATATTTGTGACTATTTTGCATCTCATATTGAGCTCAAGAATATCCTCAAAGCCGAGGGCGACTCATATTGGATGCTTGCAATGCAAGAAGAGTTCAATCAATTTGAGCGCAATCAAGTTTGACAAGTTGTTCCTAGACCCCATGATAGACCAATCATTGGTACTAAATGGATTGTTAGGAATAAGTTGGATGAGTCAAAAAATGTTATTAGGAATAAAGATAGGTTAGTGGTCCAATGTTACAGCCAAATCGAAAGTATCGATTTTGATAAAACCTTTACACTCGTAGCACAGCTTGAAGCCATACGGATGACACTTGTTTATGCTTCTTTCAAAGATTTTAAACTTTTTCAAATGAATGTTAAAAGTGCATTTTAAAATGGTTTTATCGAAGAGGAGGTGTATGTTGAACAACCTCTTGGGTTTGTTGATCCTACACATCTGAATTTTATTTTTAAACTTGAAAGGCTTTATATGATTTAAAAGACTTTCTACTTTTCTTATTTCAAATAATTTTGTAAAAAGTAAAGTAGATACCATATTATTTACAAAGCATGTAGATAGAGATATCCTAATTGTGCAAATTTATGTTGATGATATCATTTTTGGATCTACTAATGAAATGCTTTGTAAGGATTTTAAATCAAGCATGAAGAAAGAGTTCAAAATGTTTATGATAGGAGAGCTCAACTACTTCCTTGGACTCCAAATCAAGCAAAAGATTTTCATACACTAAGCCAAATACACAAGAGAGCTTATAAAGAAATTTGGGCTTGAAGATGCAAAGACAAGAAAGACTCCTATGGCTACCACAACAAAGCTTGATAAGGATGAACAAGATAAAAATATTGACATTAAACTCTATGGAGTAATGATTGGTAGTTTGCTATATTTGACGGCTAGTAGGCTGGATATTATATTTAGTATTTGTCTATGTGCTAGATTCCAATCTTGTCCTAAAGAGTCCCATTTGATTGCGGTAAAACGCATTATTAGATATCTTAGGGCACTATTGGAATGGCTTGTGGTATCCGAAGATTGGACAATTTTCAATGACAAGTTTTTCGGATGCCAACTATACCGGTTGTAGAGTGGATAGGAAGAACACTAGTAAAACTTGTCAATTTCTAAGAAATTGACATGTTTTATGGTCTTCCAAGAAATAAAATTCCGTAGCCCTCTCAACCGCCGAGATGGAGTATGTTGCAGTCAGGGTTTGTTGTGCATAAGTCCTTTGAATGAAACATACTCTTCTTGACTATGATTTGCATTATGACCTTATTAAAATATTTTGTGACAACATTAGTACTATTCATATGACCAAGAATGCAAATCAACTAATAAGACCAAGCACATAAAGATTCGATATCACTTTTTTAGAGATTACTATGAGAAAGGAGATATTGAAATTGATTATGTTTCCACCGATTTTCAACTTGCGGACATTTTTACTAAATCACTAGATTATAATAGATTTTCATTTATTTGTGGGGAGTTAAATATTTGCACTATGGATTCATGAGTTTTGAAATTATTTCATGATTATTTCATATGGTTTCATGTAGTTTAAATTAATATACATGTGTTTTTCAATTAGTATCTCTCTTGGTTTAATTTCTTACATGTTTTACATTTCTTTTTTGATGCAAGACAAAAGGGGGGAGAGATATTTGAGTTATTGAGTTATGATAATACTTTTGACATATAGTTGAGTTTTTAATTTCTTGTTTTGGTATTTCATGAGCTTTATGTATATCCATTTTCATTATCATGCTTATATGCAATGCCATGATTCATTGTTTCATTGTTTCTCATTGCCATGATTCATTGTTTCATTGTTTTTTTTTCCATTGCATAATGTTTTTGGAGGAAGGAGGTATGGAATGATGGTAGGCTATTTATGCATATTGTTATAAATTGGTATACTTTTCATATATGCGTTCATATGACTTTTTAACAAATTGACACTTTATTGATATACTCATATTGATATCTTGTACTTGATAGATAAGAATAACTTGAGGGGGGGCTTTTCCAAAGCTCTTTCCTTTCATTTATTTTAAATATAACTCATATATTTTGTCATCATTAAAAAATGGGAGATTGTTGGCCCAAAGTTTACAATCACCGGTTTCTTATTTTGATGATAACAAAATATATTTAGTTATTTAGTACTAATCAAGTTCAAGAGTTTTAAGTGTGTTTTAGGGTTCAAGAAGATCTCATATGTTTTTTCCTTTAAAGGAAGGCGTCGATGGCTTGAGGGTACTCAAGTATGGGATTGAAGCTCAAAGCACCTGACGTCGCTATTAGAGAAACCCACTTGAAAATACTTATAGTCGCTTAGAACCTTGTAAAAAAATAGTTTGTTAAAGTGTAGAATATAGATTTGATGCTCAAATAGTTACACACACAAAAATACACATTTTTGAAAATACAAGTTTGTTTTGTATTCGTGTTTTATATGTTTGGTCTTGATATATATTTCATATATTTTTCAAAGATTTATATCAAGTTTAGAACTTGTATCTCAATTGCTAATACATGATTATACCTCTTTAAAACTAGTATAATTTTTATTAGAAAAATTTTCATTTCAAATTTTCAGAAAAGACTATTTTTTAGCCTAGGTCAGTCGACCGTTCGGTTGACCATTGCCTATGACAGGCCGATCCTGTGGCTTGGGGTGTACACATTGTACACGTCTGTCGGTCGATCGACTGGCCGGCCACCAACCCCTGCAGTCGACCATTCAGTCGACTGACTGGCTCAGCCTTAGCCTCGGTTGAACCCGCTGGACCGACCGGTCTACCGGAGCCTACAGCTATTGTATGAAATATAGAGGGTCAGTCGACCAACACACTGCCAAAACTTCAATAACGGCTAATTTTTTGAATCTGTTTCACCTTTGCTATTTTTCAATGTGTATTTCCTATTTTTATGGGTCAAAACTCATCCCTAAAGACCTGGTAAGCCTTACCTATAGGTTTTATGAGTTGTTATATAAATTGGTCATTGGGTTTGAGTTCAAGAATAAGTTCATACAAGTTTTCCTTGAAAATCAAGTTTACTCTTAAAGAGAAAAGTTTTCTAACTTTCAATTTTCAAGTGCAATCTTTTCAAAGCTAATTCATTTGATTTTTCAGCTCTTAAGTTCTTTCTATTTGAAATTTTACTCTCATATAACTCCTTGAGTTTCATTTCATATTCTACTCTATAGGAAGTTGTAAGAGAGAGTGTTTGTGATCTGGAGAGATCACCAAGAGCTTTATAACCTCAATTGATTTTGTGCTACCTCTTGTGTAGAGGACTGAGTGGCGGAGTTATGTTCTCCAGTCTTGTGTAGACCTTTTGTAATTCCTTATTGTAAGGTCCCTTTGTGGAAGATCCTTTAGTGGATAGTAAAATCCTTTATAGTGGTGAAGACGGGGACGTAGAGTGGTGGCTTGAACCTCAAAACAAATTCATTGTGTTTGCGATTTCTTGTCTCTTGATCTCTTACTTGTGTTGTTACTTCTTTTGCAATCTCTATTTATTACTTGTATCACTTTCACCTTTGCATTACATTCATCATTCACTTTTATCAGTCTATACTCATCTCAACAAGAAGGCAATTGAGCACCTCAACTCATAATCTAGAAAAATATTAAAGGTGAAGTTCTAGTTCCTTTCATGTGGAATTCGGCTTCAATTCTTGTTTTGAGTGACTGATTTGCATCATTTAGCATAGTTTGTTTTTATTCCGTATTTGATTAGCCTTACACCTATTCACTCTCCCTCTAGATGTGTTTCAGCTAATTCTAATAGGGATAAGGAGGATACTTCAAATTAAATGGAGTTCAAAATCAATTCAGATTCAGACTGGATACCTTTTAATATTTGGATCGTAATGTTTGCTACAAATATTCAAATTCGATGATTCAAGATACTACAGAAAGAAGATTTGAAGAGCTACTATTCTATATTGACCACTCTATCCAATTTAGCCATCTGTTGAGTCATATTCAGCAATCAATAAACCAACTTGCTGTAGAATTGAATTCCTGTATTGAATTAGATTGAGTTAAACCTTCTAACTTTTATCCTATTGTGATTAAATCTGAGGCTTATTTAAAGAACTAAAATCTCTCATAATCAAGTATCCCCACATCAGAGATCTTAACTTAAAATTTTTCTTTAGTTTCTCTTCCAAATTTCTTTTGTAATTTTTAGATTCTAGTTCTAATTTTAGTTCTAGTTATAGTTCAAGCTTTGTAAAGAAGGAGGCTCTTTGTAATTGAAGGTGAAAGTATCAATAACAAGATTTTTCTTTCTAATTTATTTTTATTTATTTTATTTTCTCATTTACCATGCTTTCTCTAGTTTTCATCATGAGTAGCTAGTCTTTTTCATGGTTTACTAGTCTCTTTCATTACTACTTCTAGTTCTATATTAGAATAAGCCGATTTGAACCTATGCATGCTTAAACCCTAGAACGAGCTAATACTCTTAAAGACACATGACGATAGTTAAATCTATTATTTACTAATACTTTCCAATGGTTTTTCTTATTCTATGCTTAGATAGTTTTGATAGTTTAATGTTGGTTATTTTTCTTATTCTATGCTTGAGAAAGTTTGATAATTTAATGTTAGGTCTTGTTTAGTGATTATTTCAAATAGGGTTTCTCCATCTTATGTATCTTATTTGAATTAAATACAACTCTAAGGTATAATTTTTATGATTCAAAGTTAAGTTTAATCTAGCATAGGTTAGTAAGTTAGTGGGGGTAGATGATTACTAAGCGTTGTTTTCTTTAATTCTTTTAAAAAATCTTAATCTCTGAATCAAATCATATCTTTATCTTATTTCTATCTCTAACACTTAACATAGAATTGTTTTTTTAATTTTAAACCAAAGAAGAATCACTTAACCAATTTAGTGTTTAAGGGGATACCAAAAAGCTTCTATCGCATTTATTCCTGTGGATTTGATCCGCATAGCCCTTGCTACTGCGGATATATTGCGAAAGATAGAGACACGCTTTCATCCAGATAACATCCTTCTAACTCTTAACTTTATCTCTGTTTTTTCCGCAATCACATGTGTCTCTTCATCACGGTCTTCAAGAGAAAGAAGCACAAGGCAACAATTGCTTTTAAAGCCTTGCCTTCTTAAACTTGTTCTTTGGAAGATCATAGAGAAAAACATTGGAGAAGGAAGAAGATAAAAGTGATTTTGGTAAAGATCTCTCAAATGAAGAAAGGATCTTCTTGATCTGCGAAGATGCCAAGATGTTCTATAAAGAATTTCACAATGGACCTTGTATTGTGAAAACATATGTTGATTTTAACTCTATTTCAGATTTTCAACTTGATGAGTGCTTTGATTACATTCATCTCAGAGAATTAGCATATAAAGAATTTCCTATTTTTCAAATCTGGTGGCTATGTTTTACGCAAATTTGAAAATCAAAAAGGATCCTCTTACTTTTGTTCTCATTAGTCAAGGGAACCATGATTACTCTAGGTGAATTGAAATTAGGAGAAATTTTGGGTATTTCTGCTACAAGACCGCGTAAATTTAGTAATACATTCTCTTCTCTTGGTTGGAATAAATCTGAAGCTCTAGCTATGCTCTTTGGGGTTAGAATTGATGAAGTCTACAAAATTGAGAACTTTTTTCACATCAACTGTCTAACCCCCAGAGCTCATATGTTAGCAAAGATAACTCAGTTCAATTTTCTACCTCAACGAGGCCACTTTCTTGTTCATAAAAATGGACTCTTTACTATTTGTATATGCTATGCTTACACTGACTAACTTCAATCTACCTCGTTTTATCTTGAGCTCTATGATAGTGCCCCGTGAACAACTTGGATTTCCTTATTTGTTAACAAAAGTGTTTACATATTTTTGAATTGAGCTTGGGACTGAAACCCCCTCTCTGGGTAAATAAAGCTTTGGGTCTGCTTCCATTAACAGAATGTTTCTTCTCAGAAATGATTTTAATAAAATCATGACTGGTGAACCAAGGCTGAGGAAGAGGATAGGTTGAAGACGACGCACCATGAGAAAATACCAGAGGGAAAAAGAAAGAAAGATGATACTAAAGAAGAAGAAACTGTCCCTGTAAGATCTAATTTTGAAGAGAAAATTAGTAGAAAGGCAAACAAGAGAGAATACACTAAACTGAGGAAGAAAATTATTGGGTTGAAGGATAAATTCAACAACTTCAGGAGGACTGTCAAAAAGGATTTATTTGAAATCAAATGGAATCTAAAAGACTCTTCAAGAAGCTGGGCCATAAGTATACTAAGAAAGATAACTCTCCTAGTTCTGATACTTCTTCTTTTGATTCTGATCACCTTGATAACAGTTCTGAAAGTGGGGATGATTCTTCTCATGAAGATAGTTCAGGTAAAGAGAAGAGGCCTATGACTAGGTCCTCCTCCAAAAATACCTAAAGTGTTGTTTAATTTTATCTACTTGACTGATACTCTTTCTACTACCTTGTAATAACTATCATATACTCTTTCTTTTCTTTAACTGCTCTTATTTTACTATCATATACTTTATGCTATGCTTGTTGTTACTTATCCATGCATGCTTTCCTCTTTAATTTTTGCTAATGACAAAGGGTGAGGTATAGTATACTTGGCTATTGCATGATTTGATTGGATAACATACTGATACATGCAGTGTTAATTGGATACATGTCAAGTTTGATTGTGATAATATGCAGATTTTTATTAACTGGTTACATATAGCTGCATATCGTTATGTACATGTTAAAGGACAAAATTTGTTTATATTTTAGTCACAAACATGTACACATATATGGTCAAATGCACATGTTAGCACAACTGATAATTATAGATACTATCTCATACTAATAAGTTCAGATATTGTGTGAGAATTATGAAGGATTACTCATCTACAAAAGCACATGTTATATTTATGGGATTGACCATATTCACAAGTTGTTAAATATTTGATACCATGAATTGAATTTAACATGGGGAATCTTTCTCTCTAATCATTCTTAACACATTGACAGGTAAATAGGGGGAGCTTCAAAGGTATTAATAAACTTTTTTCTTATTTACAATGTTATTTTCTTTTCAACCAAATTTATAGGTTGCTGTCATCAAAAAGGGTGAGACTGTAATTCCTATGATTTTGATGATGTACTTAACCTATAAATTAAGCTACTAACAAGTAGGATTAGTAGTGTTGTCTTATTTTAGGATAAGGCTATACTTGGAGGATGGGTGAATTTGAGCTACCAATACCCATACATATGGAGGATAGAAGGAATTATGTGAAGCTCCACAAATTAAATATTCAAACTGACAAAGAGCTACTAGGAGCAAAGCACATCTGCCTCCACAAGATCAAGCTATCACAAGATACATCAAGCTATAAAAGAGTAAGAAAGAGCCATAGATATATTGAGCTACAAATTTCATCAATAGAAACTATGTAAGTAATCATACAATGACTTTATTATCGAGCATATATTTGACAAGTAGAATTTTTCTATTTCAGTTTCTAAGTAGAATCTTCATTTTGCCATCTCATCCTACCACTCAGCTTCATTTTACCAGCTCTGTCTAGTACATGTTAAACTGAGATATTTCTCATAATTCTGTTTCATTTCTAATTCTACTCTGGACATTGTGTTTATTGGTCTGTGGTAACTAGTTTATAGTACCACATGGGTTGTACTTCACTTGGTATATTACCCACTCTTTGTATTAACTTCTCTTCACACAAGTGAGTTGTATATACCCTACAGTATAGCTAAAAAATTGGGTTTGTTTATGTCATTCTGTCTTGCTGTCCTTGTACCGTTGACAATTTTTAACAGCTCATACTTGTCCAGTTTTTACACCTATGTTGAGAGACCCGTTAGGTATATATTTTGAGAGAAGACTTCATCTCTTTTTCTCTCTCTAAAGTCCCCATATTTTCTTCTCTGTTATACTGCATCAGAGGCATTAATTGTCCAGATTGTGCTCAGTTTTGATATCTTTTTTACAGCGGCATTTAATGCTCTAACAGACAGTAAATATGCCTCTATATCTCCAACGGTTTGATTTATCTTTGATGTTTCCATGTTGTTTATATAGAACCTTGTTCATTCAATACAACAAGATGAGCACAACCTGAAAATTTCATAAAACAAAAATTGAGCTCTTCTACCTTCAAGCCTTAAATTTCAGATCTCACCAAACAAAAGTGGTTGATCCAATCATCTTCATTCAAATTCTAATGTTCAGAGAAAGTCTTAAGCATTCAATAGAAGAGAATTTCATCACTTCATTTATTTCTTTATTGGAGAATCTCAGTCTTATCTTTTATACTTATTCTAGATTCTCATTCTTATTGCTTTAGACTTATTGTGCCAAGTTATTGTTGATGATACTTAAAACTATATGATTACATAGAGTCTCCTATTGTATTATCTATTTAGATTTTATCATTATGCTTATTTTATTTCTCACTATTGTGTTAGAGAACAAAATCTATTGTTATACTCATTGTAGTGTACCTCAAGATAGAGGTGTTGTGTAAATCTATGATCAGGGAGTATCTTGGTGATTTGTAAATTCAAGATTGGGAGTATCTTGGTGGATTGTAAATCTAAGCTCAAGGAAGAATCTTAGTGGTTGTAATCCTTGCTTCAAGAAGAAGCTTTTTAGTGAATTTACAAATCCTAAAGAGGAGACCTCTAGGTGGTGGATGTAGGGTAGTTTCCCGAACCACCCTAAAATTATTTGTGTTCTCTCTATTGTTATTACTATTGTTAATTTGCTGTGCATATATATATATATATATATATATATATATATATATATATATATATATATATATATATATATATATATATATATATATATATATATATATATATATATATAATATATATATATATATATTCACTATTACATTGATCGATTCTGTTCTCTGTTGCTTCTACCACCCGACTGTATCATCCTACCATCAAACTGGGTGATCTTACCAGTCGGCCTATTTTTCATTTTGACATGTATTAAGTATATTTTATTTTTAACTACCCTTGACCCTATTCACCCCCTCTAGAGTCCAACAAATTCGATGCACTTCAAAATTATTTTCTCAACTGAAAAGAAGGGACACTATTGCAACGGAGGTCAAATCTCTTTCCAAGCCTAAATCGGGTAGAGGGAGCAGTTTTGCAAAACATGCGCGAGCTAGTAAGCGATATTCCTTTAAGAATGAGCACGTTGTCTCCCTGTCTAAGTTGCTTCACAAAAGCAACAAACTCAAGCTGCCATGGGCAAGATATCCTGAAGAGGTGGTAAGACGGATGACCCCAACTACTGTTTGTATCACAAGATGCTTGGGAAACCCACAAAAAGTTGCTACATCTTCAAAAATGTTCTCCAGGCTCTGATTGATGCGGAGGCGCTCAAACTCTGTCCATAGCAAAAGAAACTAACAGCTAACATGACAGCAACAACATCCCCTCCATTTGGCCGGGATCTCCCATCAGCGGCAACCGGAGTGATTCTCATCCCGAAAGGAAAACTAAGGGTGATCAATATTGATCCCCACAATAAAAAGGAGAAAGGTATAATCCCCGTCCCAACTCCTCAAAGAGGGATCATGTGGGTTCACCCTGACCTCATCGAGAGCCAACAATGGATGATCGTTACAAACAAAAAGTCCAAAGGAAAGGCTAGAGTGTCTTCTACTAACATGGTGAGCGTCTCTATAAGAGAAACTAAAGAAGGTATTGCTTCCCTCATCAGTTCAGGAGAAGAGGAGTCCGCCTTTACTGCTGACGTAGGTGCTCCTTCCATGTCAAAGATTCAATCCGGCAAGCAGTACTTGAAACAGTACAGTGAGCCAATAGCAAGCTCTTCCTATCCAGTCGAGGAGACAATCAAGTAGCCCACGAAACAACTCGTGGACAAATAAAAGGAGCTACGCTAAGCAAAAGCTCTTCAAAAACGCGATGTGTGACCATCAACTCTCTTCTGCTTTGATGTCTTGATCCAACTTGCCAACATTCCTGATCAGATTACTCTTTATGAGCTCTTGAGATTCTCCAAGTCCACGAGAGAGCCTCTAAGAGAAGCACTAGCAAAGTCTAAGGGTTTCCTATCCAGATTCCTACCATTGCAGAGGAGGAAGACCATGAGCACTGTCATCAGGCCTCCAGACATTACCCACGTATTACATTCTCTCCAGAGGATATGCAAATCAAGGAGAAGCATAATAGACCCCTATATTACACAGGGTACATTGGATCATCTAAAGTGACCCGCATGCAGGTTGCTCTAGGGTTCGCTATGAGCATTATACCTCACAGGGTCATACAACACTTGAAAATTCTCACCCACCGATTGAGCGCTAATCAGACTACCATTTATGATTTCAACGCCAATGGTACATACCCAATGGGCAAAATTGAGCTTAGATGCCAGATTGGGGATTTGAAATCCGAGGTGACATGTTATGTCATCGATACTGACACGTCCTACAATTAGTTGTTAGGACGAGCATGGATTCAACGCAACTCCATCATCTCATCCACCCTTCATCAGGTGATAAAATACGCTGATGAACGGGAAAGAGTGAGAACATTGACTGAAAAGTATCCATTTAAGGGGGTAGAGAACTATTTCACTGATTCCCTACTCTATCAAGATCCTCTTGAGTTTGCTGAGGATCCGACTCCAGAAGACCATGATTTTGGTAACGACATTGACACTGAACCGGAACCAGAAGAAGAATGTCTCTGGGAAATAAATTCACTTGTAATGAGCATTGATAAGCTCGATTTCAATAACACCGCCAATGTTGAAGGTGAGTGGTTTATCAATAAGAATTTAGATTTGGCTTACCTTTCTGCGTTAGCTTCTGATTCTGTACCATCAGATACTATTACTGACATAGATAGTGACCCATACTCTGTAATAGGTGTCTTGACATCATTACACGCATCAATTAGGTCATCGTTCATGGTGCATAAAAAGACCAGTGATGCGCAAGAATCCTTCTTTAAAGTACCAGCCAAGTATAAGGGTCAGAAGCCAATTCTATTTGGAAGATTCGAGTCTGAGCTAATAACTCATGAAAGTTCAGAGGACAATGACGAATCTCCACAATTCTCTCATTATGGGCCAAGCGCACACCGTATGATGGAGAAAATGGGATACAACCTTACTGAAAAATTTGGCTTAAACTTCAGTAAAGGAAGACAAACACTACTTCGATCTTTTGTACCTAGAGGAAAAGCCCCTAATTACTATCAGAAAAACTCGAAGGGAATTGGATCATATGTTAGCGCCAATCGCATCAGACTTCAAATCTGAAGAATCTCTCAATCATGATTACTTATCAGGCACGTCATCGTGGGAATCAGATGTCACATTGGCACTATCTTCGGTGATCTTTCAGTGAATATGGTCTCAACTCGGCATTTGGAAAAGGAAGATAAAGAAATAATTCAGTCAGATATCGATCCCTGGTAAAACACTTAAACACTCTCTATGACATACGCTTTGAACAGCATGAACTGTCCACAGAGGATAAAGTGGTCCATATCAATCTGGGAACTGAGGCTAAACCCAAGCTTATCTCCGTAGGCGAGAGCTTATCACCTTCTGAAAATGAAGACCTAATACATCTTATATGACAATAAATAGACATCTTTGCTTGGAAAGAGGACATGCCTGGTCTCGATCCATGGGTGGTCATGCATCGCCTCAACATCAATTCGGATGTAAAGCCAGTCAAGCAACAGCAATGACGATTCCGTCTAGAGATTATGAAAGTAATCGAATCAGAAGTCAAGAAACTCATAGATTCTGGTTTCATCAGAGAGGAGTAACATCCTGATTGAGTTGCCAACATTGTTCTCCTTCCCAAGAAGAATGAGAAGATTCGAATTTGTATAGACTTTCGCAATCTGAACGCCGCTTGTCTCAAAGACGAGTTTCCTCTCCCGATCACAGATGTCATGATTGACAATACGTGTGATTTCGAGAGGATGTCCTTCATGGATGGCTTCTCCAGATATAATCAAATCAAAATGTATCCAAGAAACGAGAAGCAAACATCCTTCAGAATATCACTAGGAGTGTACTGCTATGCCATGATGCCCTTTGGCTTGAAGAATGCAGGTGCGATATACCAAGGCAGCATGAATACGATCTTTCACGAGCATATATGCAAGACTGTAGAATACTACGTAGATGATATTACAGTGAAGAACCGCGACAAAGGTGATCATATAAGAGATCTGAAGAGAGTATTTGACATCACGCGGATGCACCAGTTTAAGATGAACCCAACCAAATCTTTTCTGGGGGTAGACAGTGGCAAGTTTCTTGGATTTGTTGTTACATCCAAAGGAATCCACCTGGACCCTGAGAAAGTTTGTGCAATTTAGGGGATGCAACCTCTGAGAAACCTCAAAGAACTCAGAGGATTACAAGGATGACTGACTTACATCCGGAGGTTCATATCAAATCTCTCAAAATTGTCAACCCTTCACTAAACTGATGAAGAAAGGAGTCTCATTCGTTTAGGATATTGCTTGCTAAGAAGCGTTTGAGGAAATCAAGTAATACCTTACACATCCACCTGTCCTAGCAGCTTTAGTATCAGGGAAACCATTCCTAATATATGTCAGAGCTATGGATTATTTCTTGAGAGTTTTACTAGCCCAGATAATGATCAGGAACATGAGCAAGCAATCTACTACCTAAGAAGGACCATGATCGGAGCTGAGAATCGCTACAATCCGGTCGACAAAGAGTGTCTAGCTTTGTTTTCACCATCCAGAAGATGCGATACTATCTTGTGGGCCTGACTATTCATGACATCTCGAAAGTTAATCCATTGAAATTTCTTATGACGAAGCCATCATTGTTAAATGGTCGATTGGCAAAGTGGGCTATATTGCTCTCGCAATATGAGATACAATTTCTACCACAAAAAGCTATAAAAAATCAAGTTGTGGCAGATTTCTTGGCTAAACATCCAGTTTCAAAAATAACTAAACTTTACGAAGATCTCCCAAATGAGATTACTGAAGTTTGTGTAACCAAAACATCTTTTGAAGAATAAGTCTGGCAATTATTCTTTGATTGGGCATCAAGAATGGGTCCTAGAGAAAACATCATAATAGGAGTGGGGGTAGTACTTATATCTTCATAGAACTGCGTGATTCCTCGCTCGTCTCTTTAACTAAGCCATGTTCCAATAATGTGACGAAATACAATGCTCTATTAATCAGAATGCAACTTGCAGAAGAGATTTGCATCAAGCATCTCGAAGTATACGGTGATTCAAAACTCATCGTCAACCAGGCTCACTGGGAGTACAAAGTCTAACATGAATATTTGGTACCCTACCACAACACAACCATCAACATGGCAAAGAGGTTTAAATGCTTTTATATTTATCATTTACCTCGCCAGCAGAATGCACATGCAGATGCATTGGCATCTCTTGTCACTTCATTGGTGATTGAGTTTTTACCTGCACACAAAATATAGAATATTAGATTTAAGAATTAGAGATGTGCAAGGTGCTCAATTCTATCCGCTGTAGCAATGGCTATGCGGGTCATGATCCTCAGGGAGGGACAAGCGATGGAAGCGTTTAAGTAAGTTCTCTAAAAATTTCTTCTTTTAGTTATTAAAAGGAAAATAAGAAAATAGTAGTTAAAGTTAGGTTAGGAAGAAAGTGGTAGGTTAAGAAGATGGAGAAATAGAAGCGGTATTTACAATGAGTTGGAAAACAAAGAGTTGGAAGATGGTGATTTAATCTACAAAAATAAAAGAAAACTATAACACATACCTACTTTTTCAGCCTTGTTTACCTTTGATCTGTTTGCAACGACTTACCTTGTCTCTGAAGGCATTCAAGCATGGCGTATAGGATCTGTTCATCACCATAGACCATCAAGGGCACTTCTTTGGCTAGCAGTCTCGAAGCAATCAAATCTCATGGTTTGCAAGACATCAGAGAAAAACAATAAAAGAAAACAAGAATAGAAAAACAATAAAATAAAACAAGAATAACAAAAACGAATCTTGAGTAGATTTTATTAACAATGGAAGAAAAGTATGACTTACACCGATGTCACCTCAGTACAAGCATGAACTCCTTCCTCCATGAAAGCATCCTCCACTCTCAGTTACATAATAAAAATAAAAGTTACAAAAAAGAAAAAGAAAAACCTAAACTACAACTAGCCTAAAAACCCTAGATTTAGATCTGTAGTTCGCTGTCCTTCTGAGATCTGCCCTTCCTCTGTTGCTATGCAGGGGTATTTATAGGAGAAAACCAGAGGATAAGAAGCGTATGAAGATAAGAGGAGCAAAATATCTCTGAATTTGAATTCTTCTTTTATCTCCAAACTTGTTTTGACTTATCCATAGAAGTTCGATTCTGTCCTGCAACTTGTTATCATGTTGATCACCGAATATGCCTTATCTGCTGACTGAATTGGAAAGTTTGATCAACATAAGAGTTGTTGGCCTTCAAATCTTCTTTCTGGAGCATCTTGAATCATCAGATTTGTATATCTGTAGCAAACGTTATGATCTGAATACTAAAATGTGTACAGTCTGAATCCGAATTTTTTTGAAATTTTATCTTTGCACTCTTCTCCTTTTATTTTTAGCCTTTTTCTGCAAGTAATTAGGGTTGAGTAGAAGTCCATCACTTTCCTCTTCTTTTAGCAATTAGGAGTTCTTTCTTATCCTTCCTTTTCCTCCCTTTGATTTTAAATAAAGAATTTAAAAATCTAAGTTTAGATTAGGTTAGATAATAAGAAACTTCTAAATTACTACAATTTTTACACATGGGCTTGCACATGGGCTTTTTGGGCTTCTGGGCTTCATTCAGGCTTTTATTTCTTTATTTTTTAATTACCCAAGGCCTGCACACAATAAATAATAAAACATTAGTAATAGTGCATAATTATAATAATAAATATGGAAATATGATAGTAAATGTAGTAATAAATATGCACTTTTTACTACCTATCACACCCCCACACTTATCTTTTTGCTCGTCCTCGAGTAAAAATCAAAAGAAAGAGGAAAAGAAAAGAAAAATTAATCTATCCTAACTCACTTTCGTAGGAATCACGATTGCACTTAGCACGTGCAACAAGCCGTTAAACCCCTAGGTTATCCTAAAGGACGAGTGTTGTCTCGTGAGGGTTTTCAGCGGATTACACCCACAAAATCCATAAAAAGGAAAATATTTGAAATACGTTTGAAGAGACTAAGTAATCTATAAGTTTTTAGGATCCTCATTTTTATTCATTCTTAAACTTAGTCTTTATATAGTAAATTGTTTTCCTTTTTAGGTAAGGGTCAAAATTGAATGTTTGTATAGTCTTTTTCGTTACCCTAAGTCATATGCATCCTTGTGAATTTTTACTAGAAATTCCTTAACTTGGACTCTCATGCCTCTTTATATATATATATATATATATATATATATATATATATATATATATTTTCTCTCTTTTTTTTAATATGTATAACTCATCTAATTTTCTTTCGTGTAAGCATGAAGGCTTCTTGAGGCTCTCATACCTAACTAATTGACTATTAGATGTGTTAATACATATATGAGTAATTTTTCTTAGTTTCCTTAGGCTTTCTAGTCCACCAATGTAGCGAACTTAAAGTCGATGACTCCCAAACTGATCGGCTTTAGGGTACCAGGTGAGAAAACACCCCGCGGACTCAAATTCGAATGAACTAGGCCACAAAACTAAGGACTTTACTTATAAACTCACCTTTAGGCGTGAATACTTATGCTTCTTGAGGCACATGTATCCAGCTTAATTAGTGAATTTCCCTTTTTTTTAATTTTTTTATAGGGCACAAGAGTCTTTATTTTAGAATCCTAGATGTGTAAGTGCATTAGGTATGCACATTTCATTAAGGTAAAAATTAAGACTAATTAATTATTCAATTTTTCCTCCTATACCTAAAAATTTAACAATTTATTTATTTTGACCAAGTTTTTAGAAATCCTAATCATGATTTTTCTAATTCTTAAGACTAACTTAGATTTTTTTCAAAAGATACGTCAAAATATTGTCCTTTTTTAATAATTTTTTTTCATTCATTTTTTTTTTAATATTAGCAAATTTTTGTTAGTTTCTACCTATGTTAGTATGTTAGTAAAGCCTCCCCCCACACTTATCTCATGCATTGTCCTCAATGTATGAATGTATGCATGTATGCATGAAAAATAAGAAAGGGAAGGCAGAAGTTACCTCAAGGTGGTGGTTCCGGTGGTGGTCTAATTGGGCCAAGCGTTGCTACCCAATCAAGATAATGTAGTATTAGGAGGAACCTACCAGAAATATTTCTTTTATAACCCACTAAAATGTATGTATGATCATTTTTTAACAATTTCACCCCATCAAATTTCCAAATTCCATAATTATTTTCAGAGTCAATTGTGTCAACCGCCTTGTCCCAAAATGGAGTGTGAAAAGATGGAATGATTGACTTGGACGTGTGAGGTATGGGAACGAATACCGACTCAGGAAAGAAACTTAAATTCAGTAATGGTTCAGGAGTCGGGCTCGGTTCAGGAAGTGGGTCCAAATCAAGAAGTTGAAACTCAAGTCCACAATCATCTTCCCACAATGGAATGTGACTCAATATGGGTGATTCAAGTTCAGGAATGATAGGTGTGGGAATCAAAACTGACTCTAAAAGATTACCGAAGTTGGGTAACAAAACAAGAGTCAATAATGATTCAGGAATTTGAACTTGATCACAGATTTGAGAATCTAGGTCACATATCTCATTGAGTTCAATATCATAAAAATGAGAACTTGCCAATTTATCCATGGGACTTTCAAAATTATAAAATTGGTCAAGTTCAATATGATCATAAAAAATGGGTGATTCAATTTCATGATGAATTGGCATAGGATCCAATGTTGACTCGGGAAAAGTAAAATCAGGTGGAGACACCGGAGTCATTATTGAATTAGGAAGTAGAATTGAATCACCAAGTGGGAGATCATGATCATATTCATGCTCAAGTTCTATTTCAGGAAAGGAATAACTTGCCAAACTATCAAAAATTGGAGTTTCGGCAAGTTTACATGGTGGTACTGAATTAGAATCTTGTTGTCCAAAGCAACGTGACTCTTCGGCTCTAAGAGAGTGGTCAGCGATATCAGAATTGGCCGAACGGTGAGAACGTAAAGATTGAACCATCAGATCTATTTCATGATCACGAGCTAATCTAGCCTGAGTCATGGCTTCAAGCATCTTTTCATAGTCAATTGGTGCATCATTTTGTGATTGGACTTGAAAAGAGGAAGTGTTGTTGGGACAATCGTGATGAAGTTGTGAGTCGGTGGACTCACGCATCATCATGTCTAAGATTGATGGTGGTTGTTGCTTGGACTCACGCATACTCATCATCTCCAAGATAGATGGTTTTCTATTCTGAATGGGTGGATCTGAGTATGAATCTTGGGAATATTGTGGACAAGGTGGATACGGAGGACAAGTTGGTTGAAAATTAGACTCAAGGGAAGCGAAACCCCATGAACTCTGTGAAGAGTTGAAAGTGGTATGAAAATTATGGTCATAAGATGGGGGTATGGGTTATATTCATTCGGATAAGACCATTCCGGCACACTAGGTTGGTCAAAATTATGATATGCCGGGTTGGTAATATCCGAAAAAGAAGTTGGTGTGTAATATGGATCCTCATTAAAATTGAAAAAATTGTTGTTATAGGCCATATCACACAAACACAAACAAAGAAAAAGAAAACAAACAAGCAAACAAAAAAAAAATCTAAGCTAAGTTAGGGTAGACCTATGACCTAGACGACTCCTAACTGGTTAGACTGTCCACGGGAGGTAGGGTATAGACTTTGACCACAAGTTAATCAGCCAGGTCAGGGCAAGAGTGGTGGGAGGTTTTCCGTCAAAGACGTTTCTTAATTAAATAACCACCAATCTTCGGGCTTTCGGCCCTCAATCCCCTTCCTAGACACTGATTTGGCAGGAGTCAATTTCCAACACCGTTCCCCCTTAGGATAATCTCTTAATTGAGTCTGAGATGTCCCTAGGGCCAACGTCTACTAATTTTTAGTTAGGCTTGGGTTAGTGAGTGCTTGGAATATAATTTTTGGGCCAAGGAAGGGTGATTAAATCCCCACCTTATCTTTTTATGGGTTAGTGCCCTTAAGATAAGTTTGTGCAAGTGTACAAGATATGTAAATAAGATTCACTCAAAGCAATAAAATCAACCAAGAGATGAGTCCTATTCTACATGCAATGCGAACGTACCTTGCTCCAGCACTCTTCAATAGTAAAAGTAAATGAATTGAAAAGACACGTGCCTAAAATGCAAAGTCTAATCAATTTTTTATCTTTTTCAACAAGTATTTTACTGTTGATTAGTTAGCAGTATGCAGGGTGATCACAGAAAATATTTAACAGAGCAGACAAATCAAATTTGCAGATTGCAGCAACCTGCAGAAAACTGAATCAGTAGTGAACTACTAAGGCCGCGGAAACGCGGCTATTGCCGCGTTTGCGCGGCACTGTAGTAGGCTCTGCTGCTCTGCCTTCGAGGGCAGAGGCACAGAGTTGCTATATGTCCTTTTCTGCTGTTATGTATCCTGTTCTCCAAACCTGCAAACAAAAAGAATAAAAGAATAATTAGTTTTTTTTATAGAGAAACTTACCGTCCCTCCCCGGCAACGGCGCCAAAATTTTGATTGAGTTTTTACCTGCACACAAAATATAGAATATTAGATTTAAGAATTAGAGATGTGCGCCAAAATTTTGATTGAGTTTTTACCTGCACACAAAATATAGAATATTAGATTTAAGAATTAGAGATGTGCAAGGTGCTCAATTCTATCCGCTGTAGCAATGGCTATGCGGGTCGTGATCCTCAGGGAGGGACTAGCGATGGAAGCGTTTAAGTAAGTTCTCTAAAAATTTCTTCTTTTAGTTATTAAAAGGAAAATAAAAAAATAGTAGTTAAAGTTAGGTTAGGAAGAAAGCGGTAGGTTAAGAAGATGGAGAAATAGAAGCGGTATTTACAATGAGTTGGAAAACAAAGAGTTGGAAGATGGTGATTTAATCTACAAAAATAAAAGAAAACTATAACACATACCTACTTCTTCAGCCTTGTTTACCTTTGATCCGTTTGCAACGACTTACCTTGTCTCTGAAGGCATTCAAGCATGGCGTATAGGATCTGTTCATCACCATAGACCATCAAGGGCACTTCTTTGGCTAGCAGTCTCGAAGCAATCAAATCTCATGGTTTGCAAGACATCAGAGAAAAACAATAAAAGAAAACAAGAATAGAAAAACAATAAAATAAAACAAGAATAACAAAAACGAACCTTGAGTAGATTTTATTAACAATGGAAGAAAGTATGACTTACACCGATGTCACCTCAGTACAAGCATGAACTCCTTCCTCCATGAAAGCATCCTCCACTCTCAGTTACATAATAAAAATAAAAGTTACAAAAAAGAAAAAGAAAAACCTAAACTACAACTAGCCTAAAAACCCTAGATTTAGATCTGTAGTTCGCTGTCCTTCTGAGATCTGCCCTTCCTCTGTTGCTATGCAGGGGTATTTATAGGAGAAAACCAGAGGATAAGAAGCGTATGAAGATAAGAGGAGCAAAATATCTCTGAATTTGAATTCTTCTTTTATCTCCAAACTTGTTTTGACTTATCCATAGAAGTTCGATTCTGTCCTGCAACTTGTTATCATGTTGATCGCCGAATATGGCTTATCTGCTGACTGAAATGGAAAGTTTGATCAACATAAGAGTTGTAGGCCTTCAAATCTTCTTTCTGGAGCATCTTGAATCATCAGATTTGCATATCTGTAGCAAACGTTATGATCTGAATACTAAAATATGTACAGTCTGAATCCGAATTTTTTTGAAATTTTATCTTTGCACTCTTCTCCTTTTATCTTTAGCCTTTTTCTGCAAGCAATTAGGGTTGAGTAGAAATCCATCACTTTCCTCTTCTTTTAGCAATTAGGAGTTCTTTCTTATCCTTCCTTTTCCTCCCTTTGATTTTAAATAAAGAATTTAAAAATCTAAGTTTAGATTAGGTTAGATAATAAGAAACTTCTAAATTACTACAATTTTTGCACGTGGGCTTGCACATGGGCGTTTTGGGCTTCTGGGCTTCATTCAGGCTTTTATTTCTTTATTTTTTAATTACCCAAGGCCTGCACACAATAAATAATAAAACATTAGTAATAGTGCATAATTATAATAATAAATATGGAAATATGATAGTAAATGTAGTAATAAATATGCACTTTTTACTACCTATCAATTGGCTTTTCCATCCATAGCAACAGAGAAGGTACTCATACATAGTCATAACCTATACTATTCGAAGTTCGCCCTTGAAGATAATAAGACTCTAGAGTGAAGCCTTCAAGTCAAAGAAGTTCTTGAAACCTCAACAGATCCGGAACCTAAGGATTTGTGATTCTCATCCATCGACTATGTCTTACATGGCATATTACCTAATGATTCTAAGGAGGCAGCGACCATCAGAAGGAAAGCGTCTTGATTCTACTACAATGCAATTACACGAACATTATATCGCAGATCATATGATGAAATCCTACTTTGCTGCCATTCGCACAAAGAGACACAGGAAGCCTTCAGGGAAGCTCACGACGGTATCTGTGGAGCTCACCAACCCTGACCCAAACTTTGGGTCCGACTCCAAAGAGTTAGCTACTACTGGCCAAAGATGGTTTCTAACGTTGTCGCCTATGCTAAGCGGTGTTGTCAGATACACGGTGACTTCATCCACCAAGCACTAGGCCATCTTTACCCAATGTCTTCTTTATGGCCATTCGAGATGTGGGGATAGACGTCATCGGACCCATTACCCTTCCTACATCCAAAGGACATCTGTTCATTCTAGCAATAACTGATTACTTTTCAAAATGGGCGAAAGTTGTCCCCCTGAAGGAAGTAAAGACGTCTGATGGACTCAAGTTCATCAAACATCACGTCCTATACCGCTTTGGCATGCCACGACGAATCATCCACGATAATGGACCCCAGCATATCAGCCAAGCATCAGAGATTCTATAATAAATACAGAATTCAAAGTGTATCTTCAACGACATATTATCCAGCTACTAACGGCCTTGCAGAAGCATTCAACATGACCATCGGCAGACTTCTCAAGAAGTCCGTCTCAAAAGTCAATGTGGCTGGGATGAGAAGTTGGGTGAATGTCTCTGAGCTTACCACACAACAGTTAGAACCCCAACGAAGGCCATCCCATTCTCCTTGGTATATGGATGTGAAGTCGTACTACCATTATAAATTCAGATCTCATCTCTGCATATTGCCTTGACGGTAGATATAACACATGAGGATAAGCATCGACTGCGTCTTCAAGAGTTGGAAGCTTTGGATGATAAACGACTCCAAACTCAATAACAAATCGAGCTCTACCAAGCTTAAATTACAAAAGCCTTCAACAAGAAAGTCAAGGAACAAATTTTTAAGAATGGCGATCTTATCCTAACTGTTAAGTGATCGATGGTCATAATGTACAAGACTAAAGGCAAATTTCAGCCTAAGCGGGAAGGACCTTATGTAGTAGAGATGGTCTACTCAAACGGAACTTATCGCCTTACAAATCCAAATGGTGACATGCTCACAATGCCAATCAATAGAAAATTCTTGAAGAAGTACTATCCCTGATCATGTTAACACTACACCTCTGATCGAAGATTCACCCTGATCAATCAGATGGATTAGGTTTGGGATCCAAGATGCTTGGAAGAGCGCAAAAAAAAAGTTTTCTCATTCAACGAATCACATCATGGTCAATCGACGCCGAACCGACGGAGCATTGCTGATATTATGATGCATGATGTCAATATCGAGGAAATGACAAAGCTAGAGACTCCAATTTTAGCCTTGTCACTCTTATCTCTGATCAAGTTAATACTACACCTCTGATCGAAGGTTCACTCTGATCAATCAGATGGAATAGGATTTAGGATCTAAGATGCTTGTCACGTAAATGTCAGTTTTTAGCCTTGTCACTCTTCTCTAGTACATAGACTTGCACCCATCTTCAATTTAAAAGAATAGGTCATATTTTGAAGTCGAGTAAGCCTAAGCAACAGTTTTAGGCACTTTTCTTCCCTGTCATTCCTCTTGATCTAGAAGGATGGCTTATCTAGCCTAATTTTTTTCATATGTAATAGTGGCATGTCTCTCTTCTCTTGTTTGATCGATCAAAGCTCGACATAACGTCAGGGCATCCAAATAGTCAGATGAGCTGATTGAATGAGTTTATCTGATGGCTTATCAAGCCAAACTCATTGAAGAAGGTTAATGACTCATCTTTGCAGAACCTTTCCAGTGCTTCCGCATTCATATCAATATGTGGCGATCAATCGACACCTATGGTGGATTGAATGAGTTTATCAGATGACTTATCAAGCCGAACTCATTGAAAAAGGTTTATGACGCATCTTTGCAGAATATTACCAGTGTTTCCACATTCATATCAAAGTATGGTAACCTAATGAGGATAGAGAGGATTCCACAAGGAATGTTAATCTCTAGACTAAATTCCCGTGGAGTTTATATTCACTTCCATAATCCCCAGCGAGATTCTAGAAGTCATCTGTGGAATGAAACCCAGAAGATATATCATGTCACTTACAGTAACATAATGCCCCCAATGCTTCTAATGGCTAAGGATAGAGGAAAGTATTAACTTTCAAGCCCAGTGAAAATATCCTCGACAACTCATCATGCTGAGGGAATAGCATGGCTAGCGTAACTCAAATGATAGTTGGTAAAAGCATACCAAATCTATTGATAGCTGAGAATTTGCTAAAAATCATAAGGGACCTGATCTCACCTATTCCCACCAGAATCCCTTACCAATTATCTTCCATGAAATGATAGGACCACAAATTGTATTTATTTTTCGAGCGAAATGATTACATATGTATCTCGTCATGTTAATATTATACCTCTGACAGTAAAACTTCAATATATCCCCAGTGGGCATAATTTCTACTTGCCAATTCTCTTCAATAGAATGACAGGTCCACTAAACATTACTCAAATCACAAAACTAAACATTCTGGCCAAGTTAACACCATACCTCTGATCAAATATTGCTCAAATGGCAAAATCAATTCCGGTCAAGTTAACACTACACCTTTGACCCAACATTGTTCAAATCGCAAAACCAATTCCGGTTAATACTACACTTCTGATCAAATTTGCTTAAACTGCAAATACATACCTACTTGTTGGAACTTTGATTTTGATGATAACGTTTGTGATGCAGATGCATTGGAGCTCTGTCTCAAAACCTTATGCTGAATTCTAAGTGCTCAAGACTACTCAAGGATATTGGCTATTTTTGTGTATTTTTTATAGATTATTAAAAGTCTTGAATCACACACACAATACAGTCATATAGTCGACTTATATCCTAGTCTAGTCGACTAATGTATCCTCTAGTCGACTTACTCCTTTATGTAGTCGACTAAGTCTTTTCACAGATATAAATCAACTTTCTGTTTCTTTACTGTAAGCAGTATTAGTCGACTTACCCACACTGCTAGTCGACTAATTCATATTTTAGTCGATTAACCCTTTCTACTGGTCGACTAATAGTAGTTTCTAGAAACTTGTTATTCTGTGTCAGTCTTGATGTAGTCGACTTGATTGGTTGAATAGTCGACTAACCCAGGCAAAATGTCTTATACTAGTCGACTACCCTCCATACCCTAGTCGACTAATAACAGTTTCTGACTATTAGTCAGTTATTGATTTCTGGTGTTTTATCCAACATTATGATATTCAAATTTAAGTTGATAACTTTCCTAACTGATCATAGATTTCACCTATAAATAGAGATATTGTCCAAGGATGTTCACACCAATTCAAATCATTAGTTTTCTGTCCAAACTCTGTTGAAAAATTCTGTTTTTCACAAAACTAGTTTCCACTTTTATTTCTTCACACAATTCCTTTTCTATTGTGAAGAATTCTGAGAGTCCACCTATAAGAAACCTTGTTCACGGTCACATACAAGTTTTAAGGCTTATAGGATATTTTGTAATCACTCAAAGAGAAGAGTTGTACAAGTGTATCTTGTTGGTGTAGAGAAGAAGTGTACAAAAGTTGTTGTCTTCTTAGTGTAGAGAAGAGTTGTACGAATTTGGCAAAGGTTGTTTTGTCAAGTGGTGTACAAGGAGTTGATTTTGGGTGTACAAAATTAGGATAAGAAAAATCTCAAGCGGGTTACTTGGAGACTGAACGTAGGTCACGAGGACCGAACCAGGAGAAAATCTCTCGTGTTTGCATTTGTATTTTTTTGAGATTTATTTCCTTTCTTGCAAGTCTTTTATTTAATGCTATTCATCTTTGGTTTAGTGTTTGTGTTGACATTATTTTTAGATACTACATTTGGTATCAGAGCCCTGCAAACCCGGTCAACACTCTACATACAAGGATGGCAACAGAGTTTCTTTCATCGCAATTCAAAGAAGAACATTTTACACAACGTCCACCATTATTTGATGGATCAAATTATAACTATTGGAAGTGTAAAATAAAGATCTACTTGCAATCACTCTATTACAAACTCTGGAACATAGTAGAAGCACCGTACACCAAGCTGACCACCAATTACAATGCGTGGAGTGAAGAACAAAAGAAGTCTGCAAACCTTGATGCCAAAGCAATGAATGCGCTTTTCTGTGCCTTGAACAAAGAAGAATTCAATCGAGTGTCAACGGCCGAATCTGCAAATCAAATATGACAGATTCTACAGGTAACCCATGAAGGTACTAATAAATTTAATGAATCTAAAATTTCAGAAATAAAGGAGAATGAATAATTTCAGAAATGATTACAAGGTTCATCGACATAACAAATTTCTTAGTAGCCCTTGGAAAGAAATACACTCAAGTCGAAAAAGTCAGAAAGATTGTTCGTACACTTACATCAGATTGGGAGAAGAAAACTACTATATAAAAGAAGTAAATGATCTCTCAACAATGTCATTGAAAATCTTATTGGTAATTTAATAGCATATGAAGTATAACTTGAAGATCGAAAGAAGGATGACCAACAACTTCAATCACTTCAATCCAAGAAGAAAGTACTTGCCTTCCATACATCTTCAGATATGGACAATTCAAATGATGATGAAGAGGAGATGGAAATGCTCTCAAGAAAATTCAGAAAGTTCTTGAAGTAAGGTAAGTTTAATCCTACATGTTTTAATTGTAATAAAACAGGTCATATAAAGAAGGATTGCCCATTGCTAAAAAACAAAAGGAAATTCAAGAGTAAAAAGTTCAAAAAGAAGAAAGATTATCAGGCATCATAGGAGAATAGTGATTCATCTTCCTCTGACGAAGAAGAAGCCACTGAACATGCCAATATTTGTTTTATAGCTCAAGAAGAAGATGATGTACAATATACTGAACTATTAGATGCATTTCATGAATTATATATTGATCTTAAGAAGGAAAAGATTAAAAATAAAATTTTAATAAAGGAAAATGAAAGACTCAACAATGAAAATTCATTTTATGTATCTCAAATTTCTTCTGTAAATTCTCAAAAAGATGATTTAGAAAAAGTTATATCATAATTAAAAAAGATAATGAGAATTTCTTAAAAGAGAATGTTTTACTTAAAAGAGAAACTATTTCTTTATATTCTAGAATTTCAATTTTAGATAAAAAATGTCAAGTTTCAAAATTAAGTATAAAGAGATTTTAAAAAATGTGACTAAATTTAATAAAGAAAAAGAAAATTTAAATGACTTATTGTCTTATTAAAAGACGTCAAATAATCTTTATGGTCCTGGATTTTCAAAAGATAAGTTTGAAAAACTTACACATGTTGGTCTTGAATTTTCAAAAATAATGTTGAAAAATCTACACATGTTTTTCAAAAGAATCATAATCTATATAATTCTTTTGTGAAAAGAAATGCTGATACTATTTCAAAAAGAATTAAGAATAAATATATATGGATTCCTAAACATTTAAGTATTGTGGATAAAAATGCCCATATTGCATCATATATACATCATGTATGTAATTCTTGTGATTATATTTATGCTAATAAATGGAAACCAAATTCAAATTTGGTTTGGGTTCCTAAAGCTTAAATTTTTTTTAACCCTATTATGATTTGTACCATTCAAAATGTTTATCTTATAGGTATCTTATAAAAAAAAGTGATTTTTTGATGATAGAAATTTATTTCAAAATATAATGCATAATATATCATATATGTATGTCATGATATATTTTTTGCAGGGGGAGAACACTTGTTATCTATATTTGTTATAACCTATTCTATGCACGGGGAGAACAAATTTTTTGTTATAACCTGTTCTCTACAGGAGGAGTTTTCGTGCACACAACTTGTCATCATCAAAAAGGGGGAGAATATTGGAATTTTGATTTTGATGATAACATTTGTGATGCAGATGCATTGGAGCTCTATCTCAAAAACTTATGCTGAGTTCCAAGTGCTCAAGACTACTTAAAGATATTGGTCATTTTTGTGTTTTTATTAATTGTTAAAAGCCTTGAATCACACACATTATATAGTCATATAGTCGACTTATCCCGTAGTCTAATCGACTAATATATCTTCTAGTCGACTTACTCCTTTATGTAATTGACAAAATCTTTTCACAGATATAAATTAGCTTTCTGTTTCTTTACTGTAAGCAGTATTAGCCGACTTACTAACACTGCTAGTCGACTAATTCATATTGTAGTCGACTAACCTTTTCTGCTGGTCGACTAATAGAAGTTTTCATAGACTTGTTATTCTGTATCAGATTGATGTAGTTGACTTGATTGCTTAAATAGTCGACTAACCCAGACAAAATGTCTTATACTAGTCGACTACCCTTCATACCCTAGTCGACTAATAATAGTTTCTTACTGTTAGTCAGTTATTGATTTCTAATGTTTTATTCAACGTTTTGATATTCAAATTTAAGTTGATAACTTTCCTAACTGACCATAGAGATGTTGTCCTAGGATGTTCACATCAATTCAAATCATTAGTTTTCTGTCCAAACTCTGTTGAAAAATTTTGTTTTTCAGAAAACTAGTTTTCACTTTCATTTCTTCACTCAATTCCTATTATATTGTGAAGAATTCTAAGAGTCCACCTATAAGAAAGCTTGTTTACGATCACATACAAGTTTCAAGGCTTATAGGATATTTTGTAATCACTCAAAGAGAAGAGTTGTACAAGTGTATCTTCTTGATAGGAGAAGAGGTGTACAAGAGTTGTTATCTTCTTGGTGTAGAGGAGAGTTGTACGGATTTGGCAAAGGTTGTTTTGTCAAGTGGTGTACAAGGAGTTGATTTTGGGTGTACAAAATCAGGATAACAAAAATCTCAAGCAGGTTGCTTGGGGACTAAACGTAGGTCACGAGGATCGAACCAAGATAAAATCTCTTATATTTGCGTTTGCATTTTTCTGAGATTTATTTTCTTTCTTTCAAATATTTTATTTAACGCTATTCATTTTTGTTTTAGCGTTTGTGTTGACATTGTTTTTAGATCCTACACTGCTAAGTCAATATCACACCTATGGCACACGTTTTCACGATTTTCTGAAAAAAATAAGGTTTGCAGTGCTAAGTTTCCTCTAGCACTTATTTCACTATCAAGTTAACATTATACCCATGACAATGAACTTTTCCTGATTTCTCCGGCCAAAAAAAGGGACCTATGGTTAACACTACACCTTTGCAATACTAAGTTAATATCACACCTCTGGCACATATCACTGTTAAGTTAATATTATATCTCTGGTAGTAGTCATTTCAATATCCCTAGTGGAAAAGAATCTCTGGTTAATATTACACCTCTCCAGTGCTAAGTTAATATCTTACCCTAGCACGCAAAATAAGTCTCTGTTATATTAATATCACACCTTTGACAATAATTTCCTTTGATTTCAAACTCTCCCAGTGGAGTTATCTAACAATTGCAAAGTTAATGGTTACCTCTAGCAATCACAATTCCATCGCTCTCGTCCGTCTGATTTTCAAACAAGAAGATAAAACAAAGGCGAGACAAAGGCAAAATATTCACTTTTGTTATCAAAATAGTAAAATTAATACAAACACTCTCTCATTCAAGAAGATTGAGTGTTACAAAAGAAGTTAAGATGAGTATCGCTTATCTCAAGTTCAATCTGAGCTAGACATGCGTCCAACGCGCAGCTCGTGTTTCAAATACATTTACGCGACACTCGCGCTCAGAAAAATCCATCGTGACCTCAGAGTTTCATGAGGGTCACGTTTCAACTAAAAGTCGTGTCTCAATAATAGATGAGTGTCAGTCCCAACATTAAGTGAGGGTTGCATTTCAACATCAAATGAGGGTCATGTTTTCTTTAAGGTCCGCATCCAAAAGAAAACAAAGTGACACTCGCGTCTTCAGCAATCAGAGACACATTCTCTCTCACCAACACAGGAGTATATCCTTACTTCGGCAATCAGTTTAACAGTATACTAACAAAGGCAATTAACAACTTTATCGATTCAATAGTTCACTGACAAAACAAACCAGAGCTCAGATAAGTGCTAGACTGAGTTTTTAGATTCTTATGATGATTTTCTCTGGAGGTTTCAAGCAGTTCAACAGCACAATTATAAAGACCAAGATCCAGATAGGATCAAGCTCCGAGCACGTTAAAAGGTTGTCCGTCCAATAACAAAGGCTCAAGTCAAAATAAAGTCCAAAGTATTTTGAAATCCTTCCCAGTCAACTACGGGTTTCTAAAACTTTGGAGGGGATTCTGTAGGCAGTCTAAAAATTACTAAAGGCAAAGTCTTGAATGCAAACCTTTACAAACACAAGAGACAAAGTCTTGAATGCAAATCTTTACAAACGCAAGAGTCACTCCCAACTCAGACGCGAGTCTCAATCAGATGAATGCGGATCTCATCATGAAGACCACGTAAGGGTCGCATTCAATACTCTACGCGACAGTCAAGTCTGAGTAGCTCTGCGTTTCAACTTCAACAGGAGCCTGAGTAGCGTCATATTTCAACTTCAAATGCAAGCCTATGAGCTCCGTGTTCTCATTCAGACGCGACCCTGAGAAGCCTGTGAGCTCCATATCTAACAACAAAGTGAAATCAGCGTCCAATGTGAAACCTGTATTTCTGTTGTAACTGACCCCATTACTGGGTCAATTAACACCCACGTAATAAGAAGAGTTAATCCTTATTATGGAGGGATTCTAGGGGACAATTTTACCCCTGAAACCCCCTATAAATAGCTTTGAAAGCTATGAAGGGAAAGGGGAGAGGATTTTCCTTGAACTAAAAGGGAAGCAAAATCTAGCAACCTAATAGTTCAAAAACTTTGAGCATCAAAACGAGAGAGAGATAGAGGGAGAAAGAAATTTTCTTTTAAGAAAATGAGAACTCCAAAGCTTGTTGTGTTCAAGCGGAATTATTTCAATCTCTTAGAGAGCATTCTTAAGACGATCTAAGAGAAGACTTTCGTTTGGCCAGTCAATAGAGAACAAGATTCACTCACATCATCACACGAAGAATCCAGCTTTAAATAAAGGAGAGATCTCGATATTCTCTTCTCTTTTGTAATTAGATTTTTGATTTGTTGTAATCTTCTTTGCAATCAATAAGAATTTTTACACGACTCAATTTTTTGAGGGCAGAACTATCTATATATGTATGGGTCATTGTAGGAGAAGTTTTTCACTTAAGTTAACAAAGTTTACATACAAGTTTTTGAAATCAAAGTTTTTAAAGAAAAATCAAGTTTTTGCTTTCAAATTTCAAGTTTAAAGAGCTCTAAATTTTAAATCATTCGCAGTAAGGTCTCAAGTTTTATTTTTCAACTGAATTTTTCTCTCACAAACTTTTTTAGGTTCATTTCTCCACTCAAAACTCTAGAAAATTGTAAAGAGAAAGTTTGTGAGCTTTGTGGCTGCCAAGAGCTTATAAACTTCTTTGGCTAGCGCTACCTCTTGTGTAGAGGATTGAAAGTTGGAGTTGTATACTCTGAATCTTGTGTAGACCTTATAGTTGTGGTACCTTTGTGGTGATCGTTAGTGGATAGTGAAATCCTTCACGCGGTGAAGGAGGGGACATAGAGAAAGTTGCTTGAACCTCAAAACAAACGACTTGTATTTGTGATTGCCTTATCTCTTATTCTTGTTTCTATTTTCATTATTCTACTTGTGCTCATACTTGCTATTCTTATTTTTCCTATCATATTGCTTTTGTGTTACTTCATTGCTATTGATTGTTGGACTTTCAATTTTTTTCTCATATAGGTAAGAAGGCAATTGTGCATCTTAACTCTTATCTAGAGAAATTAAGAGGAGAAGTTCTAGAGCCCATGATTGGAAATCCGGCTTCACTTCTTATTTTCTGTTGACTGTTTTGTTTGTTTACTTAAATTATTACATTCCGCGTTAAATTAGCATTATCACCTATTCACCCCCTCTAGGTGATTTTCAATTGATATCAGAGCCTTGAACTCTAGATTTTGATTTAACTACCTTAGAAAGATCCTCTTACTACTAGCTCATTTGCATTACTTGTATGTCATACACACTTGCATCCATGGCCGATAGCATCAAGTCCCCTCTCAAATTTGATGGCTTTAACTTTCCCATATGAAAAGTTAAGATGATCGTATTCTTGCTATCTCTAGGAAGTCGAGTTGCAAAGACGGTGACCGAACCATTTATTGTACCCGATGGTGATGAAGACACTTAGTCTGATATTACCACCAAAAGGAATTTGATGCTAACGCTAAGGCACAATATGCCTTACTTCAATTATTACATGATGATAATATTGCTAGGGTTATTCATTGCAAATCCGCCAATGAGATTTGGTCACATTTGATTGTTACTCATGAAGGGACATCACAAGTTAAGAGAGTTAAAATGGGTCTCTTATGTTCTCAATATGAGAATTTTTCTACGAATGAAAATGATTCTATTGATGACATGGTCATCAAATTTACTAAAGTCATAAATGATCTTGCTTTCTTAGAATATAAAATCAATAATAATCAAAAAGAAAGGAAGGTCATCTGGGCTCTTCCAACTTCATGAGAAGTCAAGGAAACAACATTAAAGAAGCTAAATGACAAGGAAAAGATGGAGTTTATTGGTCTCATTTGGAACCTAAAAACGCATGAGATGTAGAGAAAGCTAGAGAGAAGGCATCCCAAAGAAAAAAGTTCTTCTCTTCAAATCTACACCTACTATCTCCGATGAAGAAGAGAAAGATCAAGAAGATGATGAAGATTTGTCCCTCCTGGTGAAGAATGTAAGGAGGATGTATAACAAGGCTAAGTTTGAAAATAGAAAAAGATGGAAAGAGAAGGAGGAAAAGAAGCTAGTGTGCTACAATTATTGAAAATCAGGTCATGTCATTGCTGAATGTTAGGAGAACAAGATCAAACCTTCTACCTCCAAAAAGTCCTACAAAAAGAAAACCTTGAAAGCTACAAGGGGCTCGGAGAGCGTCTTCAATGAAAAGGTGGACACGATAATGTGTGTTTCATGGCAAACAAGAACACACCCAAGGTAACTCCTGAATTTACTCTTGATGAGTATGAGTTATCTATGGATGAATTGGGTGAAGCTTTTGAAGAACTTTCCAATAACTATGATTTTCTAAAGAAGAAGTATTTAAAAATGAAGAAAGAAAATGAACTTCTTCAAATCAACTAGTTGTTATTTCTAAAGAATTTTTTTATCTTTACACTTCAAAAGATACAAAATGATTTTGATGCATACAAAATTTCTTGCAAAACTAAATTTTCAATTATTGATGAGAATGAGATTTCTACTTTGAAAAATAAAATTAATATTTTAAGTAATATTTTGAAAAAGTGTGAATCTTATAAGGCTAGATTAGAAGCTATGTTTTCAAAGAGGCAAACTCTATGAAAATCTCATGTTTCACACACACACACACCCCCCATCATGCTCACACACCACTACAACCACATGCACATCATGCTCCACGCACCCTTGCTACACATGCTCATTATGCACAAACGCATCATGCATTTTTATATGCCAAAGTGTACTCATGACCTATTGTGGCCGAAAAGATCACGTGGCTAAGTATTGTTATGATAGAATTAATGCTTCTAATGATCATGTTTGGGTTCAAAAAATTAACAATCCAGGACCCAAGAACATTTGGGTACCAAAGTTAGCCCCTTTGTTAATTGATATTGGTACGCACCAAGACTCCAAAATATTGGGAATGGTGGTACCTTGATAGTGATTGCTTAGAGTATATGACAAAGGATATCAATAACCTTGCAATTTTATCAAGGTACTATGAAGGTGGCACCATCACCTTCGGAGATGACTCTAAGGGAAATCGTTGGTATAGGTAATATCAAGATTGGCGCATCTCCTTTAATTGAGGACGTTGTTTTACTAGATGGCTTCAAATATAATTTACTAAGTATTAGTCAATTATGTGATAAAGGATTAAGGGTTATTTTTTATTACTCTACTTGTGATATTTTAAATAAGAAAAAAACTCTTGTGTTCTTTTTGGTTTTCATGAAAATAATATTTACATGATTGACATGTTGAATTTACAATATAATATCACTTGCTTGAATGCTTTTAATAAAGATTATTGGTTATGGCATAGGAGACTAGGTCATGTTTCGTTTGACCATCTATCCTGAATTAATTTTAAAAAAATCGGTGAAAGGTGTTCCTAGTTTGAAATTTGAAAAGGATCGCATTTGATATGTGTGTCAACTTGGAAAAATAAGTCCTCTTTCAAAACAATTAAGAATATAATGACAATCAAGATATCTAGAGTTGATACATATGGATTTGTTTGGTCCAACTAACACCAAAAGTCTTAATGGAAATTAATTTGTTTTTGTTTTAGTTGATGATCTTTTGAGATTTACATGAGTTTTCTTTTTAGAATATAAAGATGAAGTTTTTTCGCATTTCATTGTTTTTAGAAAAAGGGTTGAAAATTTTTTCCGATTTTGTTCACTAAGAATGGTAGAGGTGGTGAGTTTATCAACCATTCTTTTATCACTAATTGTGAGAAAAATAGAATCAAACATGAGTTGTCATGTCTTAGAGCTCCACAGCAAAATATAGTTATTGAAAGAAAGAATCGTACTCTTCAAGAAATAGTTAGGATCATGATTAGTGAAAACAGACTCCCTCAATATCTATGGGCCGAGATCGTGAACACTTCATGTTATATTGGGAATAGAATTTATTTTTGGAAAATTACTTATAAACGCCTTTTGAGATTTATCATTTGAGAAAACTAAATGTTCCATATTTAGAGTTTTTGGTTGTAAATATTTTGTTTTGAGCACTAACGACAATTTAGGTAAATTTGATGATAAATCTTATGAAACTATATTTGTTGGGTATTCAAATGCTAGTAAGGCATATAGGTCTTCAATAGGTCAACTTTGATTACTGAAGAGTCTATGCATGTTAAATTTGAGAAATATAATGCTCTTGTGAAGAATATTATAGAGATTGATTTTTTAGGTGAAGATATAGAGAAGATAACTTTAAAGGACTCACCATTACAAAAAGACAAGCCAAAAGATGTTGAACATGGTGAAGCTCAAGATGTTAAAGTGGAGCAAATTTAACCACTTCTAAAGGATTGGAGATACGCAACAAGTCATCCCAAAAATCTCATCTTAGATGATGTATCCAAGGGAATAACTACTCGCTCCAAACTTCTAGATATTTGTGACTGTATTGTATTCTTATAACACATTGAGCCCAAGAATATCCTTAAGGCCGATGGCGGCTCATATTAGTTACTTGCAATGCAAAAAAAAGCTCAATTAATTTGAGTGTAATCAAGTTTGACACCTTGTTCATAGGCCCCATGATTGGCCAACTATTGGCACTAAATGGATCTTTAGGAGTAAGTTGGATGAGTCAGAAATGTTATTAAGAATAAGTTAAGCTAGTGCCCAAGGTTACACACAAATCGAAGGCATTGATTTTGAGGAAACCTTTGCACCCGTAGCACGGTTCGAAGCCATATGAATAACCCTTGCATTTGCCTCTTTTAAGGATTTCAAGCTTTTTCAAATAGATATTAAAAGCGCATTTTTGAATGGTTTCATTAAAAATGAGGTGTATGTTATCCTACACATTCGGATTTTGTTTTCAAACTTGAAAATATTTTGTATGATTTAAAACTGTAACACGCCATTCACGGAACACTATCTAGATACGTGTTCTAATTTTTTGATCATATTCTTTCAATTATCCCCTGTATTTATTTTCATTTTGTGATTATTCATATTACCGTTTGGTATCAGATCTGGATTTTCAAATTCAGAGTCAACCCTAGTCTGAACTGAGGACCCGATCTCAGTGTACTGATCGATATATCCTTTCTGATAGTCAAATTTGATCGATTTACGTTTCAAATACCGTTTTTCAATATTTTAAAATTTTTATGATTTTCTGAATTTTTCTACAAAATCTTCAAAATCGATATCGATTGGTATTGCTGATCGATTCTCAGATTTTTAATTTACAAACGGAGTTAAATTTCTAAAAACTACTTTTACATTATTCTTTAAAATCATATTTTCTATTTAAACGTATTTTTGAAGATTTTTCTAAGTTAATCAAAATTTGACCGGATTTGGTGTCGACCGGTATCGCCAATTGATTTTAGGATTTTTAATTTGAATATGGGATTGAATTTCTTAAATATGATTTCATTATGATCCTCAGTATAACATTTTCAATTTTTAAGAATTTTTGGAGACCTTTTCGAATTACTTTATTTTTTCGACATTTTCGGTGTTTTCCCTGATCTTGAGTTTATACTCGAATATTTTTCTTTCTATTTCCTTCTTTTCCTTTTTCTCCTCCACTCCTTTTCTTTCTCTTTTTCTTTTTCTTTTCTTTTTCCTTTTCCATTTTTCTCCTCCACAAAAAAACCCCAAAATATCTCCTATCTACTCCCTTCTCCTTTTTATTTTCCTTCTTCTTTCTTTTCCTTTTCATTTCATTTTTTCTTTCTTCCACCCCAGCCGACCCAACCTCCTCCTCCCTCTTTCTCATAATTCCCTCACTCTCTTTCCTAGTCTCTCTTTCTCTCTCAACTCAATCTCTCTCTACTCTCCAATCTCTCTTCCTCTCTCCTAAATTCACTCACGATCACCCCCCTCTCTCTCCAACCAGCCATCACCTCCACCTCCAGCGCGCGACCCACCGCTGGCAACTTCCCTAGGCTGGCGGCAGCCAGATTCGGCCACCCTGTCCCCTTCTCCTCCTTCACCTCCTCTGACACCAACATCATCATCAACATCATCTCCATCTCCTTCCTCCTTCACAACCAACACTCTATTCTCCGCCGCCACCTCCTCCACCTATCACCACCACAACCACCACCTTTACCTACTCCACCTTCTTCATCACCACCACCCCAAAAGCCACCATCCTCACCTCCACCATCACCTCCAAAAACACCACTGATCACCAATTTTCCCTTCTCCTTTGGGCCGGGCCGGCGGCCTTTTCCCCTGGCCGGTGGCCGGCCGGAACGCCGTCGTGGCTGGCTAGGCCATTGGCCGTGAGCAGCAGGGGGCTGATGTCCCTCCTCTTTCTATCCTCGTTTCCCTCTCTCTCTCTCTTAATACTCTCTTTTGTTTCTCTCTCCTCTCTCTAATTCTCTCTAAATAAATGTATATTTTTAATATATTGTATTGTGTGCACATGCGGTATTTTGGATTCCAGATTTTGCGATGTTTTCAGTAATTTTAGGTGAGTGTTCTCGCTTTATTGGGTACCCCATTTTGACGGTGTTTTATTGTATTTTTGGGATTTTGTGTTATATTTTCGGGACTGTGTATTTGTAATTGGTGCGATTTATTTGTATAGGATAGCATATGTAAATCGGTGATATGTATTGCATTCTGTGGACTGATGCCTATAATAGTGAAGATAATATTTGTAATTATGCATGTATTGGTACTAACAACTTCTGCAGGTATACATTCAGCCCACTTCTCGGGCTACCCAATGAGCAATGTGCCTTGTACCCTCTAGGTTTCGTGGTAGCTGCAGGCGGTGCACTTAGACCGTTTACGATCTCTCATTTAGTGCCCAGTGTTGTTGATTATTATTTGTCGTGTTTATATGGGGGCTTGCGTGGTATTAATATTTTATGCAGGTACATACTTAGCCTTCGGGCTACGTTTAGCCGTCAGGCTCTCATACAACCCAATTTCTGGCTACCTAATGGGCACTATGCCTTATACCCTCTGGGTTTCGTGGTAGCTACGGGGGTGCGCTTAAACCCTTTGGGTCTTCATGCTCCGTCTGGTAGGCGAGCCTAGCGCTCAGCGTTTTATCGCTAACTCCGTTTGAGCGTAGTTACGCCATGAGTAATAGTTGTACGTTATTGTGATTTTGCCACAAGTGATAACCACGCTGAGCTTGATGGCTCTAGCGCTGTATGCTAGCTTCGCTCCAGCTTTGCTAGCACCGCTTGATTATTGCTTGATTGTTTAATAATTACTATTATTGTTATATGCCTAGATACGCTTCCGCTTTGCTCAGCTCTGCATGGCTATTCAATAGCTTGATATGTTATTATTATAATTATGGCTATGAAGTTTGAAATATTCTTTTATACTGTTTTCATACTCTAACTTGCGTGATCAGTTACCTGATTGATATTCTGACACCGTACTTACTTGTACTACTTGTGTTGTTGAACACCACCTAACACTTGACACATGTCACCTGAATGATTACTTGCCTTATATGTTATTATCGCTTTACGGAGATTTGACACCTGTTATCCCGTTATGCATATAGTAACCCTGTACTCATGTACCTCTGTATTGCTCATGTTCCTCCTGCTCCTCCTGTTACTCCCTATGAACCGATAATCATAACTAATTGGTTATAATCAGACAACCTACATGGGGATGGGAGAAACTAATGAATATCAATTTGTGATCGTATTTGCGATGGTCAAATGTTGTACAACTCAAATTTCGATTCTACCTGAGGCGCACAAGGTGTTTTGGTGGGGTGTAATGGCGCCCCTACTCCTGTTACATTCCTTCCATGGCATACAAATAAACCCTTCAACTTAGCGGCCGGTTCCGGAGCTAAACGAGGATATTCCTGAGGTTGTGGTCCCGGGTATGCACGGGATCCATTGTAAACATAGTTCGTTGATACTTTCATTAGTTTCCAATAACAAAACTTGTTTTATTCATAAGTGGATATATGTGTGCTAGGACGCTGGAACACATACCAAAACATATGGATCAAACGAATCTTAATAATAATAATCTAATAACTGGTTGGCATGCTACTAACACCAATGCTGACTACCGATTACTGGCTCGTGTTATGTGACACCAGGCACTACCCTGCATCAGTAATAACTTAATTACCAAACAATAATAATATCAAGGACGGGTGTTATTGAATCACTTCCTCATCCGAATAATGGTATCCGTATATCAGAGTTCAGATTGGGTTATACTAGAGTACAGACCTGGTATGAACTACCAGTTGAAAAGTCACCTAGAGGGGGGGTGAATAGGTGACAATGCTAATCACGGGGCAAATTAAAAATTTAAAGCTACAACAATCTAGTTTCACAAGATGAATGCAAGCAAGTAAATATGACAATGATTATGATGAGCAAGAATAAGAGCAAGTATAGTAAAAGAGTGCAAGAAAGTAAACCAATCGCAAACACAAGGATATGTTATCGAGGTTCGAGCACCCAGCTCTACTCCCCGCCTTCCCCAGAAGGATTCTAGCTACTTCCACTATCACAAAGAACAATTACAACCGGAGTACCCAACTCCTCATTACAATCACAAGAATATCTGAGTAGTCACAAGATCACAAACTCTCTCTTTCAAAAATCTCTTCCCTTACAAAGGTCCTTAGAGAATAATGAGTAGAATTGAAGCTCTTTTGTGTGTAAGGAAAAGAAATTAAAATCAGAGAAAAACTTTTGAAAAACCCTTCAGAAAATGAGAGAATTTAGCACAAAAACCAAGAACTTTGAAAGCCTTAAACTTTTGAATTTTTAGCAATAATTGTTGTTACAAATCTCTCCCCAAACACCCCTATTTATAGGAGAGGGCTAGGGTTTAAGGATAAAACATAATTACTGATGTTTAGGAGGTAATTAGATCAAGATATATCCTTAAACGAATTTTTTTTAAACACAAAAGACAAAAATAAACAGCTCACTTAAAATCTGCCCGTTACTGTTCAACGGCTAGCTCGGTCGACCGGTGCGGTCGACCGCTAGTTAAAAAATTTGACCGTTACAAGCATTCGGTCGACCGACCCGGTCGACTGAGAAAACCTGTGAGCAAAAATATTATCTCGGTCGACCGCCCCGGTCGACCGGCAGACATGCACACTGATACGTGCCTCTGCCAGAACTGCGGTCGACTGGTCCGGTCGACCGGACCAGACTGACACAGACTCGGTCGACTGTCCCGGTCGACCGGATCAGGTCAAAAATCAATTTTAAGAAAGAAAACAAAGAGGATTTTGATTTTAACACAAATACTTTTGAACAGGGAATAGTATAAAACATAAATATATATCTGTAGGCAAAAACTTATATGCAAAATATTTTTGTATAATTTATAAGAAATTATTTTGGAATGAGCATGTGCGCAAAAACGTGTGTGATAGAGCTTCAAACCTATCCACTATTCTTTAACATACTATAAACTGAAAAACAAATTACATGAAGACTTCTTGAGCTATCTTCAAGTCTTTGAGCCATCCAATGCCTTGCTAGTGCCTTCTCTTCTATGATCCTTCCTTGATGTGCAATTTGCCTTCCTCGCTTGGTGGAACTTAGAAGTTCTTGCAATAGCTAAGCAAATGGTCTCTAAACATGGTACAAAACCTGAAACTCATCTTAACAAACTTGTTAGTACCAAATAGCTCTAATTTGGTTTGTCATCATCAAAACACAAAACAATTGGAGAGTGTAACCTCTTGGGCCAACAATCTCCCCCTTTTTGATGATGACAAAACAAATAGGCTATTGACAAAAATATAGGGAGGAGAAAACTCCCCCTCAAATTATGCTATACATAAAACACAAGAATATGCTCTAGATACCAATAATTGAAATGATGCACCAATTATTGAAACTAATATAAAACACAAAATTGCTCTTGATACCAAAAATACCAAAACAACTAAAACACAAGAATTCTCAAAATACATGAATTCAAAAACTCATACATACATAAACATAAAACTCATAAAACAAATCTTTAAAATTAAAGCATATAAATTCATATGGAACCAAGACCAAATGAACTTATTTTTGTCATGTAAACTTATTCTCCCCTTTTTGTTATACATCAAAAAGGGTTATAAAAAACATGTCTATTCAATAATACAAACATTAAGTTCTCCACAAATAAACGAAAATCTAGCAAAATCAAGGGGTTTAGTGAAAATATCGGCTAGTTGTAAATCTGTGGAAACATAATCAATATCTATATCACCTTTCTCAAAATGATCTCTAAGAAAGTGATATCTAATCTCAATGTGCTTGGTCTTACTATGTTGATTTGCATTTTTGGTCATGTGTATAGTACTAGTATTATCACAAAATATTTTTATATGATCAAAGTGCAAATCAAAATCAAGGAGAGTATGTTTCATCCAAAGGACTTGTGCACAACAAGCCCCCGCGGCAACATACTCCGCCTCGGCGGTTGAGAGAGCTACGGAATTTTGTTTCCTAGAGGACCATGAAACAAGACAATTACCAAGAAATTGACATGTCCCACTAGTACTCTTTCTATCTACTCTACAACCCGCATAGTCGGCATCCGAATAGCTAGTCATTGAAAAATCTCTAGTTTTCGGATACCAAAGACCCATTCCAATAGTGCCCTTAATATAACGAATAATGCGTTTTACCGCAATAAGATGAGACTCTTTAGGACACGATTGAAATCTAGCACAAAGACACACACTAAACATGATATCCGGCCTACTTGCCGTCAAATATAAAAGACTTCCTATCATGCTTCTATATAATTTAATATCAACATTTTTACCTTGTTCGTCCTTATCAAGCTTGGTTGTAGTTGCCATTGGAGTGTTGCAAGCCTTTGATCCTTCAAGCCCAAACTTCTTTACTAGCTCCTTTGCGTACTTGGCTTGGTTAATGAAGTTCCGTCTTGCAATTGCTTGATTTGGAGTCCAAGGAAGAAATTGAGCTCACCCATTGAAGACATTTCAAATTCAAGTTGCATGACTTTCTCAAAATCCTTGCATAAAAGCTCATTAGTAGATCCAAAAATTTTATCATCAACATAAATTTGCACAATTAAAATATCATTATCAACATGCTTAGTAAAAAGAGTTGTGTCTACTTTGCCTTTAACAAAATCATTTGAAATGAGAAAACTAGAAAGCCTTTCATACCAAGCTCTTGGAGCTTGTTTCAATCCATACAAAGCTTTATCAAGTTTAAAAACAAAATCGGGATGAACATGATCAACAAAACCGGGAGGTTGAGAAACATAAACTTCTTCATTAATAAAACCATTTAAAAATGCACTTTTTACATCCATTTGAAAAAGTTTAAAATTTTTAAAACATGCAAAAGCTAGTGTCATCCGTATGGCTTCAAGCCGTGCTACGGGTACAAAGGTCTCCTCAAAGTCAATTCCCTCAACTTGAGTGTAACCTTAGGCCACTAACCTAGCTTTATTCCTAATGACATTTCTGGACTCATCCATCTTGTTTCTAAAGATCCACTTAGTACCAATTATTGGTCTATCGTGGGGCTTAGGAACAAGGTGCCAAACTTGGTTGCGCTCAAATTGATTGAGTTCCTCTTGCATGGCAAGCAACCAATATGGGTCCGTCTCGGCTTCGAGAATGCCTTTGGGTTCAAAATGAGAAATGAAAGCAAAGTTACCACATAGGTCATGGAGTTTGGAGCGCGTAGTGACTCCTTTAGATGCATCACCCAAGATGAGCTCCTTAGGATGATTTGTAGCGTATCTCCAAGCTTTAGGAAGCGGTTGAGTGCTTTCCTTCTTATCCTCTTGAACTTCACCAATAGGATCTAGCTTTTCTTCTTGAGCGGGTGAGTCCTTCAAGGATAGTCTCTCCATGTCTTCACCTAATGGTTCAAACTCTACAACATTCTCAACAAACACATTAGATTCTTCAAACTTAACATGCATGGATTCTTCAATGGTTTGAGAAGATCTAATGAAAACTCTATATGCTTTGCTAGTAGAGGAATATCCAACAAAGATAGCCTCATAAGCCTTAGCATCAAATTTACCCAAATTATCCTTAGTATTCAAAACAAAACACTTGCATCCAAAAACTTTAAAATATGCAACATTTGGTTTTCTAGAATGATACATTTCAAATGATGTTTTTGAAGAATTTTTGCACAAATAAATACGATTTGATATATAGCATGCGGTGTTTACGGCCTCGGCCCATAAATATTGAGGGAGGTCATATTCACTTATCATTGTCCTAGCCATCTCTTGAAGTGTTCTATTTTTCCTTTCTACAACTCCATTTTGTTGTGGAGTTCTAGGACAAGACATTTCATGCTTAATTCCCTTTTCATCACAATAAGTCATGAAGAGTTGGTTAACAAACTCACCACCTCTATCACTCCTTATTCTCAAAATCAGAAAACCCTTTTCTTTTTCAACCCTTTTTCGAAAAATTTTAAAATGAGAAAAAGTTGATCTTTATTTTGTAAAAAGAAAACCCAAGTAAAACGGGAGAAATCATCAACTAAAACAAATGCAAATCTACTTCCATTTAAACTCTTAGTTTTAGTTGGTCCAAAAAGATCCATATGAATTAATTCTAAAGGCCTAGTTGACATGATATCCTTGATTGGTTTAAAGGAAGACTTGGTTTGTTTCCCAAGTTGGCAGGCACTACAAATGCGGTCTTTCTCAAAATTCAAGTAAGGTATACCCTTCACCAATTCCTTTGAATTAATCCTAGATATATGGTCAAAAGATGCATGTCCTAATCTTCTATGCCAAAGCCAAGAATTTTCATCAAAAGCATTTAAGCATTTAGTAGAACCATCTAAATTAAGCATGTCAATAATATAAACATTATTATCACGAAAACCGGTGAGAATACAAACATCGGATTTAACATCAAAAATCTTACAAGAAGTATCATCAAAAACAACTTTAAGTCCACGATCACAAAGTTGACTAATGCTAAGCAAATTATGTTTTAAACCATCCACTAAAATAACATTCTCAATAATAGGAGATGCACCAATTTGAATGTTACCTATACCGATGATAGTTCCTTTGGAGTCATCCCCGAAGGTGACGGTGCCACCTTCCATGTACCTTGATAGGGTTGTGAAGTTGTTGATGTCCCATGTCATGTGTCTTGAACAACCACTATCAAGGTACCACCGCTCCCTACGTCTTGGAGCTTTGGTGTGTACCTACATCAAACAATTTAAGACTTGATTTTGGTACCCACATTTTCTTGGGTCCTCTAGGGTTAGTGTCATGAACCCAAACAAGATTATTTGTTCTATTTAGTTGATCATAGCAAAACTTAGCTAAATGTCCATTTTTACCACAATATGTGCATCTATATACTCTACCATATTTAAAAGCATAATGAGTGTGTGATTTGTGAGCATGGGCATTGTGAGCATGAACATGTGACGTGTTAGGTGTAGTGTGAGCATGAGGAATCTTAGCATGAGATGTGTGCTTTTTAGAAAATTTTTCTTCAAGTTTCTTAGTATTAAAGGCACAATCTTTTAAAACTTTTTCAAAATCATTCATTTTGGATTTAAAAGAAGAAATTTCTTTTTCATCAATAATAGGAGATTTTGCCTTACAAGTACTCTTGTAGGCACAAAATTCTTTTTACATGAAAATGAAATTAGAAGAAATATCATCTTTTTCTTTAGAAACAATGGCAAGTTGATTCTTAAGAAAAGCAACTTCTTTTTGTAATTTTATGCATTCAATTTTCTTGTTATCATAAGTTTCAGAAAGTTCTATAAAAGCATGCACTAGAACTTCCTTACTTACATCATCATCTTCATCATCAAGGGATTGAGGGGTTACCTTGGGTGTGTTTGCCATGAAACACATATTAGCTTGATCCACCTCCTCTTCGGACTCGCTTTCCGAATCCCATGTTGCTTTGTAAGCTTTCTTTTCCTCCGGCTTCTTTGGCTTGAAGGAGGAAGTCATTTTCTTCTTGAACTCCGGACAATCCGCCATGATATGTCCGGGTTTGCGGCAATTGTAGCATATGATCTTCGCTCCTCTTTGCCTTCAAATTTTCTCCGGAAGTTGAACTTGTTCTTTCGGTACAACCTCTTGACATTCCGCACAAGTAGAGTTAGCTCTTCATCTTCTTCTTCGTCATCTTCATCGTCATCATTGGTGGATGAAGTCTTGAAGGCTATGGATTTCTTCTTTGAAGTAGTGGCCTCTTCTCTTGCCTTCTTTTCCATCTCATGGGTCTTTAGGTTCCCAATGAGACTAATGAGGTCCATCTCGTCCTTGTCGTTCAACTCCTTCAAGGTGGTGGCCTTGATCTCCCATGATGAAGGAAGAGCCCGAATTACTTTCCGCACCTTTTGATCGTTGGAGATGTCATCACCTAAGGAAGAAAGACCATTAGTGATTTTAGTAAACCTTATAGCCATACTATCAATAGACTCATCATCAAGCATTTTAAATGACTCATATTGGGACCTCAAGAGATCTATCTTAGCTCTCTTGACTTGTGAAGTCCCCTCGTGTGTGACCAATAAGTGTTGCCAAATCTCATAGGCGGATTGGCAATGAATTACCCTTGTAAGGTCATCCTCATTCAAGGCGGTTAATAGGGAGTTTTGGGCCTTGGAGTTAGCCTCATATAGTTTAAAGTCAAGGTCGGTCCAAGTGCTCTCATCACTATCGGGTGCTTCATAGGGTTTGGTCAAGGACTTGGCTACTAAGCTACCCAAAGATTGCAAAAATAGTCATCCTAACCTTCCAAATTGGGAAATTGAGGCCATCAAATTTAGGTGGGGATTTAATGTTGTCGGCCATGTTTACTAGTGATGAATGAATGAAATGAAAATGTTGATTAGCAATATTTTAAGGATCTCTCTATGGATGTTAAGCCAAACCTAGAGTCCAAACTCTGATACCAATTGAAAAGTCACCTAGAGGGGGGGTGAATAGGTGACAATGCTAATCACGGGGCAAATTAAAAATTTAAAGCTACAACAATCTAGTTTCACAAGATGAATGCAAGCAAGTAAATATGACAATGATTATGATGAGCAAGAATAAGAGCAAGTATAGTAAAGAGTGCAAGAAAGTAAACCAATCGCAAACACAAGGATATGTTATCGAGGTTCGAGCACCCAGCTCTACTCCCCGCCTTCCCCAGAAGGATTCTAGCTACTTCCACTATCACAAAGAACAATTACAACCGGAGTACCCAACTCCTCAATTACAATCACAAGAATATCTGAGTAGTCACAAGACCACAAACTCTCTCTTTCAAAAATCTCTTCCCTTACAAAGGTCCTTAGAGAATAATGAGTAGAATTGAAGCTCTTTTGTGTGTAAGGAAAAGAAATTGAAATCAGAGAAAAACTTTTGAAAAACCCTTCAGAAAATGAGAGAATTTAGCACAAAAACCAAGAACTTTGAAAGCCTTAAACTTTTGAATTTTAGCAATAATTGTTGTTACAATCTCTCCCCAAACACCCCTATTTATAGGAGAGGGCTAGGGTTTAAGGATAAAACATAATTACTGATGTTTAGGAGGTAATTAGATCAAGATATATCCTTAAACGAATTTTTTTTAAACACAAAAGACAAAAATAAACAGCTCACTTAAAATCTGCCCGTTACTGTTCAACGGCTAGCTCGGTCGACCGGTGCGGTCGACCGCTAGTTAAAAAATTTGACCGTTACAAGCATTCGGTCGACCGACCCGGTCGACTGAGAAAACCTGTGAGCAAAATATTATCTCGGTCGACCGCCCCGGTCGACCGGCAGACATGCACACTGATACGTGCCTCTGCCAGAACTGCGGTCGACTGGTCCGGTCGACCGGACCAGACTGACACAGACTCGGTCGACTGTCCCGGTCGACCGGATCAGGTCAAAAATCAATTTTAAGAAAGAAAACAAAGAGGATTTTGATTTTAACACAAATACTTTTGAACAGGGAATAGTATAAAACATAATATATATCTGTAGGCAAAAACTTGTATGCAAAATATTTTTGTATAATTTATAAGAAATTATTTTGGAATGAGCATGTGCGCAAAAACGTGTGTGATAGAGCTTCAAACCTATCCACTATTCTTTAACATACTATAAACTGAAAAACAAATTACATGAAGACTTCTTGAGCTATCTTCAAGTCTTTGAGCCATCCATGCCTTGCTAGTGCCTTCTCTTCTATGATCCTTCCTTGATGTGCAATTTGCCTTCCTCGCTTGGTGGAACTTAGAAGTTCTTGCAATAGCTAAGCAAATGGTCTCTAAACATGGTACAAAACCTGAAACTCATCTTAACAAACTTGTTAGTACCAAATAGCTCTAATTTGGTTTGTCATCATCAAAACACAAAACAATTGGAGAGTGTAACCTCTTGGGCCAACACCAGTGGTATAAGACACTGAAAGAAAATGATTATAATAACAGGTGACACTGATTATTATTATTGTAGATTATTATCATGCCCATCACCTGTATATCATCTGAAAGTACATGTAGAGGGGGGTAAATAGGTGTAAGGCTAATCTAATGACAAATGATGCGGAATTAAAAGTAATTGCAACACACTTAGTGTAACCAAAGAGTGTAGTCGAATTTCGGTGAAGGGCTCTGGACTATCTCCTCTAAATTCCTCTAAATAAGAGTTAAGATGCTACGTAAAGCTCTATGGGTTCAACACAAGTGAGCCCACAAACAACACCAAGCATATAAGTATGATATGAACAATATGAATAATGTAAGGCATAATATAAGAGAGAGTTTAGAGATAGTGGATCAATCGCAAACACCGAGATATGTTTCGAGGTTCGAGCCACTGCTCTACGTCCCCGTCTTTACACAAAAGGATTTCCACTATATCGTCCACACAGGACTTCCTACACAGGAAACCTCCACTAAGGATTGGGTAATACAACTAGGAGTACACAACTCCCTCTCCATCCAACAACACAACCTCTACACAAGAGGCAAGGCACACAACAATTACCTCTACACTTAGAGGGATGGGTACTTAGCCAAACAACAATCACCTTACACTAGAGGATAAGGCTTAAAGCCAAACAACAACCTCAATCACCTCTATACTTAGAGGGATACCACAAACAACCTCCACAATCACCTCTACACAAGAGGGAACACAAATAAAAGAAGGTTACAACTCTTGGTAGTCTCAACAATCACAAACCAATTTTTCTCCCAAAACAAGATCCTATAGATAGGATAAATATGATAGCTTAAGTGTGAGAAAATAAAGTGTTTGGAACAAACAAAAATACTTGAGAAAATCTCCAAATAGATATTGAAATCAAGACCAAAACCAATTCCCAAAAGACTCTCTTTTCTTTGAATTTTTAACACTTTAAAAACAAATAAAATAAATCTTTTAACCACAAAACTCTTGCTGAAAAACTCTTGAAATATGGGAAAAATTCTCTTCTTAAATCTCTGTGAAATCAGTTAAGGAGGAGGCTAATTATAACCCTCCAAAAAATCTGCTCGTTGGCAGCAGGAAAGGGCAGAATTGCCCTTCCGTTCAACCGCCTGGTCGACCGGCCTACAGCATTTTTATAACCGTTGTGCCACCGGTCGACCGCCCAGTCGACTGGGCCTGGATACAAAGAGCAGATGCTCTCTGTCGTTGACCGCCCGGTCGACTAGGGCCAGTTCTAGAGAGCAGAGCTCTCTGGTGGTCGACCGGCCCTCCAGCCTATAAGGCCTGTGCACGTTCGTGCACATCGGTCTACCGGACCGGTCGACCGACTTCTGCCTCGGTCGACCGACCGGTCGACCGGCAGAAGGCCAGGTCATTCTTTTTAAGGGATTAAAAAACTTGTCTTTTTATCTTCAATTAAATCCCATAAAATCACATAAATTTCAGAAAAATAAATTCTTATAAGATCTTTGAAATGCAAATATGTGTGACTAAAATTCAACACATATTACAAACTATTTGAACCATTTTTGTGATATAGAAATTTGCCTTTAAATCAAAATCAGTATTTTCCAAACTTGGGTTTTTGAAATGGAAAAACGTTTTCTCCAAACTCATATGGATACAAAATATGATATTGAAACAAATTTGAAGAATATTGTATATGTATAGAATCCAATATACATAAAGATATCTATCTATGTTTTTGACAAGAAATCCAAAATCGATTAAACTGAAAACCAAAACCAATAAACTTTAAAACTTGTGCGTGTATGTGAACTTGAGCATATCTATAATATCTGATCTTTACAATAGATCTAAATATAACTAAACACAACCGAGATCTTCTTATAGAACTCCTCCAAGTGACTCGATCCAAACGCGATCCAACGAGCTTGACTCTAACCGAGTGCTAGGTGCGATCTTGACGCGCGAGCTCTTGAATCACTATGTGAAAGCTCCAAAACACCTTTGTTGAAGCTAAACACTACTAATATCTAGGTCAAATATCTGAAACTAAATATCACAAGATTATTAGTAAACTATAACTATATGAGTTAATCATCATCACAACTAGAGTGATGGGCCTCCGGGCCAACAATCTCCCCCTTTTTGATGATGACAAAACTCATGGAGTTATATATGCATGGATTAAAGTTAAGCTTCATAGTAGCTCCCTCTTAACTCATGCACAGTAATAAACAATAAGGATATGCAATGAATGCATAAACAAAACATATATGCACTGATACTAATTGAAAATAAACATGCATATAAATGACATAAACATGCATATATGAAACTCTAAATTTCTCTCCCCTTTTTTGTATAAAACAAGGAAAACATGCATATATAAATCTCCAAATTTCTCTCCCCCTTTTTGTCAAATCATCAACAAAGGGGCATAGATAACCAAAAAAAATGTTATTCCTCTTTTTGTTAAATCAAAACAAGAAGGATGTCAAATCATCAACAAGGGTATAATGAAAAATCTCTTCCCCCTTTTATTAAAACAAACAAGAAGGATGAATATGTGATATACATTCATGAAGAGAAGAAACGTAAAGTTAACTCCCCTGCATACATGCATTACATGAAAAGGAGATGATTAAACCCTAATCACATAACGCATAATATACAATGTATAAAAGAAGATGTGAAGCTCCCCCTACACACATGTAAGACATAGAGAAGAGAGGTCAATCACTTCAATATGAAATACACTCAACATGAATCTATATATAGAGAAGATGTTAGGCTTTCCTTGCATATAAGCAATACATATCAAAACACTATGATACTAATTGAAATTTTATCAACTTATGATAAAGGTATTCATAGAAACATTGTGATATCAACTTATGATACCAACTGAAAATAAACAAAATATTTTTGAGACACCAATTGAAAGTAAACAAAATTAAAAGATATGAATTGAAAGTAAACAAGATTTTAAGATACTAATTGAAAATATCTTGATACCAATTTAAAGTATTTTGTAAATTTTGAAACCAATAGAAAATGACACATGATACGTTTTTGATACCAATTAAAATATACATTATAGATATTGATACCAATTGAAAGTAAAAACCAATTGAAAATAGAAACCATATTTCTTTGGAAAGACACTCATTTTTAATAAAGTGTTGGCCCAAGGTTACAATCACCCATGTTTAGTGTGTTTGATGATTACAAAACATATTAGTTATTTGTACTAATATTGTTTATTGGTTAAGTGTGTTTCAGGGATCTAACTCATCTAGAAGGTTTATTCCCTATAAGCAAATGTTTTGGACTCAAGTCAACTCAAATTGGGCTCAAGAATCAAGTGTTGAAGACCTTATGGTGAAAAGCCCTCTTGAAGCACTTGTAGTACTTAGAACCAATGTAAGAATTAGATTGTTAAAGTTTGAGTTTTGGAAATTGGCTCTAGGATACACTCACACGTTTTTGTATTCAAGTTTTCATGGTCAAAACTTTTGTTTTATGCCTTAGTAATATATATACATTTATAAATATAAATATCATGTTTAGATCATGTATGTATACTCTTTCCAGCATATTACTTAGCTTTCCTTACTTCAAAACACTTTTTTACAAAATTTTCCAACTTCAAAATCATGCTGTTTTTCCTGTTTCAGGCTGACCGGCCGACCGCACGGTCGACCGGCGCCAGTGCCAGGACGTGCACGTTTGTGCACGTCTGTCGGCCGACCGCCCGGGTCGACCGACTGTAAGCAGTTGCTCTCGGGTTTTCTGGGTCGACCGCCCCGGTCGACCGCCCGAAGAAAACTATGTTTTCTCTTAGAGGACGGTCGACCGGACCGGTTGACCCGAGCCCAACGGCTCTTTGCCAGCAGAGCTGGCGGCCGACCGGCCCGGTCGACCGCCAGGCCTGCAAAAGCCCAACGGCTCTTTCCTCTTTTGTGCAATTCTGAAATCTGTCTTTTTAATCTATTTTGGCAGACTTTTTTTGAGGTTTTGGAGATCTTTTTCAGAGCAAATAAGCTTAAAATAAATTGTTTTTAACATATTTCTCTCCCTATAAATAGAGGAGAAGAGTCTCTTGCAAAATACCAAGAAAAATCCTCAAGTTTTCATAGTTTTCAAAAAGAAAAGAAAAGTGTTTAAGCTCTTCATTTCCAACTCTTTCTTGAGCTTGTTTTCAGTTGTTCTCTAGCATAAATCATCCTACAACTGAGTGTTTTCTCACTACACTTCTTAGAGCCAAAAATCCCTTACTCATTCTATAAGGAAGTTGTAAAAGAGTGAGAAATTGTAAAGAGTTTAGTGATCTTGTTGTGATCACTTTGGTTACTTGTGTTCTTCTTGTTCTTGTGGAGACACCTCTTCGGTAGAGGTTATTGTATTTGGTGGAGCTCGGTTCTCGGGTCTTCGGTAGACCGTTGTAATCGTCCTCGGTGAATAGTGGAAACCTTCACGGAGGTGAAGGCGGGGAGTAGAGCGGTGGCTCGAACCTCGAAACAAATATCTTGTGTTTGCGATTGCCTTGTGTCAATTCTTGCTTTTAATTTCTCTTGCACTCTATTGCTTTTAATTACTTGCTTGTGATCTTGTTTCTTTCTTTGTGCTATTACTTCAAGTTTGTGATACTTGTGATATCTTGTGTGCATTTCATCATTGCATATTATTCATCCTTTGTGCGATCAATTCTCATACAACAAGGTTGCATTGCGCACCTCTAACCCATTCAAGGGGAATTGGGAGGAAGGAGTTCAGAACCCCCACGGGATATTCGGCTCTTAGTCTTATTTTGAGAGATCGTTGCATCATTCATCCATCTTAGTTTTAAAAGATTGTTAGATTAGCAATTACACCTATTCACCCCCCCTAGGTGTTTTTCAATTGGTATCAGAGCTTGGACTCTAGGCTCTTGGCTTAACAACCTTAGAGAGATCCTAATTTTGCTAATCACTTCATTCATTCTTCATTCATTCTCACTTAGTAAAAATGGCCGATGGAATTAAAACCCCTCATAAGTTTGATGGACTTAACTTCCCCATATGGAAGGTTAAGATGACCGTTTTCTTGCAATCTCTAGGTAGTCGAGTTGCAAGGGCCGTGACCAAACGCTTTAGTGCACCCCCCGGTGATGAATCCACTTGGTCCGAAATTGAGACTAAGGAGTTTGATGCCAATGCTAGGGCTCATTATGCACTACTTCAAACCCTTAATGATGATGACATAGCTAGAGTTATTCATTGCAAGTCCGCATATGAAATTTGGACACATTTGCTAGTTACACATGAAGGGACCTCACAAGTGAAGAGGGCTAAGATTGACCTTCTTCCGTCCCAATATGAAAACTTTTGCATGCAAGAAATGAAACCATAGATGATATGGTTACAAAATTACTAAAATTACTAATGGACTTTCTTCTCTAGGTGATGCTATCGACAACGATCAAAGAGTTAGAAAGATCATCCGGCTCTTCCTCCTTCATGGAAGTAAAAGCAACAACCTTGAAGGAACTCAATGACAAGGAGGAGATGGAGCTAATTGGCCTCATTGGGAACCTCAAAACCCATGAGATGGAGAGAAAAGCTAGGGAGGACATGGCTCCTTCCAAGAAGAAAACATAGCCTTCAAAGTCAATCATCACACTCCGACGAAGATGATGAAGAAGAAGATGACAAAGAGCTCTCACTTCTTGTCAAGAATGTTCGGAGGATATATAACAAGGCCAAGTTCCAAGGTAGAAAGAGATGGCAAGGAGGTAAAGAAGAAAGAAGATTATTTGCTTCAATTGTCAAAGGCCGGACACATAGTGGCGGAGTGCCCGGATAAAGTAAAGCCTTCCACCTCCAAGAAGCCCTACAAGAAGAAGGCAATGAAAGCTACATGGGATTCCGAGAGCGAATCCGAGGAGGAGATTGATACCGCCAACCATGTGCTTCATGGCCAATGAAAGCACAAGCAAGGTAACCCTTCCACTTCTCTTAATGATGAACTTTCCATGGATGAATTAGGAGAAGCTTTTGTAGAATTATCACATAACTATGATTTTCTTAAGAAAAAGTACTTAAAAATGAAAAAGGAAAATGAATCTCTTAATCATCAAGTTTTTACTCTTTCTAAAGAAAAAGATGAATTACTTTCCACTCTTGTTTTCACCCAAAAGATTTTGACAAATATAAGATTTCTTGTATAGGCAAGTCCCCACTAATTGATTCTAATGAGATTACCATGCTTAAAGAAAGAATAGACTCATTAGGAATTGTTTTAAAAATTGTGAGTTTGATAAGAAGAAGATAGAGGCCATGTTTTCTAAGAAACAAGCCCCTAAGAAAATGTTTACCATGCTCATGTTCATACTACACAACCTTTACATCGTGGCAAACCCCCAAAACACATGCTCACACCTCACACACACATCATGCATTCATGTATGGTAGAGTGTACTCATGTTCACATTATGGGCGAAAAGGGCACTTAGCTAATTTTTGCTATGATAGACTAAGTGCATCATGTCATAATGTTTGGGTTCGAAACACTAACTTTCAAGGACCCAAGAAAATTTGGGTACCAAAGTCAATGAATTTGTTAAATGATGTAGGTACCTTCCAAGGCCCAACGACGTGGAGGATTGTGGTATCTTGATAGTGGTTGCTCAAGGCACATGACTTGGGACATCAACAACTTTGCAACCCTATCAAGATACCATGAAGGTGGCACCGTCACCTTCGGAGATGATGCCAAGGGTAAAATCATCGGTATTGGTAATGTAAAACTCGGCACATCCCTTTAATTGAGAATGTATTTTTGGTTGATGGCTTCAAGTATAACCTCTTGAGTGTTAGTCAACTTTGTGATAAAGATTTTGATGTTGTTTTTTGATCATGTAGTTTGTAAAGTAATTGATAGAATTACTAATACTTGTGTGTTTTCTGGTTTTCGTGAAAGTAATATTTATATGATAGATATGTCAATATGTCTTGTAATATTACTTGTTTAAAAGCCCTCGATGACGACTCTTGGTTGTGGCATAGAAGATTAGGCCATATTTCTTTTGACCATATATCTAGATTAAATACAAAGGAAATGGTGAAGGTATTCCTTGTTTGAATTTTGAAAAGGACCGAGTTTGTGACGCATGTCAATTTGGAAAACAAACTAAGTCTTCTTTCAAGTCAATTAAGGATATCATGACATCACGTCCCTTGGAGTTAATCCATATGGATTTATTTGGTCCTACTCAAACTAAAAGTCTAAGTGGGAATAGATTTGCATTTGTTTTGGTTGATGACTTTTCACGTTTACTTGGGTTTTCTTTCTTGAACACAAAAATCAAGCTTTTTCATATTTCCAATCTTTTAAGAAAAGTTGAAAAAGAAAAAGATGTTTCAATTTTAAGGATAAGAAGTGATAGAGGAGGTGAATTCATTAACCTACCCTTTATCACTTTTTGTGAAGAACATGGAATAAAGCATGAACTTTCTTGTCCTAGAACTCCACAACAAAATGGAGTAGTTGAACGGAAAAATCGAACTTTACAAGAGATGGCTAGGACAATGCTAAGTGAATATGGTCTACCACATTATTTGTGGGCCGAGGCCGTTAACACATCATGCTATATATCAAATCGTGTTTTCTTGTGTAAAAATACTTCAAAAACTTCTTTTGAAATGTACTTTTCTAGAAAATCAAATGTTTCATATTTCAAAGTTTTTGGATGCAAATGCTTTGTTTTAAATACAAAAGATAATTTAGGAAAATTTGATGCTAGATCTTATGAGGCAAATTTTTGTGGTTATTCTAATACTAGTAAGGCTTATAGAATTTTCAATAGATCATCTTTAACTATTGAGGAATATATACATGTTAAGTTTGAAGAATCTAACTTGTTTGTTAAGAATGTTGTAGAAATAGATGCATTGGATGAAGGCTTGGAGAAAGTGACCTTGGGGATACACCTATTATGGGAGACAAGCCAAAGGATGATGAAGGAAGTGAAGCTAAAGTAGAAGAGGCTCAAGGACATGAAATTCAATCAATTGACGTGGAGCCTACTCAACAACTTCCAAAGGGTTGGAGATACAATCCTCATCATCCCAAGGACCTCGTCATAGGTGAAGTATCTAAAGGGGTAACCACTCGCTCTAAACTTCATGATTATTGTGGTCATTATGCATTCATTTCTCATGTTGAACCCAAGAACGTCCTCGAAGCCGAGGCCGATTCATATTGGTTGCTAGCCATGCAAGAGGAACTCAATCAATTTGAGCGCAACCAAGTTTGGCACCTTGTTCCTAGGCCCCACGATAGACCAACAATTGGTACTAAGTGGATCTTTAAGAACAAGTTGGATGAATCGGGTAACGTTGTTAGGAATAAAGCTAGGTTAGTTGCCCAAGGTTACACTCAAATCGAAGGAATCGATTTTGAAGAAACCTTTGCACCCGTAGCACGGCTTGAAGCCATACGGATGACACTAGCATTTGCCTCATATAAAGATTTTAAATTATTTCAAATGGATGTTAAAAGTGCTTTTCTAAATGGTTTTATTGAAGAGGAAGTGTATGTTGAACAACCCCCCGGGTTTGTTGATCCTACACATCCGGATTTTGTGTTTAAATTAGATAAAGCTCTTTATGGTTTAAAACAAGCCCCTAGGGCTTGGTATGAAAGACTTTCTTCATTTTAATTTCAAATGGTTTTAAGAAAGAAAAAATTGACACAACATTGTTTACAAACATGTAGAAAATGATATTCTTATTGTGCAAATTTATGTAGATGATATTATCTTTGGTTCTACTAATGAATCTCTTTGCCAAGCTTTTGAATCATGCATGAAGGAAGAATTTGAAATGTCTATGATGGGGGAACTCAACTATTTCCTTGGACTCCAAATCAAGCAAAGGAAGGATGGGATCTTCATCAATCAAGCCAAGTACACAAAGGAATTAATCAAAAGGTTCGGGCTTGAAGGATCTAAAGTAAGCAAAACTCCCATGGCAACAACTACCAAGCTTGACAAGGATGAACAAGGTAAAAGTGTAGACATTAAACTTTATCGTAGCATGATTGGTAGTTTATTGTATTTGACGGCTAGTAGGCCGGATATTATGTTTTTCGTTTGTCTTTGTGCACGTTTTCAATCTTGTCCTAAAGAGTCTCATATAATTGCGGTTAACGCATAATTAGATACCTTAAGGGCACTATTGAAATGGGTTTGTGGTATCCGAAAACCAGCCAATTTTCAATGACGAGTTTTTCGGATGCCGACTATGCGGGTTGTAGGGTAGATAGGAAGAGCATAAGTGGAACATGTTAATTCTTAGATAATTGTCTTGTATCTTGGTCTTCCAAAAAGCAAAATTCGGTAGCCCTTTCAACCGCCGAGGCGGAGTATGTTGCAGCCGGAGCTTGTTGTGCACAAGTTCTTTGGATGAAACATACTCTCCTCGACTATGATTTACACTTTGATCATGTTAAAATAATTTGTGATAATACTAGTACTATTCACATGACAAAGAATGCAAATCAACATAGTAAAACCAAACACATTGACATTAGGTATCACTTTCTTAGAGATCATTATGAGAAAGGTGATATTGATATTGATTATGTTTCTACCGATTTTCAACTTGCCGATATTTTTACTAAACCATTAGATTATGCTAGATTCTCTTTTATTTGTGGTGAGTTGAATGTTTGCATTATGGATTCTTAAAGAAAATTTTCTTTTGTTTTTGTTTTGTTTAACCCTTTTTGATGTATGACAAAAAGGGGGAGAAAAAGTATAAGTTTGTTTGTTGTTTTGTTTGTTTATGGTGTATTACTTTGATGTATTTGAGTTTTTGACAAAACTATGTGTTTCCAATTTCCAATGACTATGTGTTTCCAATGCCTTATGTATTTAGCCTTTCAAGCATTATTGATACATAGCATTATTTGAGGGGGAGCTTTCCAAGCTCTTCTTCCATTTTTGTTTAAATAACCTATATGTTTTGTCATCATCAAAAAGGGGGAGATTGTTGGCCCAAGGTTACAATCACCCATGTTTAGTGTGTTTTGATGATTACAAACATATTAGTTATTTGTACTAATATTGTTTATTGGTTAAGTGTGTTTCAGGGATCTAACTCATCTAGAAGGTTTATTCCCTATAAGCAAATGTTTTGGACTCAAGTCAACTCAAATTGGGCTCAAGAATCAAGTGTTGAAGACCTTATGGTGAAAAGCCCTCTTGAAGCACTTGTAATACTTGTAAGATCACCTAGAGGGGGGGGTGAATAGGTGTTGGCTAATCAAATGGTCACTTATGAACAAATAATGCGGAATTAAAACAAAGATGACCAAATTAAACTTTTTTTAATTTAACACTTATGTATAACCAAGAGTGTTGCCGAATTCCCCTTGCGAGGCTCTGGACAAGCTCCTCTAGATTCCCCTTGAATGGGTTGAGGTGCCGCGTTGGCTCTCTTGGTTGAATACTAGTGTTAACAAGCAATCCCACGCAAGTATATAACAATATAAGCACAAGGGTATATCAAGCATGTACAAGTGAAGACAATGAAAGTAAATGCAAGATATAAAAAACAAAGAGAGAGAGAGAGGGAAGAGTAAGCAATCGCAAACACAAGGGTTTGTTTCGAGGTTCGAGCACACTTGCTCTACATCCCCGCCTTCGACACACGAAGGGTTTCCACTATGCAAGATCCCAATGGATCTCTCCTCGGTGCCGTACACCTACAAACCCTCGGACTCCCAAGTCCCGTACACACGCAAGCCCCCTAAGCTTGCCGAGGCCGCACCTCGAACCACCAAGAGTTCACAACCGAACTCCAACCACAACGAGCACACTTGCCCGCTTCCTCAAAGTACAAAGAAAGGATCTCTTTGATGATCACAACACTTGATCACCTAAAGAGCACTCTCACTACAACACACCTATAGGAATATCTAGCAATGGAAAGCTCAAGTGTGGTGTGAGAAAAACAAGGAAAGACTATGGTGAAAAACTCAAAGAATCACTTAACACTCTCTTGATAAAAACTCTTCCTTTTGATTGGAAGTATTTGCACTAAAATCTTGTAGAGAAACTCTTCTAAAAGTATCAGAAAAACTGCTCAAGAAGTCTCAAAATCTTAACCTCAAAACAGTTGACAAGACCCCCTTTTATAGGCTGCCAGAAATAGAGCCGTTGGGGTTCTGTCAGTGCTGTCGGTCGACCGCCGGTCGACGGTCATTTTTCTGACCGTTGCAGCCACCGGTCGACCGGCTCGGTCGACCGATAACCCGGAATGAACTGTCGGTCGACCTATCGGTCGACTGGACATTTCCAGAGAGCAAACTCTCTTGGTCGGTCGACCGACCCGGTCGACCGGCCACTGTGCTGACAACGTGCACAGGGCTGTGCACATCGGTCGACCGGTCCGGTCGACCGACATGGCCTGTCAGCCAGTCTCCAGGTCTGAAAACAGGATTTAAAATCTTTTTATAAAATCCTAAAAATACATAGAAATTCTACAAAAATAGTTTTACCAATATACTTGAAAGAACAAACATGCTTGCACAAAATCAAGACATGTTATAGATGTTTTGGTCTATTTTTGTAACTTGGAAATATTAGCTCAATAACCAAATGTATTTTTCCAAAACATGTTTTTCCAAACTTGTTTTTCTAAATCTTCATCAAATACAAAAACAAGATATTTGAGTTCATTTAAAAGCATGGTGTGTATGGATATGATCCACTACACAATCAATATGGAATATCTATGTTTTTGACATAAAGCTCTAATCATGATTTTGGTTTAAAGATATGAACTATGAAATACCAAAATCCAAGATAAATATTTTGTCTCAAAGAAAATCTTTGTTCTAAATAAAAATTCTTTCTAAACAGAAATCTTTTATGAAATCAATTAAATCAAGAGTTCTATCAAGAGTGTGTGTGTGATATAACTTGAGCAATCCACCAACTATCTATCCTTTACATTTTTACTAAAACAAAATACAAATTCTATACCTAGACCCAAGTCTTCAACTTCTTGAAGTCTTCCCTTGAAGGCTTCTCATCTTCTTGACTTGGTCCAAGCTTGATCCAAAAACTCCTTGGATCACCACATGCAAGCTCCAAATCTTGTTCTTTTATCCTTTGTTGAGCTATGCAACTACAAAGATCTTGATCTCAAATCTGTCACTAATTAGCACAAGATCATTAGTAAATATAACTTCATGAGTTGATCATCATCAAAACTAGGGCGATAGGCCTTTGGGCCAACAATCTCCCCCTTTTTGATGATGACAAAACTCATGAGGTTATATATGCATGGATTAAAGTAAAGCTTCAAAGAAGCTCCCCCTTAACTCATGCATACCAAATAAATAATAGATATGGCAATAAAAGCACATGACATGTATGCAATGTAGGAGATGCAATCATATAAATCAATCATAAATCAAATCTTTTTCTCCTAATTGCAAAATACAACATATATGCATAATAAGTAAGAAAGACAAATACTTCTCCCCCTTAAGCAATGAAAACATGCTATACAATACAATCTCAAATACTTCTCCCCCTTTTTGTCAATCATCAACAAAGGGTTCAAAGTAAAAATACATCAAACAAATTTTCTCCCCCTTTTTGTTAAAAACAAAGAGATCAAGGAGGGGTAAATACAAATCAATCAATAAAATTTATATGCGATATAAATTCATGAAGAGGAAGACGTTAAGTTAGCTTCCCGACACATATACATTACATGAAAGAGGGATGACAAGCCCTAATTCACATAACGTATAATATGTCATGCATAAGAGGAGATGTGAAGCTCCCCCTACACACGTATATCATGAAAAGAAGAGTTGTCAAGCTCCTCAAATTATAATATACTCAACATGAATCTATATGTAGAAGAGATGTTAAGCTCTCCTTGCATATAGGAAATACAAATAAAAAAAATTTTGAATTTTCTTTATAAAATAAATTTTGAATTTTTCTTAATAACAACAAATTTTGAGATATCTTAGAAAGAGATCATATTATAAGATATCAAATAACACAATTTTGCATGGTTCCAATTGTAAAATAATCAAATTTTGAATTTTTGATACCAATTTCAAAAATAATACAATGCACAAGCTTATTATGAAATACCAATTTGAAGTCTAATTAAGCTTAGCATTAACAATCTATGTGCTTTAAAAGATACCAATTGTAAAACAAGCACACAACTATCATATATATGTATGAAGAGATTATATCAATAGAGATGGATACATACATATAAAGAGAGCAAAATATGAGTATATACCAAAAAGGTTCATATTGATACCAATTGCAATAACCAATGATACCATAGAGAAATAGGCTTAGGTGTATATGTCATATAATCTACACATGAAGAATTCGAACTAGTTATCAAGGAATAAATCAAAAGGTTTTTCATGGAATATGCATAAATCACAAGGCACTAAAACACTCTAATCCATAAAGTCCATTTAATGTTTTCAAGAGATGTGAGTGTACTAATGTTATGTGAAGCATGGCATCATGAAATTACAATAAAACTCAATATTCCTTTAAATTTTGAATTATCATAACTTTTAAAACCTTGAAAATCATCAAAAAAAAAATTTTATTAAAAAAAAATGTTTCATAATATATGTATGTTTTGTCAATACAAGAAGCATACATACATATCTCTAACACAATTGAGTCCATATATATAGATTTGCATGAAAGGCAAATGACTCAAGAGGTATCCATGTATATCTTAATGTTTTGGCAAAATAACCATATACATGAAATGAAATCACATGATCATAACATAAATCCGAATGGGAATACAAGTTTAAGAATGTAATGATCATCAACATAAGGCTATACTAGTACATCTAATAGGCACAAATAAGCATTCAACCCAATCATATATAGATTTATTTGTGGTCCATAAGGTGTACAAGTATAAATCCAAGTGTTGACAAATACTAACATCTAAACTAATATTCAATACAATGAAGCATCAAAATTTTGAAAACACAAAAGAATTTATCCATAAAAATAGGATCATGTGCATCAATTGAAGAATAGATAACTAGTTTAAATGGATTTTTGACAAACTAGTTAAAGATCCTTCAAAAAAAATAAGATCATATGTATTTCATGAATACTACTAAATACATAAAAGTTCAAGCACTCATATTCCATAAAGCTCCAAATTATATATTTTCTTAAAGATAGAGTGTTCAAAGGTTATGTAAATAGTGTCTACATGAAAATAGTCATTGAAGCCCAAACGATCATAAGTCAAATTTTTAACAACAAATCATGAAAAATCATTTTTCACTAAAATCAACAATTTTCATGGTATATGTATGGTTTATACAAATCTAACAATATGCATACATATCCCAAAAATAAAAGAGTCTATTAAATGTTTGCATGAAGGCAAGAGACTCACGGGTATACATGTATATTTATTAGATTTGAATTAAGCATGCATATACATGAAGTAAATCACAAAAATTGGCAAAACATGTATATATGAGAATTATCAAAACTAGATTATACATATGCATAAAGTGGATACAAGTGAGCATGAAGTTCAAATTATTTAAGAGTCAATTGTAATTCACTATTTGTATATGTATACATACAAGTTTGACAAATCTACATCTAAGCATGTAAATACCACATGAAGCACAACAACAACAAAATCATGACATGCTATGAATATGACAAAAGTATAAAGCATGTACAAAAAATAGGAGTTTAGAAGTTGTTACCAACTACAAAGCTCCAAGTATGGTGGTCTTTTCCACCAAAATTCCTTGATAGCAATGCATCCAAAAGTTTGTCCATCATGTTCATTGCATTCGCTACCAAGGCACCAATCCTCTCACGTCTTGTGAGAGCCCTCACCTACATCACAATCAAAAGGTGGGGGTTTTGGTACCCATGTTTTCTTGGGTCCTTTGGGGTTAGCATTGTTATAAGGAACCCAAAATCTATTATATTTAGCAAAATACAAGTATGGTTTCTTATCAAAACAATATTTTGCTAAATGGCCTTTGCGGCCACAATGTGTACATGTGTACACCTTAGTATGATGCTTATGAGTGTGATTGTGATCGTGATGTGCAACATAAGCATGAGCATGATGAGTATGTGCATGAGCATGAGGAACTTGTTTCTTTTGAAACAAGGATTCCAATCTAGTATGATTGAATGCACATGAGTTCAAAGTTGAACTCAAATTATTCATTTTATTTTTCAAATTCTTAATCTCATTAGTGGTGGCATGAAAAGCATGATGAGATGAAGAGTCAATTTTCTTTTTCTTTTGAAAAACATTATCCTTTTCTTTTTCAACAAATTTTCTTTTTAAAGACTTATTTTCTTGCAAAATAACTTCCTTTTGTTTTTCCACCATATCAACCTTATTTTTCAAAATCATATTTCCTTCACATAAATCATTCAATTTAGACATTAAGGAAATATTCTCATTTTCAAATCTTCATTTTCTTTTTCTAAGAATGCCATTTTATTTTCTAATGAATCTTTATCATTAAGCATGGCATCAAAATCCTTTTTCAAAATTTTATTATCTTTTTCTAAACATGCAATGTTACTTCTAAAAGAGTCATGTTCTACATGCATGCAAGCAATATCCTTTTTCAAATTTTTATTTTCCTTTTTAATTATGTCATATCTCTCAAGCAATAATTGGAAAAATGAATTTAGCTCATCATATGACATAGTAGCATCCTCATCCTCGGATTCGGAAGTTACCTCAAGGGGGTTATCCCCTTGGACCATGTAGCACTTGTTGGAGTGTCGCTTCCAACATCCGAATCGCTCCCGGCATAATATAGATCCTTTTCGCCAAGGGAGGTGATGATGTTCCAAGCTACAAAAGCCGAATCAATATTAGCAACCCTAAATAAGTAATCATCATTTAGGGTACTCTTCAAAGCATTTAGGGCTTTTGCATTACCCTCAATATACTTGCTATTGTTAATATATGAATCATTAAATGTAGCAAGATAGACATGAATGCCTAGGGCCTTGAGGAACAAAGACATCTTAACCTTCCAAATTTGGATGTTAAGAATGTCAAAGGTGGGTGGAGACATGAAGTCCATGGTAAGGTGTGTGTGTACAAAATATTGTGATTAGCCAAAAAGGAGGATCTTTAACTCTTAGGTTGTTAGACCCAAATCAAGAGCACTAGCTCTGATACCAATTGTAAGATCACCTAGAGGGGGGGTGAATAGGTGTTGGCTAATCAAATGGTCACTTATGAACAAATAATGCGGAATTAAAACAAGATGACCAAATTAAACTTTTTTTAATTTAACACTTATGTATAACCAAGAGTGTTGCCGAATTCCCCTTGCGAGGCTCTGGACAAGCTCCTCTAGATTCCCCTTGAATGGGTTGAGGTGCCGCGTTGGCTCTCTTGGTTGAATACTAGTGTTAACAAGCAATCCCACGCAAGTATATAACAATATAAGCACAAGGGTATATCAAGCATGTACAAGTGAAGACAATGAAAGTAAATGCAAGATATAAAAAAGACAAAGAGAGAGAGGGAAGAGTAAGCAATCGCAAACACAAGGGTTTGTTTCGAGGTTCGAGCACACTTGCTCTACATCCCCGCCTTCGACACACGAAGGGTTTCCACTATGCAAGATCCCAATGGATCTCTCCTCGGTGCCGTACACCTACAAACCCTCGGACTCCCAAGTCCCGTACACACGCAAGCCCCCTAAGCTTGTCGAGGCCGCACCTCGAACCACCAAGAGTTCACAACCGAACTCCAACCACAACGAGCACACTTGCCCGCTTCCTCAAAGTACAAAGAAAGGATCTCTTTGATGATCACAACACTTGATCACCTAAAGAGCACTCTCACTACAACACACCTATAGGAATATCTAGCAATGGAAAGCTCAAGTGTGGTGTGAGAAAAACAAGGAAAGACTATGGTGAAAAACTCAAAGAATCACTTAACACTCTCTTGATAAAAACTCTTCCTTTTGATTGGAAGTATTTGCACTAAAATCTTGTAGAGAAACTCTTCTAAAAGTATCAGAAAAACTGCTCAAGAAGTCTCAAAAATCTTAACCTCAAAACAGTTGACAAGACCCCCTTTTATAGGCTGCCAGAAATAGAGCCGTTGGGGTTCTGTCAGTGCTGTCGGTCGACCGCCGGTCGACCGGCCAACGGTCATTTTTCTGACCGTTGCAGCCACCGGTCGACCGGCTCGGTCGACCGATAACCTGGAATGAACTGTCGGTCGACCTATCGGTCGACTGGACATTTCCAGAGAGCAAACTCTCTTGGTCGGTCGACCGACCCGGTCGACCGGCCACTGTGCTGACAACGTGCACAGGGCTGTACACATCGGACGACCGGTCCGGTCGACCGACATGGCCTGTCAGCCAGTCTCCAGGTCTGAAAACAGGATTTAAAATCTTTTTATAAAATCCTAAAAATACATAGAAATTCTACAAAAATAGTTTTACCAATATACTTGAAAGAACAAACATGCTTGCACAAAATCAAGACATGTTATAGATGTTTTGGTCTATTTTTGTAACTTGGAAATATTAGCTCAATAACCAAATGTATTTTTCCAAAACATGTTTTTCCAAACTTGTTTTTCTAAATCTTCATCAAATACAAAACAAGATATTTGAGTTCATTTAAAAGCATGGTGTGTATGGATATGATCCACTACACAATCAATATGGAATATCTATGTTTTTGACATAAAGCTCTAATCATGATTTTGGTTTAAAGATATGAACTATGAAATACCAAAATCCAAGATAAATATTTTGTCTCAAAGAAAATCTTTGTTCTAAATAAAAATTCTTTTCTAAACAGAAATCTTTTATGAAATCAATTAAATCAAGAGTTCTATCAAGAGTGTGTGTGTGTGATATAACTTGAGCAATCCACCAACTATCTATCCTTTACATTTTTACTAAAACAAAAATACAAATTCTATACCTAGACCCAAGTCTTCAACTTCTTGAAGTCTTCCCTTGAAGGCTTCTCATCTTCTTGACTTGGTCCAAGCTTGATCCAAAAACTCCTTGATCACCACATGCAAGCTCCAAATCTTGTTCTTTTATCCTTTGTTGAGCTATGCAACTACAAAGATCTTGATCTCAAATCTGTCACTAATTAGCACAAGATCATTAGTAAATATAACTTCATGAGTTGATCATCATCAAAACTAGGGCGATAGGCCTTTGGGCCAACAGTACTTAGAACCAATGTAAGAATTAGATTGTTAAAGTTTGAGTTTTGAAAATTGGCTCTAGGATACACTCACACGTTTTTGTATTCAAGTTTTCATGGTCAAAACTTTTGTTTTATGCCTTAGTAAATATATATACATTTACAAATATAAATATCATATTTAGATCATGTATGTATACTCTTTCAGCATATTACTTAGCTTTCCTTACTTCAAAACACTTTTTGACAAAATTTTCCAACTTCAAAAATCATGTTGTTTTTCCTGTTTCAGGCTGACCGGCCGACCGGCACGGTCGACCGGCGCCAGTGCCAGGACGTGCACGTTTGTGCACGTCTGTCGGCCGACCGCCCGGGTCGACCGACTGTAAGCAGTTGCTCTCGGGTTTTCTGGGTCGACCGCCCCGGTCGACCGCCCGAAGAAAACTGTGTTTTCTCTTAGAGGACGGTCGACCGGACCGGTTGACCCGAGCCCAACGGCTCTTTGCCAGCAGAGCTGGCGGCCGACCGGCCCGGTCGACCGCCAGGCCTGCAAAAGCCCAACGGCTCTTTCCTCTTTTGTGCAATTCTGAAATCTGTCTTTTTAATCTGTTTTGGCAGACTTTTTCTGAGGTTTTGGAGATCTTTTTCAGAGCAAATAAGCTTAAAATAAATTATTTTTAACATATTTCTCTCCCTATAAATAGAGGAGAAGAGTCTCTTGTAAAATACCAAGAAAAATCCTCAAGTTTTCATAGTTTTCAAAAAGAAAAGAAAAGTGTTTAAGCTCTTCATTTCCAACTCTTTCTTGAGCTTGTTTCAGTTGTGTTCTCTAGCATAAATCATCCTACAACTGAGTGTTTTCTCACTACACTTCTTAGAGTCAAAAATCCCTTACTCATTCTATAAGGAAGTTGTAAAAGAGTGAGAAATTGTAAAGAGTTTAGTGATCTTGTTGTGATCACTTTGGTTACTTGTGTTCTTCTTGTTCTTGTGGAGACACCTCTTCGGTAGAGGTTATTGTACTTGGTGGAGCTCGGTGCTCGGGTCTTCGGTAGACCGTTGTAATCGTCCTCGGTGGATAGTAGAAACCCTTCACGGAGGTGAAGGCGGGGAGTAGAGCGTGGCTCGAACCTCGAAACAAATATCTTGTGTTTGCGATTGCCTTGTGTCAATTCTTGCTTTTAATTTCTCTTGCACTCTATTGCTTTTAATTACTTGCTTGTGATCTTGTTTCTTTCTTTGTGCTATTACTTCAAGTTTGTGATACTTGTGATATCTTGTGTGCATTTCATCATTGCATATTATTCATCCTTTGTTCGATGAATTCTCATACAACAAGGTTGCATTGCGCACCTCTAACCCATTCAAGGGGAATTGGGAGGAAGGAGTTCAGAACCTCTCACGGGGTATTCGGCTTTTAGTTTTGTTTTGAGAGATCGTTGCATCATTCATCCATCTTAGTTTTAAAAAGATTGTTAGATTAGCAATTACACCTATTCACCCCCCCTCTAGGTGTTTTTCATAAAGATACCAAATTGAAACTAATACCAATTTAATATTATTCATACCAATATTGAAAGTTAGCATATACCAAAATAAAGTATTTTTCATCATAAAGAATGGGAGTAAGATACCAATAGAGAATAAATTGATTGAAAGATAAAACATGAATTTTCTCCCCCTTTATGAAATACCAATAAAAATAATGCATAAGCTTGTATAAGGTACCAATTGAAAAATAATTGTCATTAAGGACTAAATCAAACTTAGCATAAACATAATTTGTTCTTTAAGATGTAAAGATGTTGTAAGCATAATCATATCATATATATGTATAAAAACATAAATACCAATCGAAATTGATACTATTTGAAGTTTTAAGCATACATTTATATAAGAAAACACAAATATGAGTATACAACTTAAAAATATCAATTGTGATACCAATTGAAAGTATAATGAGTATCAAGTGTATAACTCATACTACCTCCCTTTTCATGCACATGTTTAAATAGATTTTCAATAAGAGCATACAAGGCATGGTCGGCCATCCATCCGCCCTTAAGGTTGAAAGGGGTTTTCAAAAATAGAATTTGAAAATAATTTTAGTATTTTTGAAAACTCTACCAATTAAAGAACATGAACTAGTTTTATGATAATCTTGTAAACTAGTACGAAGTCCTTCAAGTAAGGAATAAAACATGAATATATTCCATGAAAAACATGTAAGTCACACGATCATCGACACTCAAGGTCTATAAACCACATATATGACTCATGAAAACAAATTCATGGGAAAACATCAAGTAATTATGAGTGTACAAGAATTATGTGAAAAGCATAATTATGAAAATGGGCAAAAGAAGCTCAATGAAAATTCCTTTATCAAAAAAACATGAAAATCATCAAGGTAAATAAGCTTCAAGGTATATGTATGTTTAGTTAAAACTAAAAGTATACATATCCTAAATACAAATGAGTTCATTATAGAAATTGCATGAAAAGCAAGTGACTCAAGAGTATACATGTATATCTAAAGTTTTAACAAAATTAACATATACATGAAGCTTAAACACATTGTCATAAAAAATATGTCCAAAATATAGGAATACAAGTTATAATGCAAGAATCATCAAACTAGATTATTATTAATACATTTAATGGGTACAAATGAGCGATTAGGCACAACATATAATAATCAATTGTGGCTCATTAGTTGTACAAGTATATACACAAGTTTTAATACAAACTACATCTAAACATGTAATCAAAACATGAAATGCAAAACCATAAACAACCCTGATTATTAGATTAAATGCATGTACATTAGATCTAGGATATACATAATAGTTAAAGTAAAGTGAGAACACAAGAGTAATGAACCATATAAACATGGGTGTATCTCAAGTACTACATATGTATGTCATAAGTCTAAGTATCAAGGCATTTAATATTATAATCATAAAAAACTAAAACATGCTAAAAAATTAATACTATGAAAGCATGTAAACATATATAAGAGTTAGAGATAGTTACCAAATCATTAGGACTATTCTCTATATCTCCAAACCATGGTGGTCCTCCCACCAAACTTCCCTTGAAAGTGATGCATCCAAAATTGTCACCATATAGTTCGGAACGCATTCACTTCAAGGCACCAACACTCTCACATCAAGTGAGAGCCCACACCTACATCAAATATAATAGGAGTGGCTTTTGGTACTCATACCTTATTGGGTCCATGGGGGTTATCATCTTTCCTAATCCAAACAAATCTATTTGCAAAATTTGAATCATGTATTCTATCATAACAAAATTTTGCAAGGTGACCCTTAAGTCTACAATGTGTACAAGTGTACACATAAGCATACATGGAATCATGTGTGTGAGCATGATGAGCATGTGTATGCCGTGTATGGTGTGCATGCATATAAGGAGCATGTTTCTTGCGAAATATGTATTCCAACCGTGTGTGGTTCATGGCACATTGGCTCAAAGTGGAGCCCAAACAATCAACACTCTTCTTCAAAACACATATATCATTTTCAATAATAGAAGAAGAGGTGGAGCATGCAATTGAAACACTAGATGGTGAAGCAATATGCTAATATTGCTTCAAAGGAGGAATCTAGTGAAGACAAATCATTTTTTAAAGATTTATTTTCATTAGAAATCAAATCCAATTCCTTTGAAATAGAAATAATTTTGTTTTTCAAAGAATCATTTTCTTTTAAAACAAAAATAAGTTTTGAAGATAGAACTTCATTTTTCTTCAAAATCTCATCTATTTTTATTTTTTAAAATTTCATTTTCTTTTAGGGCAAGGTTAAGTTGGGATTTCAATGAGTCCTTTTCAATTGAAATCTCATCCCTCTCTTGTAAAATCAAATCAAGTTTGAACACAAATCCATATTTTCTTTATTTAATTTAAAGGTTTTTTTTTCAAGAGTTGGTATTTTTGTAATAGATTTTCACAAACAAGAGATAGTTCTTCATTTAATGCATCGGCATCAACATAATCATCACTACAAGAAGAACTAGCACAATCATCTAGATGAGTGTCCGAGTTTACCTCAAGGGAGTCATTCCCTTGGACCATGTAGCGATGTTGGTTGGACTCATCTCCACTAGATTCCTCCTCTGAAGCTTTGGAGAGGTCAAAGTGTTTCACACTACAAAAGCGGAATCACAATGAGAAACAGTCATAATGTAATCTTTACTTAGAGTGCTCCTAAGTGCCTCAAGGGCCAGTGCATCGGCCTCTATATGTTTGTTATTACCAAAATAAGATTTCTTAGTAGCGGCAAGATAAACATGCATTCCTAAGGTCTTGAGGTACATACTCATCTTAAGCTTCCACATATCAATGTTAGAAACATCAAACATGTGAGGGGCAAGGTAATCCATGAGTGTGTGTAAACAAATAAGTGTGCAAATGTAAATCTATATTAGCTAGCCAAGATCTCACTCCTAGGTAGTTAGACCTAATATCAGGAGTGTTGGCTCTGATACCAATTGAAAGTACACCTAGAGGGGGGTGAATAGGTGTAAGGCTAATCTAATGACAAATGATGTGGAATTAAAAATAAATTGCAACACACTTAGTGTAACCAAAGAGTGTAGCCGAATTCTCGGTGAAGGGCTCTGGACTATCTCCTCTAAATTCTTCTAAATAAGAGTTGAGGTACTATATAAAGCTCTCTTAGTTCAACACAAGTGAGTCACACAAACAATACCAAGCATATAAATATGATATGAACTTAATGAAATAATGCAAGGCATAATATAAGAGAGAGAGTTTAAAGATGTGGATCAATCGTAAACACCGAGATATGTTTCGAGGTACGAGCCACTGCTCTACGTCCTCGCCTTCACATAGAAGGATTTTCACTATATCATCCACACAGGACTTGTCACACAGGGAACCTCCACTGAGAATTTGGGTAATACAACTAGGAGTACACAACTCCTCTCTCCAACAAACTCAACCTCTACACAAGAGGCAAGGCACAACAACAATCACCTCTACACTTAGAGGGATGGGCACTTAGCCAAACAACAATCACCTTACACTAGAAGGATAAGGCTCAAAGCTAAACAACAACCTCAGTCACCTCTACACTTAAAGAGATACCAATACAACCTCCACAATCACCTCTACACAAAGAGGGAACACAAATAAATGAAGGTTACAACTCTTGGTAGTCTCAACAACCACAAACCAATTTTCTCACCAAAACAAGATCCTATAGATATGATAGATATGATAGCTCAAGTGTGAGAAAATAAAGTGTTTGGAACAAAAAAGATACTAGGAAAAATCTCCAAATAGATATTGAAATCAAGACCAAAAATCAATTCCCAAAGACTCTCTTTTCTTTGAATTTTCAGCACTTTAAAAACAAATAAAATAAATCTTTTAACCACAAAAACTCTTGCTGAAAAACTATTGAAAGATGGGAAAAATTCTCTTCTCAAATCTCTGTGAATTCAGCTAAGGAGGGTTATTTATAACCTTCCAAAAAATCTGCCCGTTGGCAGCAGGAAAGGGCAGAATTGCCTTTCCGGTCGACCGCCCGGTCGATCGGCCAACGGTCATTTTTATGACCGTTGTGCCACCGATCGACCGCCCGGTCGACCGGGCCTGGATACAGAAAGCAGATGCTCTCTGCCGGTCGACCGCCCGGTCGACCGAGGCCAGTTCCAGATAGCAGAGCTTTCTGGCGGTCGACCAGGTAGGTCGATCGACCCTCCAGCCTATAAGGCCTGTGCACTTTCGTGCACATCGGTCGACTGGACCGGTCGACCAACTTCTGCCTTGGTCGACCGGCAGAAGGCCAGGTCACTGTTTTTAAGGGATTAAAAAACTTGTCTTTTTATCTTCAATTAAATCCCAAAAAATCTCCTCAAAAATAAGTTCTTATAAGATCTTTGAAATGCAAATATGTGTGACTAAAATTCAACACATATTACAAACTATTTGAACCATTTTTGTGATATAGAAATTTGCCTTTAAACTAAAATCGGTATTTTTCAAACTTGAATTTTTGAAATGGAAAACCGTTTCTCCAAAACTCATATGGATATAAAAACATGATATTGAAATAAATTTGAAGCATATTGTATATGTATAGAATCCAATATACATAAAGATATCTATCTATGTTTTTGACAAGAAATTCAAAATCGGTTAAACTGAAAACTAAAAACAATAAACTTTAAAACTTGTTTGTGTATGTGAACTTGAGCATATGTATAATATCTGATCTTTACAATCGATCTAAATACAACTAAACACAAACCGAGATCTTCTTGTAGAACTCCTTCTCCAAGTCGACTCGATCCAAACGCGATCCAACGAGCTTGACTCCAACCGAGTGCTAGATGCGTTCTTGACGCGCGAGCTCTTGAATCACCATGTGAAAGCTCCAAAACACCTTTGTTGAAGCTAAAACCTACTAATATCTTGGTCAAATATCTGAAACTAAATTTCACAAGATTATCAGTAAAGTATAACTACATGAGTTAATTATCATCAAAACTAGAGTGATGGGCCTCTGGGCCAACATCATCTCTGTGACACAGTGACTACTCCTGACATTCTTATTTCTGTTACACTGAGGGCAACTCAGATTATATGAACTTAGATGATGGTGACATGGGTTATATGGTATATAGATGAGGGTTTCTTTGATTGGATTATCCCCTCGATGTATCAATCTCATGAATCCAAAGTCTAACTTATATAACTAGTTTTATCCACACTTGTATTTGATACATTACTTGATGTCTCATTGCAAACTTGTGTATGTCTATGCTCACGACATGGTTTTTGATGCATACCTTTCGATTTAGATTTATCGATACTCATGTGTTTACTTGATTTCGGATTTTCTACTGATTTTCTGATTTTCGTTTAAGTTATTGGTCATCACCTATATTCGCATGCCTGAACCACATCACTTAATCATGTACACGTCTGTTTGTCTGTGCATGTCATTTGTGAAAGTACACCTAGAGGGGGGGTGAATAGCTGTAAGGCTAATCTAATGATCAATAATACGGAATTAAAAACTAATTGCAACACACTTAGTGTAACCAACGAGTGTAGCCGAATTCTCGGTGAAGGGCTCTGGACTAACTCCTCTGAATTCCTTTAAATAAGAGTTGAGGTGCTATGTAAAGCTCTCTTGGTTAAACACAAATATGGGCACACACAAACAACACAAGCAAGTATATGATATGACAATAAGATGCAATGCTCAAATGTAAGAGAGAGTTAGAGAAAGTGGATCAAACGCAAACACCAAGATATGTTTCGAGTTCGAGCACACAGCTCTACATCCCCGCCTTCACACAGAAGGATTTTCACTAACTCGTCCACACAGGACTTCCCACACAGGGAATCTCCACTGAGGATTTGGGTAAATACAACCGGGAGTACACAACTCCTCTCTCAACCAATACAACCTCTCACTAGAGGCAAGGCACTAAGCCTACACAATATCAACCTCACAAATGAGGGATAGGCACAAAGCCACACAAACAACAATCACCTCACACTTGAGGGATTCCAACACAATCTCCACCTCTCACTAGAGGGAGCCAAATACCACTTCTACAATCACCTCACACTTGAGGGATAACTACTCAATCACCTCTCACTAGAGGGATATCACAAAGAATAGAAGGTTTACAACTTGGTGGTCTATCTCAACCACAAACTAATTTTCTCACTAAAACAAAGATCCTATAGATAGGATAGAATGATAAGATCAAGTGTGAGAAATAAAGAGTTTGGAAATCAAAATCACAAAGAAAAACTCTTGGGAAAACTTCTAGCATGAATATAAAGTGAAGATAAAAAACAATCCCAAAGGCTTTCTTTTTCTTTGAATTTTTCAACCCTTTTAAAATAAATAAAAATCAAATCTTTAAGCTTAAAAACTCTTTTGAAAGCTTGTATTAAAACACTTGAGAAGATGAAAATTTTTCTCTTGGAAAACTTATTGAAAACAACCAAGAAATGGGGTATTTATACCCTCATTTCAAATCTGCCCGTTGGCAGCTAAAAAGGGCCAGATTGCCCTTCCGGTCGACCGGCCAATGGTCACATTTTTGACCGTTGCGCCTTCCGATCGACCGCCCCGGTCGACCAGGACTGGATCCAGAGAGCAACGGCTCTCTGGCCGGTCGACTGCCCGTCGACCGAAGCCAGATACAGAGAGCAGACTCTCTGTCCGGTCGACCGCTCGGTCGACCGGAGGCTTTTCCAAAGAGCAGAGCTCTCTGGCGGTCGACCGACCCGGTCGACCGGCCTCCCGAGCTGGCTGCGTGCACGCTCTGTGCACGTCGGTCGACCGGCCCAATCGACCGCCCACTGCTACGGTCGACCGGCCCAGTCGACCGGCAGTCAGCCAGTCCAGCTAATATAGGTCTTAAAAACTTGAGTTTTTATCTTTAATTAAATTCCATAAATTTCACAAAAAGCAGTTCATGTTATATCTTTGAAATACAAACATGTTTGAGTAAAAATCAAAATATGTTACAAACATTTTGAACCATTTTTGTGACTTGAAAATTTGCCTTAAACCAAAAACAGTATTTTCCAAAACTTGGATTTTTGAAATGAAAATCCGATTTTTTTCAAAACTCATGTAAATACAAAAACATGATATTTAAATAACTTTGAAGCATATAGTATATGGATAGAATCCAATATATATGAAAGGTATTATATCTATGTTTTTGACATTAAATCCAAAAATAAGTTTTGTCAAATACAAAACTCCAAACACATGAATAGTGTATCAAAATAAGTTTTTCTAAGTATGTGAAGTATAGATGTATATAGATCAAATCTAATATACATTAATCATGTAAACTTGTTTTGATTCTATCTATTCATGAAAACCAAGATCGGTTAAACCGAAAACCAAAACCAATAAACATGAAACTTATAACAAGTGTGTGTGTGTGTGTGTGTTGTGAACTTGAGCATATCACACTATCTAATCTTTACAATGAATCTAAATAAAATCTTATCTAAACAAACTGATGTCTTCTTGTCTCCAAGCCGACTCGATCCAAACGCGATTCACCGAGCTTGACTCCAACCGAGTGCTAGATGTGAACTTTGACGCTCGAGCTCTTGAATCACCATGTGAAAGCTCCAAAACACCTTTGTTGAAGCTAATCACCTACTAATAACTTGATCAAATATCTGAAACTAATATCACAAGATTATTAGTAAACTATAACTACATGAGTTAATCATCATCAAAACCAACAATCTCTCCCTTTTTGATGATGACAAAACTCATGGAGTTATATATGCATGGATTAAAGTTAAGCTTCAAAGAAGCTCCCCCTTAACTCATGCATAGCAATAAACTATGAAGATATGCAATGAATGTTAAACATGAATATGCATAAACATGCATAAAACAATGAAATAAACATACTCTTGATACCAAATTTAAAATAAACATGTTCTTAAATAATTACTCTTGATACCAATATAAATTTCAATAAAAGTTCTTGATACCAACAAAAACAAAACAACAAAATGTATTCTTGATACTAATATCCATGCTCTTGATACCAATATCAACAAAACATAAAACAAATGTTGGTAATATAAACTTAAATAAACATTCATATATACTAAAATACTTCTTCCTCTTTTTGTCAATCATCAATAAAGGGGTTAAAGTAACAATAAAACAATATTCTCCCCCTTTCTGTCCGAAACAAAAATCAACAAGGGGTAAAATCAAATCAAAACATTATGATACCAATTAAAAAAAATATATCAATTGAAACATTATGATACCAAAGGATGATACCAATTGAAAATAAACAAAACATTTTGAAGAACCAAAAAAAAATTTGATATCAATTGAAAGATATAAACATAAAGGTAATCTTGATACCAATTGTAAAAATTAGTACCAATTGAAAATATTTTACACTTTGATACCAAATGAAAAACATAAATTAATCTTTTTGGTTAAACACTAAACTCATTTTACTATAGAGATACCAAATAGAGAATAATATCAATTTAATATTTTTGATACCAATATTGAAAATGAAACATATACTAATTTAAAATAATTTTCATTAGGAGCGTATACTAAATTAAAAAATCAATATCATTTTTCAATCATTTTTCATCATAAAGTGTGGGAATAAAACACCAAAGGTAAACAAAACCAATTAAAAGGTGAAATATGAATTTTCTCCCCCTTTATGAAATACTAAACAAAATGATGCATAAGCTTGTATAAGATACCAATTGAATAATAACCAATTGAAATATAATTGTCATTTAAGAAATCAAGCTTAGCATAACCAAAATTTGTGCTCAAAGATATAGAGATATAGTAAGCACAAATAAAAGTAAATACATATATGAGTATACAAAATGAATGTCAATAGTGATACCAATTGAAAAGATACAATGATACCAATTGAAACTATAATGAAAATCAAGTGTATAACTCATACTTCCTACCACCCATTTCATGCACATGTTTTAAATAGATTTTCAATAATGAGCATACAAGGCATGGTCGCCCAACCAACTACCCTTAGAAGGGTAGGGGTTTTCAAAATTAAGTTTGAAAATAATATAACTTGTTTGAAAACTCTACCATATGAAGAATACCGCAACTAGTTTAATGATAAACTTGTAAACTAGTACGAAATCCTTCAAGAAGGAATAATGCAAAAATATATTTCATGAAAAACATGTAAGTCACACGATCATTAACATTCAAAATCTATAGGGCACATATCATACTCATGAAAACAAAATCATGAGAAAATATTAAGTAAAGTGAGTGTATAAGAGTTATGTGAAACATATGAAAATAGGCAATCAAGCTCAATATGAAATTCCTTAAAACATGAAAAACATCAAAACTAGAATCCTTCAAGGTATATGTATGTTTTGTACAAACTAAAGTATACATACATATCCAAACATAACGAGTCCACAAAAGTATATGCATGAAGGCAAGTGGCTCAAGGATGTATATGTATAACTATTAGTTTGGATAAAATAGACATATACATGAAGTTTAACATAAACATGAAAACATGCACAAAAATAGAGAATACAAGTCAAAACGTATGAATCATCAAAACTAGGCTATACTAGTACATCTAATGGGTACAAATGAGCATTTAAGTACAAACATATAATAATCTATTTGTGGCTCACTAGTTGTACAAGTATATATCCAAGTTTTAATGAAAACTAACATCTAAACATGTAATCAAAACATGAAGCATAGAAATCAAAACAAAACTTATATAATCATCATGGTAAATGAACATGCATTAGATCTATGATATACACAATTGCTAAAACAAATGTGAGAACACAGAAGTATAAGTCCATATTAAACATGGGTGATCTCAAATACTAATCATGTATGTCATAGGACTAATAAACATGACATATGGCATAATGAACATTAAAATATGACATGCTAAAAATCAACAATATGGAAAACATTTAAACATAATGGGAGTTAGAGATCGTTACCAAAAACCATGAGAGTACATCTCTATGTCTCCAAACCAAGGTGGTCCTCCCACCAAACTCTCCTTGAAAGTGATGCATCCAAATTTGTCCTCTTTAAGCTTGGAACGCATCCACCTCAAGGCACCATTACTCTCACGTCATGTGAGAGCCCACACCTACATCAAATAAAATAGGAGTGGTCTTTGGTACCCATACTCTTTTGGGTCCATGGGGGTTAGCTCCTTTCCTAACCCAAACAAATTTATTTGCTAAATTAAAATCATGCATCCTATCATAACAAAATTTAGCAAGGTGGTCCTTACGTCCACAATGTGTACAAGTGTACACATGAGCATACAAAGTATTATGAGTGTGAACGTGAGGAGCATGTGTATGCCGTGGTTTGTGTGTATGCATAGAAGGATTTGTTTCTTTCGAAACATACATTCTAAACGTGTATGATTCATGGCACAATGGCTCAAAGTGGAGCCCAAACAATCAACACTTTTCTTCAAAACACAAATGTCATTTTTAATGCTTGAAGATAAAGTGGAGCATGCAATGGTGAGCAAGATGATGAAGCTACACTAACATGGCAAACATGAGAATCAATATCAATTTTCAAAGATTTATTTTTATTTAGGCAAACTTCTAAATCTTTTGAAATCAAATCAATTTTGTTTTTCAAAGAATTATTTTCTTTTACAACAAAGTCAAGTTTTGAAGTTAAAGTCTCATTTTTCTTCAAAATATTTTCACAATCATTTTTGTTTTTCAAAGTCTTGTTTTCATTTAAAACAAGTTCAAGTTGGGTTTTCAAAGAGTCACACTCATTTGAAATCTCAACCTTCTCTTGTAAAGCCAAATCAAGTTTTGAACACAAATCCTTATTTTTTTTCTTTTAGTCCAAAACTCTTCTTTTTTAAAAGATTATATTTTTCTAACAATTTTTTACAAACAATTGATAGTTCTTCATTTAAAGCATCGGCATCAATATGATCATCGTCGAAAGAACTAGCACAATCTAGTTGAGTGTCTGAATGTACCTCAAGGGAGTCATTCCCTTAGACCATGTAGCATCGTTGTTCGGATTCATCCTCACTAGATTCCATCTCCATTTGGATTGACAATTAAAGCTTTGGAGAGGTCAAGATGTTCCACACTGCAATGAGAAACCATATTTAAATATTCTTTGCTAAGTCATTTTCTAGGTGCCTCTAGGGCTAGTGCATTGGCCTCTATATGCATGCTATTACTAAGGTAGGATTCCTTGATAATGGCAAGGTAAACTTTGTAACCTATAGCTTTTAAATGCCAACTCATCCTAACCTTCCATATATCAATTTTAGAGATATCAAACATGGGAGGGCTATCCATGAGTGCAAATAATATGTGTGCAAATGCAAATGATAGATTAGCAAAACTAAGATCTCACTCCTAGGTGGTTAAACCTAATATCAGGAGCGTAGGCTCTGATACCAATTGAAAGTACACCTAGAGGGGGGGGGTGAATAGGTGTAAGGCTAATCTAATAATCAATAATGTGGAATTAAAAACTAATTGCAACACACTTAGTGTAACTAACGAGTGCAGCCGAATTCCCGGTGAAGGGCTCTGGACTAACTCCTCTGAATTCCTCTAAATAAGAGTTGAGGTGCTATGTAAAGCTCTCTTGGTTAAACACAAGTATGGGCACACACAAATAACACAAGCAAGTATATGATATGACAATAAGATGCAATGCTCAAATGTAAGAGAGAGAGTTAGAGAAAGTGGATCAAACGCAAACACCAAGATATGTTTCGAGGTTCGAGCACACAGCTCTACGTCCCCACCTTCACATAGAAGGATTTCCACTAACTCGTCCACACAGGACTTCCCACAGGGAACCTCCACTGAGAATTTGGGTAAATACAACCGGTAGTACACAACTTCTCTCTCAACCAATACAACCTCTCATTAGAGGCAAGGCACTAAGCCTACACAATATCAACCTCACAAATGAGGGATAGGCACAAAGCCACACAAACAACAATCACCTCACACTTGAGGGATTCCAACACAATCTCTAACTCTCACTAGAGGGAGCCAAATACCACTTCCACAATCACCTCACACTTGAGGGATAACAACTCAATCACCTCTCACTAGAGGGATATCACAAAGAATGGAAGGTTTACAACTTGGTGGTCTATCTCAACCACAAACCAATTTTCTCACTAAAACAAAGATCCTATAGATATGATAGAATGATAAGCTCAAGTGTGAGAAATAAAGAGTTTGAAAATCAAAATCACAAAGAAAACTCTTGAAAAACTTCTAGCGTGAATATAAAGTGAAGATCAAAAACAATCCCAAAGACTTTCTTTTTCTTTGAATTTTCCAACCCTTTTAAAACAAATAAAGATCAAATCTTTAAACTTAAAAACTCTTTTGAAAGCTTGTATTAAAACACTTGAGAAGATGAAAATTTTGCTCTTGGAAATCTTATTAAAAACAACAAGAAATGGGGTATTTATACCCTCATTTCAAATCTGCCCGTTGGCAGCTGAAAAGGGCCAGATTGCCCTTCCGGTGGACCGGCCGGTCGACCGGCCAATGGTCACATTTTTGACCGTTGCACCTTCCGGTCGACCGCCCGGTCTACCAGGACTAGATCCAGAGAGCAACGGCTCTCTGGCCGGTCGACCGCGCCGGTCGACCGAAGCCGGATACAGAGAGCAGACTCTCTATCCGTCGTCGACCGCTCGGTCGACCAGAGGCTTTTCCAGAGAGCAGAGCTCTCTGGCGGTCGACCAACCCGGTCGACCGGCCTCCCCAGCGTGGGTGCGTGCACGCTCTGTGCACGTCGGTCGACCGGCCCGATCGATCGCCCACTGCTACGGTCGACCGGCAGTCAGCCAGTCCAGCTAATATAGGTCTTAAAAACTTGGGTTTTTATCTTTAATTAAATCCCATAAATCCCACAAAATCAGTTCATGTTATATCTTTGAAATACAAACATATTTGAGTAAAAATCAAAACATGTTACAAACATTTTGAACCATTTTTGTGACTTGAAAAACTTGCCTTAAACCAAAAACGGTATTTTCTAAAACTTGAATTTTTGAAATGGAAAACTGACTTTTCCAAAACTCATGTAAATACAAAAACATGATATTTAAACAACTTTGAAGCATATAGTATATGGATAGAATCCAATATACATAAAAGATATTATATCTATATTTTTGACATTAAATCCAAAAATAAGTTTTGTCTAAATACAAAACTCCAAACACATGAATAGTGTATCAAAATAAATTTTTCTAAGTATGTGAAGTAAAGATGTATATAGATCAAATCTAATATACATTAAACCATATAAACTTGTTTTGACTCTATCTATTCATGAAAACCAAAATCGTTAAACCGAAAACCAAAACCAATAAACATGAAATTTAAAACAAGTGTGTATGTTGTGAACTTGAGCATATCACACTATCTAATCTTTACAATGGATCTAAACAAAATCTTAACTAACAAACTGATGTCTTCTTGTCTGCAAGCCGATTCGATCCAAACGCGATTCACCGAGCTTGACTCCAACCGAGTGCTAGATGTGAATTTTGACGCTCGAGCTCTTGAATCACCATGTGAAAGCTCCAAAACACCTTTGTTGAAGCTAATCACCTACTAATAACTTGATCAAATATCTGAAACTAAATATCACAAGATTATTAGTAAACAATAACTACATGAGTTAATCATCATCAAAACTAGAGTGGAAGGCCTCTGGGCCAACAATTTGGCCTCATTTTACAATACTCGTTCGGTTGCTTTTTAACAATCCTGGACCTGCACGTCCATATCCCAGAGCTTGGATCGTAGCGGACTCCCTGTTACTGATCAGAGTGCGCAGCGAAAATGTGGAGCATCGATAGACCATTCGAAGCCTATTTGTTCTAGCCCATCCCGCTCAGCTCTCGAGATTCCTCGTTGTAGCTCATGAGCTTCTTTTGTGTTGTTTGTACTAATATATCTCCTTGTAATTCTCACTTTTGCACCTACCGGTGATGTAATATGCCTGTAATATTATATCACATCCTATGATAACTTTATAGTTGTACTCTTATAATGAAATGTATAATACATCATGTACTTCTGTACACTGATTCTTGTCTGTATTGATGCTTAGCGTATATATGTGAGGGTATTTTTCGCCCAGTGTATATACGTCACAGTAACGTTTCCATACCCACGAGATCATGGCGTTATAAAACAAGCTCTAACAGTTTAGTATGAAAGACTTTATAGAGTAGTAACCGTTATAATATTTGTTATGTATATAACGGAGTCTTTGGGCTTCTATACGTGAATTTTCCACCTCTAATCCTGCATTGTATCTAATAATCTGGTCTTGATAAGCTTGGGCTTTGGCTTAAAGGCCATACCCCATCTAACTCGTCCCAATCTAATATAATTAATTCTTTAAATATAAAAGAGAGGATTCCTTTAATAATCTTCGTCTTTATATATAATACTTATAATTCTTTTAAGTTGCTATTTTTTATGAGTATAAACTTATATCAAAACATTTCATTCATTGAAGGCACACAATTCAAGCTTACAAAGATAAAAAGAAAAAGATTTCATTCATTTTAACTCGGATTCTCTCGTTTGCGCTAAAAATTAGAGGACAGTTCAAGTCTGATAATCTTAATCATATATTATTTAATGAATGATGATTTTTTCTCAGTATAATTCACGAAATGTATAGACTTATTACTGAAAGATTGAATAACAATTATTCATTAGGATAATGTTCGGCTAAAATTGTTGACTTAAACCGTTTTTTAATTTTAGCACAAATAAGATCCAATTTAAAAAAATAAAAAAGATGTCAGAGAAAGACAAGTACCCATACAAATTGCCAGTGTGAGCAACGTGCGCAATATCGTGTGTTGAACTGTCATTCGAACGTGGAATATTTGTAAATGACATCTCTTGAAGCCTTGTCCATTGAAATACCTATAGTTTGTAGGAAGATTCATTTGCATAATAATTTTTAAGAAGATGTTAACATAGTTTGTAGGGAGAGAGGAAATAAAAAATGTTATGATGGAGTTTTTTTAAACTCATCAGGAAACATAGTGCAGAGATCGAAGCCAAAAAGAGTGAGAAAGGAGCTTATATCAGGCTAGCAGCAGGACCAGTCGACCGTCCGGTTGATCAGTGTGCACAAACATACACAGGGTAGCTCGGTCGACTGATCGGTCGACCGTAGTAGGAGAACGGTCGACCGCTCGGTCGACCGACTGGCATGAAGAACTCTCGGTTGGACACGATCGATCGATCGGTTGACCAGGTGCTTGGTCGGTCGACAAGCGTATCTAGGCGCAGATCTGTCTCTCCTTAAGGATTCGGACTTCGTTTCTGAATTGGAGACGAATCCAATTGAGGTTTCCTAAATTCCTGGGTCTTTTAGCTATAAATAAAAGAGCAAAACCCTCTTCAATTGTATACAAGGTACAAATTATATTGTTGTTGAATCAATAAAATCTCTCTTTCTTACCCCGAGGATGTAGGCAAATTGTCGAACCTCGTTAAATATTGTATTTGCTTTCTCTCTTGTTTCTTTATTCTTGATTTCTTGGTACTTCTCGGCTAATCTATCGGGTTCCTCGCTGGTCGTTGCCTCGCGCGCAACAAGTGGTATCAGAGCATCCCAAGTTCATCGTGCGATCGTCTTTCGCCCAAGAGCATTGGTTGCTGTTTTGCAGAAATCGTGTGTCGATCTCGGAGCAGCATTGGAACTGTTTGTGGGATCGCATGTCTATCTCAAACGTGTTTGCATTGCTCAAGGAATCAGATTCGGTGGAGTAGATCATTTTGGAAACTCTTTTAGAGTTTTATTTTGAGGTAAAGATCCTATCTTTATCTAGTTTTGATCTAACTCTGTTTACTTTCGCATTGCTTTGAGGGAACCATTGAGAAGATGGACGGAGATAGTACATCTACAGTGAAATCTATGAACCCACATCCTTTGAAGATTGATGTGGTAAAGTTTGATGGCAAGAACAACTTCGGGATGTGGAGGTGTGAGATGATGGATGCACTGACGGCATCAAACCTTGAGGAACTCTACGATTGGAGAAAAAGCGTGATTCTACTTCTGAAGAAGATTAGGACAAGATGAACCGAACAACGTGTGGTTTGATCAGGTCTTATTTGACACAAGACATCAAGTACCATGTGTTACATGAAACATCTGCAAGGCAGTTGTGGGAGATCCTGAAGAAGAAGTATCTGACGAAGAGCATCGAGTCGCGGTTGTAATTGAAGAGGAGGCTTTATCGCTTCCAGATGAAGAAAGGACTCTCCGTTAATGAACAAATGAACAATGACACCAAGCTTCTTACAACTCTAATTAATGTGGATGTCAAGATTGATGAAGAGGATAAGGCAGTGATTCTTTTGAATTCTCTTCCGGATGAAGAGTATGAGAACTTTACTCTTACCTTGATCAATGGTAGACAAACACGTAACTATAATGAGGTGTCGGCTGCTCTTGTAAACTATAAAGTAAAGAGGCTAGATAGAGTGTCTTCTCATGGACATCAATAGAGGCGTTGGCGGTAAGAGGCAGAGGTTCCAATAGGAAGGGTAAAGGTGATCACGAGAGATCGAAGTCCAAGTCAGGTTTCAGAGATCTGAAGAAGAACCAGTGCGCCTTCTGCAAAGAACTAGGGCACTGAAAAGTTGATTGTCCAAAGCCAAGGTAAGAAGAAGAAATCAAAGACTGAGGCAAACCTCGCACGGGTGGTCAGTACTCACACCAGTACATCACAGGCAGGTGGATCAGACTCGGACTCATCAGCATTCTCTTTCTTTGTTACTACTCCTATCGTTGGTTACTCAGGAGATGCTGAGTGAATGTTAGATACTGGAGCTACTTATCACGTGTGCCCGAATAGGGATTGGTTTACTAGCTTTGAGAAGCTAGAAGGATGTTCGGTTATCATAGGTGATGATCGCCCATGTAACATGGAAGGTATAGGCACAGTCCAGATCAAGATGTTCGATAGGATATATGGGAATTAAAGGAAGTGAGGTATGTACCTCAACTTAAGAGGAATTTTATCTCAGTTGGTGCTTTAAAAAAATTATGTTTTGAGGTATCAATAAAGGATAGAGTTCTCAAGATAACCAAAAGCTCAATGGTGGTTCTTAAGGGCGCCCGCCAGAATAATCTCTACTACTTGAAAGGTAGTACTGTTACAGGATAGCTGGCGAATTCTATTGATACAGATGATGACTCAACTAGGCTATAGCATATGAGGCTTTGGACACACCGGTAAAAACTCTTTGCAAGCTCTTGCAAAGTAAGAACTATTGAAAGGTGCCGAACCTGCAAACTGGATTTCTGTGAACATTGTGTCATCAGAAAGAAGACCAAGGTGAAATTCGGCATAGCGACTCACTGCACCAAGGGAATTCAAGATTATGTTCACACCGACGTTTGGGGACCTACCAAGACTGCATCTATTGGAGGTAACCACTACTTTGTGACTTTCATTGATGACTATTCTAGGCGATGTTAGGTATATACCATGAAGCACAAAGGAAAAGTCCTAAAATTATTTGTGGAGTGGAAGAAGAATTTGGAGAAGAGCGCGAGAAAGAAGATCAAGGTCCTCTGGTCAGATAACGGAGGTGAGTATAAGTCTGATCCTTTACTAAAACTATGTCGTGATGGGGGCATAGACATGCACTTCACAGTAAGGAAAATACCGTAACAAAATGGGGTAGCAGAAAGGATGAACAGGACTTTGCTAGAGAAGGTCTGTTGTATGGTATCCAATACCAGATTACCAAAGAACTTTTGGGCTGAAGTTTTGGCATATGCTTGCTATCTCGTCAACAGGTTGCCCTCCTCCGCGATAGGAGGTAAAACTCCTCTGAAGGTTTAGTCTGAGAAAGTTGCTCAGGACTATGATTCGCTAAGGGTATTTGGTTGTCCGACCTACTACCATGTTAAAGAAGACAAGTTAGACCTAAGAGCGAAGAAAAGAGTGTTCGTAGGATTCAAGAGAGGAATAAAAGGTTACAAGATTTAGGATCCTAAGGACATGAAATTTGTTCTCAGCAGAGATGTCACATTCGATGAGGCTTCAATGTTGAAGTTTATAATCTCTCAGCAGGTGGAGATTGAGAGGACCAAAGAGGTATCACAGCAAGTGCAGAGTGATGCTACTTCACCATCTCTAGAAAGGTCAATATCTTTGGAGATCATACCCACGGTGACACAAGGTAGTGATCATGTAGCCAAGTAGGATGTTGATGATGATAAGGATCAAGGATAGGTTATGAGTGATGTTCATAAATCCGTTGCAGTTGAAGACCTAGAAGAAATCCACGAAAATATAATTAGCTCACTACAGATATGATTGTGGCCTATACTCTCCCAGTCGTTGAAGAGGTAATCCCGTTTACATATAGGGAATCGAAATTAGTTCAGAGTCGAAGATGTGGAAGGATGCTATGGAAGAAGAGATGAGGTCTCTACACAAGAACGACACTTGAGAACTGACAGAGTTGCCCAAGAAAAAGAAAGCAATTACCTGTAAGTGGGTAAATGCAAAGAAATAGGGATCTCTTAGGGAAGATACTATACGCTACAAAGCCAGGTTGGTGGCAAAACGCTACGCACAACGATAAGAATTGATTACAACGAGGTATTCTCTCCTATTGTAAATCACTCGTCAATTCAAACTTTGCTGGCACTTGTAGTACAATATGAGTTGGACCTTGACCAGCTCGATGTGAAGACCGCCTTTCTCCATAACGATCTTGATGAGGAGATCCATATGACTCAGCCGATGGGGTTCAAAACTGCAGGCAAGGAGAATATGATATGCAAGCTGAGGAAATCGATGTATGGATTGAACAATCTCCTCGATAGTGGTACAAGCGTTTCGACAGTTTCATCAGAGGGAAAAGGTACACACGCAGCCATTATGACCCATGTGTATATTACAACAAGCTACCTGGAGGAGAATACATCTATCTACTGTTATATGTAGATGATATGATTATCGTTTCTAAAAGCAGATCTGCAATTGATAAATTGAAGAAACACTTGTCTTTCGAGTTCAAGATGAAGGATCTTGGTGAAGCAAAAAAGGTGTTAGGCATAGAGATTGAGCGAGACCGAAAGAGTGGCAAGATGAGCTTGACACAAAAGGGGTATTTGTAAAAGGTACTTTAGAGGTTCAACATCGACGGTGATACGAAATCTGTAAGTACACCACTGGCTCCTCATTTCAAGTTAAAAACTACTATGTCTCCAACTACTGTTGAAAAACGCGAGTACATGACTCGCGTGCTGTATGCTAGCGCAGTTGGTAGTTTGATGTATGTAATAGTGTGTACAAGACCAGCCTGTCACAAGCTATCTTAATGATTAGCAGATACATGCATGATCCTGGAAAGGGTCATTGAGAGCAGTAAAGCGGGTTCTACGGTACATTAAGGGTACCATAGATGTTGGATTGGTATTCGAGAAGGATTCTACAGGTAAGCAGGAGTGCATCGGATATGTTGACTCAGACTATACAGGAGACCTTGACAAACGTCAGTCTACAACGGGGTATGTATTTACATTATCTCAAGCACTGGTGAGTTGGGACTCTATTCTACAGTCTACCGTTGCATTGTCTACTACAAAGGCCGAGTACATGGCCATGATGGAGGCTATGAAGGAGGCAATATGGCTTCAAGGGTTGCTCGATGACTTGGGGATTGAACAGGATCTGTTGAAAATCAATTGTGATAGCATGAGTGCTATCTATTTGGTGAAGAACCAGGTGTATCATGCAAAGACGAAGCACATAGACGTCAGAATCTACTTTGTTTGGGAGATTCTTGATGAAGGTAATATTAAGTTACTAAGATTCACACAAAGGAGAATCGCGCAGATATGCTCACTAAGGTGGCGTCAAGAGTGAAATTTACACATTGTAAAGAGTTACTGCATATCCTTCCAGTTGCTTGAGCTTGATGGAGCTCGTTTTGATGAACTACGGATGGCTTGATCTCTTGGGCAAGGTACGTAGGCAGCCACACTGGTGCAGCCACTTTCGAGTCGACAGGTACTATGATAAATTCGGCTCAGATTTGAGAAATATTCACCGAAGTGGAGAATTGTAGGGAGAGAGGAGATAAAAAAATGCTATGATGGAGTTTTTTAAACTCATCAGGAAACATAGTCCAGGATCGGAAGCCACAGGAGCGAGAACGGAGCTTATATCAGACCAGCAGCAAGACCAATCAACCGCCTAGTCGATCAGTATACACAAACGTGCACAGGGTAGCTCAGTCGACCGACTGGTCGACAGTAGCAGGAGAACGGTCGATCGCTCGGTTGACCGACTGGCATGAAGAACTCTCGTTGGACACGGTCGACCGACCGGTCGGCTGGGTGCTTGGGTCGGTTGACCGTCAGGTATCTAGGTGCGGATCTGCCTCTTCTTTGAAGATTCGGACTTTGTTTCTGAATTGGAGACGAATCCAATTGGGGTTTCCTAAATTCCTAGGTCTCTTTCGCTATAAATAAAGGGGCAAAACCCTCTTGAATTGTATGTAAGGTACAAATTATATTAGTTGTTGAATCAATAAAATCTGTCCCCCTTGCCCCGAGGACGTAGGCAAATTGTCGAACCTCGTTAAATATCATGTTTGCTTTCTCTATTTTTTCTTTGTTCTTGATTTGTTGGTGCTTCTCGGATGCATCTATTGGGTTTCTCGCTGGTTGTTGCCTCGCGCGCAACATAATCAACTGTTTTTTGTCCACTCACTGAACCAACAACAAACTTCCACACAATCACATAACCTTAGCCTTTTACTAGGCATGGCTCATCATATGCTCATGAAACGCGGTAAGATGTTCTTCCACTCACGCAAGCAGCCTCGCCCCCTTCCTCCGCGCTGGCGGCGATCCGAGGATGCGCACCGGAATCAAGTTGGAGCATGTCAACGGCACAACCTGTACCGGCACTCGCCCTCCTCAAACCCCAACCGACTATATATTCTGACACGAACAGCGTGGTGTACGTCGGCTAAGCGACGTACGGGTCCTCACCTTCTCCGGCCGCCCACCGAGCAAACTCAACTGGCATCTTCACCTTCGCCTCTCATCAGTTTCACCGCCTCAATGCTCGAAGAACGCACAAGCGTCTCACTGGGGACGGTGACCATCACAGGAAAGAAGCAGTTGCCGTAGAAACTGCAGGCAACCGCGGGTGCACCAGAGGTCGAGCATTGGCGAAGAACACAAGTTTGACTTGCACGTTGGGGTCCAATTTGATGGCTCGTGTTCGACATTGCTAGACTCTGGCAGCCAAGATGTCTCGAACACGAAGCGTCTCTTCCCCATGAGCTCAAAGAATCGGCTGTTGATCCTACTGATATCATCTACAGAGACGTGGATGATGACCTGTGCTCGAGCTTATAGCTCGGCATTGGCAATGGCGACGCAGCAGCGGCATCCAAAGGGCCGCCGTATGCTACACCTGGCAGTTTAGGAATCGGTTCGCGGCACCAGACTGGCTCGATTGAGGGAAATTGGGACCTCGAGCGAATTCTGCGAGCAGCTCAGGAACTGAGCAGAGTCCAGGGTGTCGAAAACACTGTGAGAGCTCTCTAGTCCGACAAACCCACCACAGGTGACTTGGGTCACCTGCAAGATACAGGCATCAGTAATTGCATACAATTCAGTATTGACATAAACACCAACATACCTGCTTAAGAACAAGCACTTCCGATGGATCAACCTCAGCCAAGGATCAGGGAGGAGCTGTTTGTGTATCGGCACGAAAGGGTGGCTCAGGTACCTGATGTCTTCGAGACTGCAGCTGGCCGTTGCATCAATGAACCACATGTCCTGCGCATTGCAGTCGATCTGGAGACCGCCACTGCTCAACTTCACCAGTCGTGTACTTTGGTGTTCAGGCCTAGAAGGTGGTCGATCGTGGAGAGGTCAAGCATGCCCGCGGAGTTTGGCTCTCCGGAGGCACCATGGATTGGGAGGACTTGGTCACAGTGAAAAAAGAAGCCATGAAGGAAGAGGTGTGAAGGTGAGGAGAGGATCCAAATTGCCTTATATATCCAACACCATCCACATATCTAGCCGATGTGGGACTATTTGTTCGACCCAAATCCCAACAATCCCCCCTCGAATAAAAAGTCTCCCTGCAAGGGCAACTTTCTTCACAATGGAAGACCAAATGCGCCTTCTTGGGAGGAGCATGGCTCTGATACCATTGAAAGACTTGAGGCACCATCCCAAAAGACTAGCTTTTTAGGTGGAGTTGCACAAATCCTTATATACCTAACACCATCCCCATGTCCAACCATTTTGGAACTATTTGTTCGACCCAAATCTCAACACAGAGTTTATACAGTTCTATTTTTGGTGGGCTTCCACTGTGCTTGGCTTTGAGGCCAGACTGCTATCTCTTTGGGGATAATGGAAAGATCATTAGGATGAGAGCAAGCGTGAGTGCCTGACAAAAATGGCACTTCTTTAATGAGTAGTGGGGCAAGCAAATGAAAGAAGGCATTTTGAACTTTCGATAAAAAGAGATTGTATACATCACACACACCTTAAAGAAGCCAACATGCATATCAATTATATGCATCTGTTGCTACCATGAAAAGAATTTTGCTTGAGATGTACTCTAGTGCAAGGGTTCATCCAAAAAATGCATTACCATGCTTGCAATCTAAATAACAGAAATTCCAAGCAGGAAAAACTATGAACAAACTGCAATTTACAAGGAAACAGCAATAAAACTGGATATTTGTGGCAAAATCTTGCTTAATTGCACCATTATTGAACTCTTACCTGTAACCGATACAAAGCTCATGATAAAGAGCATGCCTAATGAAAAGGAAGTCCTCACAAATGTTAACAAACTTGATTAGAACACATTTAAGCACTATCCTTTCTAATTTTAATCCATCATCTGTTAAAATATTTGAATGTTCTAAGCTTTTCAGACAGGTTTTGCTCTGCTTGACAAACTCTAATATCACAGCTTATGCTCTTGTTCTCTGATCAAACGTCTACAAATATGCTTGCCATAAAGTCACTTACTATGGTCTTTATATCACCATGGAACATTACTTTCAAGCACAAATATAGCGGAAAGGATGACTTCACCCAGCAGAGGACTTCATTATGGACCAAGATAAGAAATTTTCAAAATTCAAAAGAACGTGAAGAAGGGTAAGGTTCATTCCCAGCTCATTTGACTAAGATCTTTTTATTTGTTTCTTTGCTTTTATTTCCTTCAACATCATCTCTCTTGTATTGAGGAAAAAAAAGAAATAAATGTTTACCGCCATGTACATGTTATACATTTAGCAGTTCTAAAATTTACATATACAGTTACAATACATGGAAAAGACTTTGGACAGTACCTTCCCTCCTGCAGACACTAATGTGTTCCATTCCCAGCTCATTCGACTTAAGATCCTTTTTTTTCCTTTGCTTTTATTTCCTTCAAATCGTCTCTCTTGTAATGAAAAAAGAAAAAAGAAAAAAATGTTACCGTCCACGTACATTTTCTACATTTAGCAGTTCTAAAATTTACATATTCAGTTACAATACATGGAACAGGCTTTGGACAATACCTTCCCTCCTGTAGACACTAATGTTGGAGTCGAGGGCTGGATACTGCCCATTTCTTAGGTTATCCGCTGCTGCTGTGCAATGATCTGGGAGAGTTATCTTCCGGTATTATTGGGGTCGAGTTTGTGAATTGGTTGCAGATTTGTAGGATGTCTTTTTCTCCATCTTCCCCATCTCCTTGAGCTTGTAAATCACAAACTCTGATTTGCTGAAAACAGTTAAAGGCAACATATTAAAATCAGATTCTTGCTGGGTAACGTCAAATACGTTAAAATGCACCAAATAAAGTAGAAGCTTAATGCCCAAACTACTTGGGCAAGGTTCAAGCAGTATATCTTTTGTCATGATCACAGTAAAAGGGTTAAGTACCAAGATAATGTATTTACATTATCCAAAAATGGAGGAACCTCATAAGTTATAACACATTTGGATCAAGATACAAGAATTAGGAGGAATGTAGACTTATTACTTTAACATAACAGCTGAAAGTTTAAAAGAAGTTGAGAAGTGGAGCTGTTCTCTGACACCAGCACTGATAAACTGTGGCAGCTGTTTCATTTTTGGTTCGATGGGATAAAACCACAATCCTGACCTAGATCAGTATCATAAGCCTTCATATTGTCTCGTCTCCCATATGGGTATAGCTACTACCATTTTCTGTTACATACCGCATCGCTTAACAACTGGTTTTGATAGTTGTTAGCCATATATCGCTATGATATATTGTTACATGACATAATGTATTTCACACTGATTCATTTTTGCTGCATTTTA